>CM037782.1:15033501-15044521 GCA_021229015.1 Solen grandis
TTTTGGGCCCAATCTTCATAAATTTTGATCAGGAGTTTGTCTACATGATATCTTGCATGAGTTTGAAAATTGGGTCACGTGGGATCAAAAATAGGTCACCAGGTCAAATCTAAGAAAAACTTGTGAACACTCTAGAGGCCACAGTTTTAGCCCAATCTTCAAAAGAATTTGGTCAGGATGTTTTTTCTAATTAATATTCTGGATGAGTTCGAAAATGAGTCACATGAGAACAAAAACTAGGTCACCAGGTCAAATCTTTAAAAAACTTTGTGAACACTCTACAGGCCACAGTTTTGGCCAAATCTTCATGAAACTTGGTCAGGATATTTGTCTACATGATATCTTGGATGAGTTCGAAATTGGGTCATGTGGGGTCAAAAACTAGGTCACCAGGTCAAATCTTAGAAAAACATTCTGAACACTCTAGAGGCCACAGTTTTAACCCAATTTTCATGAAACTTGATCAGGATGTTTGTCTACATGATATCTCGGATGAGTTCGAAATTGCGTTACATGGGTCAAAAACTAGGTCACCAGGAAAAATCTTAGAAAAACATTGCGAACACTCTAGAGGCCACAGTTTTTGCCCAATCTTCATGAAAAATGATCAGGGTGTTTGTCTACATGATATCTTGGATGAGTTCGAAAATGGGTAATGTGGGGTCAAAAACTAGGCCATCAGGTCAAATCTTATCAAAACCTTGTGAACACTCTACAGGCCACAGTTTTTGGCCCAATCTTCATAAATTTTGATCAGGATTTTTTGTCTACATGATATCTTGCATGAGTTTGAAAATTGGGTCACGTGGGATCAAAAACTAGGTCACCAGGTCAAATCTAAGAAAAACCTTGTGAACTCTCTAGAGGCCACAGTTTTAGCCCAATCTTCAAAAGATTTGGTCAGGATGTTTGTCTAATTAATATTCTGGATGAGTTCGAAAATGAGTCACATGAGAACAAAAACTAGGTCACCAGGTCTAATCTTTAAAAAACTTTGTGAACACTCTACAGGCCACAGTTTTGGCCAAATCTTCATGAAACTTGGTCAGGATATTTGTCTACATGATATCTTGGATGAGTTTGAAATTGGGTCATGTAGGGTCAAAAACTAGGTCACCAACTCAAATCTAAGAAAAACCTTCTGAACAATCTAGAGGCCACAGTTTTAACCCAATCGTCATGAAAGTTGGTAAGGATGTTTGTCTATATGATGAACCGATTTTCATCAAATTTTCACAGAATGTGTATATTAAGTTCTAGTTGTGCATCCCGGTGTCCGTTTTCTCAAATTCGAATTGCCAAGGTTCTATAGCGAATCCAAGATTCGAACCAAGGTCGTAAATTTTCAAATGCTTATAAAATCAGTCCTATTTGAGATAGAAAGTTGATATTTGGTCAGTATGTAGGTCTCTCGGTGTCATAAAAATATTTAAAAAATTGGCATCATATGACGTCACGTGACGTCATTATATGAAAATATATTACTAATTTTAACAAGATTATTTCTATATGTTGAAATGGTCGAAGAGCAATAAAAATTTAATGGCATATGTTTCACACGATATAAATTCTATTTCATTTTTTATAGGCATAGCGTCATAACGTCACACTTACAAAATCTAAAAAAAGTTGTACGGGGTCTACAGTTTTTCTTTAACCGATGAAATAAAATTTTTTCACAAATGGTATTTTAAGATCTAGTTGTGCATCCCGCTATCCTTTTTCAAATTTTAAAAGCCCCTGGCCTATGGAAACCCAAGATTCGAACCGGGGTCGTTAATTTAAAATGCTTATAAATGGGCCCCATATAATAGAAAGTAAAAATAAACGCATGTGACGTCAGATACGTCTTACATGAAAAACTTTCCATATTACAAAAAATTTCTATATTTTAAAAAAGGGGCCCAGGAAAGGGAAAAAATTTAAATTTGCTTCAAACTTGATATTTTTAACAAAATTTTTCATTTATGACGTCATATAACTTTTACACTTCCCATATCTACAAAAGTTTGTACCGGTCTACACCATTTTTTTTTATAAACCGTTTTTCATAAAAATTCACAAAAAGGAAATTTTAGTTAATTTGAGCATCCGGGGTCCGTCTTCCAAATTAAAAAAGGAAAAGGGCTTTATGGGGGTTTCAATATTCAATTTTTGCGCATTTGACTTTCATACGACGTCAAAGGGTAAAAAATTTTAATTTTCTGATATTACGCGAAAATTAAATATGTTTTTTAATTTCCCAGACCATGAAATCTTATGGATTATTTTAGAAATGCTTTAAAATGCAATGTAATTCTTTAATTTGACTTAATCACATCGTTTTTTTGTCAAAGGGCAAAAATAGACATAACACTTTTCCCGTTTTTTTGCCTTTTTCTTTTAAAAATAACTTTCTAATCTCAGAGCCCTAATAAAAAAAGTTGAAACTAAAACAGGGAAAAATTTGGGAAATTTTAAACGCCTTCTAATGGCCCTTTTGCGTTTGAAAATTGGGACATCGGATATCCTATAAAATTAGTGAAATAAGATTCTTTTAAACCGTTCTTTATGCTTTTCTGCATTTCCCTATCTTTGGTTTTTTTTTTTTAAACAAAGAACAGTTTTATTATCGTGATGCAATGGGTTCTAAGGACAGATTTTAATGATCGGCCCAAAAATTATAAAGTTATATGTGAAGGGCAATAATAGACTAACACTTTTTTGGCCATTTTTTGCGTTTTTTTGAAAATAACTTTCTATATCTTAAGCACGAAACAGAAAATTGAAAATGAAACACTAAAATGGGGAAAATATAAAGCCTTTTTTTTACCACTGAGCACTTGGCTCGGGGAGCTTTTCTGGTCCCTTTTGCCGTATTTCTCGTCAGTCGTCAGTCTACGTGTCAAAAATTTGCTTTAAAACACTAGAGGCCCACTTTTTGCCCCTCTTCTAAAACCTTGGTCGGGAGTTTGCTACATGAATCTCGATGATTCAAAAGGTAATGGGGGGCCCCAAAAAATAGGTTACTAGGTCAAATCTTAGAAAAACTTGTGACACCTAGACCACTGCTTGGCCCAATCTCATGAATCTGGGTCGGGATGTTTTATAAGATATCCGACGATTTTAAAATGGGCTGGGGCACCAGGTCAAACTTGAAAAGTTTTGACACTCTACAGGCCACATTTTAAAGGCCAATTTTCATGAAATTTGGGTCAAAACGATGTTACATGATATCTCAGAAAATTTTCGAAAGGGGTCATGGGGGTCAAAAACAGGTCCCGGGTCAAACTTAAAAAAAACTTTGTAACGTCTACAGGCCGCAGTTTGGCCCAAATTTTCATAAACTTGGTCAATTTTTTTACTGAATCGGGGTAGTTGAAATTTGGTATTTGGGGTCAAAAAATAGTTACTAGGTCAAACTTAAAAAAAACCTCTAAAAAAGTAGAGGCCACATTTTTAAAACCCCAATCGTCATAAGTTGGTAAGGATTTTTTAATATATAAAATCCGATGAGTTCAAATTGGGGTCATGTGGGGGTCAAAAACGGGTCACCAGTCAAATATGGAAAAACGTTGTGAACACCTAGAGGCCACATTTTAAAACCCCAAATTTTCATGAATCTTGTCGGGATGTCTGTCTACATATATCTGGATGATTAAAATTTTGGCAGGGGGGTCAAAAATTTGTCACCGGGTCTCTTAAAAAAACATTCTGAACATCTACAGCCAAAACAGTTTTAACCCAATCTTCATGAAACTTGGTCGGATGTTGTCTACATGATTCTCAGATATTTCAAAAGGGGGCCCTTGGGGAAAAAAAATGGGTCACAATTAAAAAAATTAAAAACATGTGAACAGTCTACAGGCCCAATTTTTGGCCCCAAAATTTAAAAAATTTGATCAGGATTTTTGTCTACATTTCTCAGATGAGTTCAAAATTTGGGGTCACGGGGTCAAAAACTAGGTCACCAGGGAAAATTTTTAAAAAAAACCTTGTAACCTCTAGGGGCCACATTTTTTTGGGCCCAATCTTCATAAAAAAATGTCAGGTGTTTGTCAAAAATATTTTGGATGAGTTCGAAATGGGTAATGTGGGTAAAAAAACTAGGTCATCAGGAAAATTTTATAAAAACCTTTGTGAACACTCTACAGGCCCAGTTTTTCCCCCAATCTTCAAAATTTTGATCAGGATTTTTGTCTACATGAATCTTGCATGAGTTTAAAAAATTGGTCACGTGGGATCAAAACTAGGCCCCAGGTCAAATCTAAGAAAAAATTTTGTGAACTCTCTAGAGGCCACAGTTTAGCCCAATCTTAAAAAGATTTGGGGCGGGATTTTGTCTAATTAATTTTTGGGATATTTTAAAAAAGAGTCCAGAGAAAAAAAAACTGGGGCACCAGGTAAAATCTAGACAGTCTTGTGAAAAATCTAGAGGCCAAACTTTTTGCCCCAAATCTAAATTAAATTGATTTTGGGCGGATTTTCCCCTTTTAAAAAAAAAAAAAACTAGTTTTCACTTTGTCTTTGTCACTTAAAAAAAAATTAAAACGGAAACAAAGAAACATTTCCCCTTTTTTGAATGCAATGTTTTTAAAAAATTTAAATTATTTATATGACTTCACGTTTTCCCTCTGTTTTTTTATTTATGTTTTGCACTCACAGCAAAAACAGGACGGATTTTCTTCAATTTTTGAAGATGGGTAAATTAAAAAAACTCAAAAAATAGATCGGTTTTGACATGTTGCAGTGCAAAAGCCCTTTTTTTGCCGAAAAAAGAATCTTTTTCTTTTCTCATTATTCTTTTTTTCATCCTTTTATTTTGTGTTAATTTCAGGTGTCCCATTGACTCAGAACAATGAAAATTTTAGGGCATATATTTCAAACCATGAGCTTTGGGAAAATAAATTTCAATTCAAATGACGTCACAAACGCGTTTTGACGTCAGGTGAAAAGGGTTGTTCGGGGTCTACGCCTTTTATTTCTGGACCGTTTTTCACAAAATTTCACAGAATGTGTATTTTGGGCTATAGTTTTCATCTTTTCCGTTTTTAAAAATTTAAAAAGTCCATGGCTATACGAATCCAAGATTAAACCCAAGGTCGAAAATTTTTAAAAAATGCCAAAAAAATTTCCTATTAAAAAAAAATTTTGATTTTTTAGTCAGTATATAGGTATCTAAAGTTTTAAATTTTTTGTAAAAAAAATTTTCATATATCCACGTGCGTCATTATTAAATTTCAAATTTTAAAAAGGGTATTTCTATATGTTAAATTTGTCGAAAGGAAATGAAATTTTTAAGAAAAATGCTCAAACGCTGCAATTTTGAGTTCTATGATTTCATATGCCTATGACGCTATGACGCACACTTAAATATGCAAAAAAATTTTTACCATCCAGACCCATTTTTGAAAAAACCGATTTTCACAAATTTTCACAGAATGGAAATTTTAAATTTCAGTTGTGCATCTTTCCGTTTTTTTAAAAAATTCAAAAACCGGTTCTATAGCAAATTCAAAGATTCAAACCAAGGTCGTAAATTTTTAATTTTAAAAAAAGGGTCCTTTTTGAGAAGAAAAGTGATTTTGGTCAGTATATAGTCCCCGGGAGTCTAAACTTTTACGTCATATAGTCCGTGACGTCTTATATGAAAATGTATTTCTAATTTTAACAAGATATTCTATATGTTAAATTGCAAAGGGCAATGAAAAATTAAAATGACAAATGATTCAGACGCAAATTTTTTCGTTTTCAATATTTTTCAAAGCCATGACGCATATGACGTCACATTTAAATTGACTACAAATTTTACACGTCCAACCCATTTTTAATGGGCCGTTTTTTTATAAAATTTTTCACAAATGTGTAAATTATTTTCTTATTGTTTAACCGGTGTCCGTTTTTAAAAATTCGAAAAGTCCAAGCATTTTTTGGGGGACCCAAATTAACCAAGGACGTCAATAAAAAAATGCTTATAAAAACTGCCATTTGAGATAGAAGTTGAAATTTTCTTTTTAAAGGTCTCCGGGTGTCTCCCAATTATGGAAAATAAACGTCATATGACGCACGTGACGTCATTTTATTATTATTAATTATTTTTTCTTCTTCCAAACTAAACCTTTTTTTAATAGTTTTCAATAGTCTTAGGGGCGATGAAATTTTATGGGGGATTAGTCATGTGGGGAAAAATTTTTTTCAATATTATCAGCACCTATGCGTCACATACTCCCCAGCAAAAATGTAAAATGGTGTTTGCGCTCTAAGCGGGGCCCTTTTGGGCGGGTTTTCTTTAATTTTCACAGATGGTACACCTGAAACTAAGGATACATATCCTGCCAGCTTACCCAAAATAGGGCCAAAAATTTCAATTTTGGGTTGAAGAGCTTCAGGGTGAATAGAAAGTTAAACTTCACAGTTTGCAGTTCCATTATTTACAAATATTTTGAATCGTGACGTCAGAGGGCGTCATAACATACCACTTTTTTTAAAAAAGGGCAATGAATTTCGACATGATGCCAATTTTCAGAAAAATGAAAATTTTAATTATTGCGTAAAGTATGCCTTTTTTAGCAACACATTTTTAGCACCTATATGTCACACTCAGAGCTAAAAAACAGTGAAAAATGGGTTTTTTCGCGCTCTACAGCCGCCATTTTTTGATCAATTTTTTTTTCAATTTTTCAAAGGTACATCTTGAAAATAAGGTGTAATATTTTGTCAGCTAAACCTAAATTTCCCAAAAAAATTGTGGCGAAATAAGATTCGAACATAGGGCCAAAAATTTTATTTTTAAACTAAGGAAATTCGGAGAGATAGAAAGTTGAAACTTAATAGTTTTGCAGTTCTGCAAAAAATTCTTTTAAAAATTTTTTAGTCGTACGCTATGACGTCATAAGCATACACTACTACGCTACTATTTTTTTTCTTGTAACAAACGCTTTTTTTTTCGCGGGAAAATAAAGTCAGTAATCACTGAACATGAAAAACACCAGAGGATCATTACATGAAACTTTTATCTCCGCTTTTTTTCATTTTAAAACAGGTTGCAGAAAATCCATCATTTGTTTTGAGAAAGCCACAAGCTTTTTCTTTTTTTCTTCCTCTTTATTTGTGTTAATTTCGAGTGTTGCCCAATGCCCTAACAAGAAAAATTAGGCTATATTTTTAAAAAATGCGCTTCGAAGCAAGAATTTTATTTAAATGACGTCCAAAAAAACTCAATTTGACGTCGGGGAAAAAGTTGTACCGGGCTCCCGCCATTTTTTTTCTTAGCGATTTTCACAAAATTTACAGGAATTGTAAGTTGGGCCCCGTTTTGCCTTCCGTTTCCGTTTTTTAAAATTTGAAAAAGGAAAGGTTTTATGGGGAATCAAGATTTGAGCCATTACGTCAAATTTCAACGCGTATAAAATCGCTTCAGACAAAAAAAGCTGGATTTGCAGAATTAAAATCTCTACGTCTTCTTCAATGCTGAGAAGATAAACATAACGTCAATGCGTCTGAGTGAAAAGAAATTTCCAAGTTTCTGTTAAAACTACATGTTACAAATGTACAAACCAATGAAAATTTTAAAAACCAAATTTTCACATTTAAAAATTTTGCGTTTCAAAAGATTTTCATTTGCGTGGGCATTTTTTGACTCAAATTTACGTCGTCATAAAGTTTGTACGCGGGCCCACCCCTTTTTCGGGCCGATTTTTTCAAAATTTTACAAGGTGTTATTGCGTTCAGAAATTTTGCATCCTGGTGTCCGTTTTTTCCCAAATTTTAAACTGAAAGATTTTATGGCGAACCAAGATTCGAACCATTTAATCAAACTCAAATACCTAAAAAACGCCCAGATGATTAGGGGGCTAATTTTTTAAAGAAATAAGCCTCCAAAATGATTTACATTTTGTGAAGAAGGGCGCATTTGACGTCATATATCACAGATGAAAATAATTTTTCTAAATTTTATTTTAACTTCTAATGTTGCAAAGGTCCGACACCTTCAAAATTGAATAGCATTTGCTTCACATAGAAATATTTGCATTTCAATGTTTTCATTTGCCTATACTTTCGATGTCAAAGTTAAAAGTCTCAAAAAAACGATGTACCGGTCTACAGCCATTATTCCGGACCGAATTTCATCAAAAATTTTCCAAAAGCATATGTTAAAATAACATTAAAAAAAGGGATCTGATAAATCTGTTTAAGGGATAGTATGCCCAAATGTAAAATCAGACTGCATGAACATCCCTTAATTTTTTGACAACAGTATTCCCTTTTTCACGTAAGTGTCACAATAAATTTTCAACAACAAAAAAAAGTTTTAAAGCTTGGGGTTTTTTGGGGACACAATAACTAAAGCTTAAGTTGGTCAAAATTTAGAAATCTGCAACCGTCAGGGGATGTCAGGGGATGTATTGTGGGTGGTAAGAAAGGCTACCCTCCAGGTTCCATGGTGGAGTGTTATGTTTGTGAATATGGGTGGGGAAAAGCAAACCCAAAAAAACTCTAAGTCCTCACTCCCAGCCCTTCAAAACCCCCACTGCGCGGGGTCCACTCTTATAACGAGTCACGAAAATTGTAGTTAAAATTTCCCTTTTATTGTCCCGTATTTTATGATCCTTCTTAATTAATTCACAAACCTAGATTTCACAAATATAATTACAGACCCCCAAATTAAAAAGATTTAAAATTTTATGAAAAAGAAAATAGAAATAACATCAAAAAAATTTTAACCCAAAACAAAGGGGTTTAAAATGTTGAATATCGCTGTAAAAAAACAGTTTTACCATAAAAAAGTTTATCAAATTACGCTACATATTTTTTGGGGGATGTCAAAATCTCACATTTTTTACATTTTTTCATTTGCGGGTATTCCCCCAAACAACTGTAACGGGAAAAAAAGAATTTAAAAAACCGCCGAACACCCAAAATTGTTTATCCACGTCCCAAAAGGCACCTGATTTTTCGGGGAACTCTCAAATTTTACGGAAAATTCAAGTAAATTAAACAAATTTAAAAGAAAATTAACCCAAAAATAACTTTCCAAACAAAAAACAAAGCCATTTACTCATTTGGGGAAAAAAAAAAAATTTTCGCGAAAACCCCCCATAAATTTTCGCGGTTAAAACGCGAACCGCGAATTTAACGCGAAAATTTCGCACAACGCGAAACTTCGCGAATTAAAAGCGATATTTTCGGAAAAACCCCGAAACTTTCGCGAATTAAAGCGATATTTTCGCGAAAAACGCGTCCCGAATAAAAGCGTTAAACCGCGAAAAACCGAAAATTCAGGTGTGTGAAGTTTGCGCGTAGATCGAATCTAGATCGAAACTAAACTAATTTTTTTGCCCATCTGGGCGTAACGAGCTCAAACCATGAAATAAACCAATATAAAAGGTTGAGCTGGACGAAAACGTACTCAACCATTGAAAAAATTCACGGAATGGTTGAGCTGGGTCGTAGATTTTAGCTCAACCATTTAAAAAACCAATATAGTTGGGTTTACTGGGTCGGATCGTAGCCACCCTTAAAATGTTTAATTTGAATGGTTAACGAACTCGACCAATGAAATTTTAAACCCAAAGAAAATGGTTAACCTGGTCCGGGCGTAGCCAACCATTGAAAAGTTGATGGGAAGCTTAGCTGGGGCGAGTCGTAGCTCGACCATGAAAATTTCAGGAAAGGTTAGCAGGGCGTAGATCGTGCTCAACCATTGAAAAACCAAGATAATGGTTGATCGGATCGTAAAATCGTTTTTATCGTCTCGGTAATTTTTTTTCTTTTTGGAAAATGAACTGCGGAAAAATTAACCGCTTTTTTTTATATTAGTCGAAACTAGTTATATATTTTCTTTTTTGTCGGGAATTTTTGTACTTTTTCGGAAAAAGCATTTCAGGGAAAAAGTCGCACGACAACCAATAAACATTTGTCGGGGAAAAATTTTTTTTCAGAAAATATGTTTCCGTCGGGAAAATTTCATTTTTTTGAAAAAAAAACTTTCGCGGGAAAAGAGTTTCCAGCTCAACCATTTATTTGGTTTTATTTGAAGGTTGAGCTACATCTACGACCCACTCAACCATTTCCCTGAAAATTTCAGTGGTCACACGATCTACGACCGCTCAACCATTTTTTTTTTTATGTCTGGTTTAGCACACACGACCCCCAACCATTCCATGAAAATTTTTTAATGGCGAGCTACGATCAACGTCAAGCTCAACCCTTTTTAATTTTTTAATTGAAAAGGGGACTACGACTAAAGACCCAGCCAACCATTTTTATTGGTTTATTTTAATGTTTTGCTACGATCTACGACCCAGGGCGAAAAAAAAAAAGTAATGGAACGACCCTTTCAACTACCCACTTACCACCCTTTTCCTGCCAATGCACTTTTCCAAAAAACAAAAACCCCCCAAAAAACAAATATAAAAGTTTTTTTTACCAACTAAACGCCCCAAAACCCAAAAGGCTTTTTCCACGAACAAAAACCGACGGCCTCAAACAACACTTAAAACAACAATACTAACAAAAACCCCACTCACCTTTTAAAACTTTTCAAATTCGAGCACGATCAAAGATCCAGGGTCAAAACCTTTTAAAATTTTGGTTTCATTGAAAGGTTAGCTACGAACGACCCAGCTCAACCCTTTTATGTCATTTTCAAGGTTGAGCAGATCACGACCCACTAAAACCTTTTTTTTTTTGGGTTTTTTTGAATTTGGGTTTACTACATCTACACCAAGCTCGACCCTTCTTTGAAAAATTTTTAATGGTTGACTACGATCAAAACCCCTCAACCATTTATTTGGTTTTAATTGAATGGGGAGCAACGATCTACGACCAAGCCGACCCCTTTTTGAACATTTCAATGGGTTAGCTACTTACACCCACCAAAACCCAAATTTTTTTTTGGTTTTTTTGAATGGTTGAGCTACGATCTACGGGGCCCAGGGCGACCTTCTATGAACATTTTCAATGGTTATACACTCGACCCATTTAAAACCCTTTAAATTTTTAAAAAGAATGTTGGCTACATCTACGACCCACTCCCCAA
>CM037782.1:15044621-15087528 GCA_021229015.1 Solen grandis
GCCCAGACAATATGACTGTTATTTCGGCCGCTTTTCATGTTTGTTCGTTTTTTGTTGTTGTTGTTTTTTGTTGTTTTTTTTTTTGTTTTTTTTTTGTTTTCGTTTTAAATTTCATTTGGAACATACAATGTGACAGTTAATTGAAAAGTAGATTGTAAATGATTTAGCTTCTTTTTTTATTCACTCGCTCAAATATGCGAGTGGCTTTTATTTCCACTCGCTATTCGGCAGATCTACAAGCTATTAGCGAATATGCGTGCCTAATTTCGAACCCTGAATTCTTCACTAAAAAGACTTGCTGCTGCTGTCGATGATGATAATTTAGATGAAGCCGTAAAATTAGAAGAGATATTTCTTAGGAAGTTTTCGCCAAATCTTGATCATTTTAACCCTTTCCCTCATAGAGGAAACCATGAAAAGACCTATGCGAACAACATAAAACCAGATCAGCCTGCGAGTAACTCGGTCGGTCGGTTGGTTGGTCGGTCGGTCCAGCGGTCCGTTGCATTATTGGAATACAACTTCATGCAATGATCAAGCACATTGAGAGGAAGTGCAGTGCACAAGAACCATAACTCCATCTTGACTTATTACAGAGTTATTGCCCTTTGTTACTTTTCCTTGTCCGGAGCATAACTTGAAAAGTACAAGTTGGATTTCAAAACAATTTCATACAATGGTCAACCACAATATGAGGAAGTGCAGTGCACAAGAACCATAACTCCATCTTGACTTATTACAGAGTTATTGCCCTTAGTTACTTTTCCTTGGCCAGAGTATAACTTGTAAACTACTGGTTGGATTTCAAAACAATTTCATACAATTGTCAACCATAATAAGAGGAAGTGCAGTACACAAGAACCATAACTCTAACTATTGTAATTACAGAGTTATTGCCCTTTGTTACTTTTCCTTGTCCAGAGCTTAACTTTAAAACTACTGGTTGGAATTCAAAACAATTTCATACAATAGTCAAGCACAACCTGTGTAACCCGGCCAAAAATCTGGAAAAAAAACTAATGTAAAAATGTCTCTTTCATACTCTTCTTCTTAATCCTAATAACTTCATCATTTCTAAAGCAGTATTGCGGGGGTATTAATCACATTTAGTGATAGTTCTAGTTAAATTTGGTAAGGTTTAACTGTGTTTTTCTGAAAATCAGGCTTAATGTGGTACCTATTGAGTGCGTCAAAATGAGTATATGAGGGAAAGGGTTAAGATGCAATACAGTGATACAATGGTTATAGACCCAATCGCCCAATCCTTGTTAGGTCCGAAACCCTGATTTAACTCCATTTGTGACATCAGGTGACGGAAACTGTTTATTTAATGCGTTATCAATTACATTAATGGGAAATGAAAAGCTTGCCTCTGAACTCAGGATCCGAACCTGTATCGAACTTGTGAGATTTTCAAAATTTTATGATGGGGCCTATACTAACGATAATTTGTGGAAAGTCACCGAACCACTGTCAGAAGCGAAAAAAGCATGTGAAGTTAATAAGAAATTTTCTTGTGCGTGGGCAATCCATACAGCTGCATCGATTATTGGATAAGGTCTGTTTTTCCTAGTTCATTATCATCCATCCTTGACACTGCTGTCAGTGTTTTAAATACTGAATTTCAACTGTGTGTCATTTGTTCTAGGGAAACGATGTGGGTGATGTGGTCAGGTGCCTAGCGAAATCACTTCGTCCCATTATTAAGGTCTGATACAAAATTCAGTTATTTACCTTTTCGACAACTCGGTATTCCCTCCGTTCCCTCTTCCCCATCAAGTTCATCTGTTGTCTCCATGCCACTATCTACTTCCTGGCTCTCAGAGGAAGTAGAATCTAATCACCATCAAGATCATTTTTTACCAACCAATCAGAGAACTCAAACCCCCTCCCCCATTAGATGGTCCCTGCACTGCTAGCTCAGTTAAAAATTTAACTATTGACCTTTTGTCAATAGAACCTGAAGTGTCTGATCATAGTGAGCTTTCAGAAATAAACTTAAGGAATCTCTGCGAGGACATTTCAGAAAATGATGTTGAAGTATTACCGTATTTACTCGACTATAAGACTACCCGCCTATAAGACGAGGCCCCCTTTTCCATCCCCTAATCTGTAGAATTTTGCTTTGACTCTTTTATAAGACGGGGTGAAAATTCGCTCTGAAAGATGTCTGATGAACAGTACTGACCCTCCGACATTTAAAGACTACACCATGAAAATCTGGGTAAAGTAAGGATACTGCCTTATAAAATAAAAACAAAGTTAATTTAAATCTATCGGTAATATTTTACCTTTATTATACGCCGCCGGAGGCGGTCGTATATTGGCGTCATCTTCTCCGTCTGTCCGTTCGTACGTCCGTACGTCCATATCTTGTGAACGCAACTCCTCCTACGTTTCTGAATGAATCTTTTCAAAACTTGGTCAATGTCATTACTATAATGGGTAGATGTGCATGAAGTGGCGATTTTCCGGTTCATTGATTTTTACAAGATTTGTGTCCCTTCGAAACTTAGTCTCTGTAGCTGAATGATATTGCAGCCTTGTGAACGCAACTCCTCCTACATTTCTGAATGAATCTTTTCAAAACTTGGTCAGTGTCATTACTATAATGGGTAGATGTGCATGAAGTGGCGATTTTCCGGTTCATCGATTTTTACAGATTTGGTCCCTTGAAACTTAGTCTCTGTAGCTGAATGATATTGCAGCCTTGTGAACGCAACTCCTCCTACATTTCTGAATGAATCTTTTCAAAACTTGGTCAATATCATTACAATAATGGGTAGATGTGCATGAAGTGGTGATTTTATGGTTCATTGATTTTTACATGATTTGTGTCCCTTGAAACTTAGTCTCTGTAGCTGTTTGATATTGCAGCCTTGTGAACACAACTCCTCCTACATTTCTGAATGAATCTTTTTATAACTTGGTCAATGTCATTACTATAATGGGTAGATGTGCATGAAGTGGTGATTTTCCGGTTCATTGATTTTTACAAGGTTTGTGTCCCCTGAAACTTGGTTTATGCCCAACTGTCCCACTTTTTGATATTTTGTTTCCCAACTGTCCCACTCAAGATTTTTAGCACCTTGCTGGGTGTGTTTTGATAAGGGATTATAATCTATTTCAAACTACAACACATTAAAATGAATTGAAGTTGTATTATCTGATTTTGTTTCTGATTTTTTTTTTGATTTTGTATTTTAAGAGGTAAAATTTCATGTTTTAGTTATATTGTATTATTTCTTTCTAAAATGTGTTTATTAAGGTCCATTAATTAGGGTTACTAAATTAATTGTAATTTATAGTGTAAACATGCATTCCTTTGATCTCTGGCTTTAAAGCTTATGTGAATTGATAAAGATAAAAAATAATTTGAACTTATTAAGATAATTATCACCTCTGCTACTTTTTTCTTTAAATTGTGTTAATTGATTGGTCCAACTAAAGTCCATTTATCCTGTATATATTGCTAAGTGATTGGATTAAGAAATACAAACAAGTCCTTTGATCTAGCAGTTTACTACTTAAGGTAAACAATTTGATTTGAAGTAATTAACATTTTTGGTTATCAATTTATTGTGACTTTCAAACTGTGATATCTCATTAATGAACTGAACTGTATCAGATACAATATATTTACATTCTGATGTAAATGTCTTCATTTGATAGTAAAATTTCACTAAGTAACATCGTCTGAAATTATAAGCTAAAATGGCAAATGCACAAGTGAGTGTGCAGTTTGTCAAGAACCAACGTGGTGGTGATAGTCTGGTTTACAATGGATTCAGATACCAGGTCAAAAACCGAAAACCAACAAGGGTGTACTGGGTCTGTCATGTCCGAACCTGTTCTGCTAAAATCACAACAGCTGACAACATTCCAGTTTCTGTGACCAATACCCATAATCATGCAGCCGAACACATGGAACTGAAGCGCCATGAAATAAATCAACTCATGCGAAAGAGGGCACGCGAAGAAACCACGCCGATTCCGTCAATATATGAAGAAGTCATATCCAGTCTGAGAGACAGAGAATGGGACGAAGATGCAGAACAAGTCTGCAAAGGATTACCAACCTTCCCCTCCACCAAGTCATCTCTATACAGGGAAAGAGGTGCATTGAGACCGGGGATACCAAAGTCCAGGAGTGACATAGATTTGGATGGAAAATGGACTGAAACGCACACTGGTGAGCAGTTCCTACTGGTTGATGAGGCAGAGAATGACAACAGGATGCTGATTTTTGCTACAAGAACAAATCTCCAGCATCTGGCACAGAACCCAACCATATATGGAGACGGAACATTTTATGTGTGCCCAGACATATTCAGCCAGGTCTACACACTCCATGGATATATTGATGGACACATGTATCCGTTAGTGTTTGCCCTTCTGCCTGGAAAAAGTGAAAGGATTTACTGCAGACTTTTTCAACATCTTCAACAGAAATGCAGGGAAATAGGAATGGAACTGGGACCAGACACACTCCTGATAGACTTTGAGGCAGCAACCAAGCAGGCAGCTCGCAGAGTGTTTCCAAATGTGAATGTGAAAGGGTGTTTTTTTCATTACACACAGTGTGTTTGGCGGAAGATACAGAAGCTTGGCTTAGTTGGACTGTATTCTGAGAATGAGGACTTTAAGAAACTAGGAAGAAGAGCTGCAGTTCTGCCTCTAGTCCCCATACAACATGTTGAAGATGTGTGGTTTGTCGCACTGACGGATGCTGAAAATGCAGAGATTCCAGTGGATGTTTCAAGGTTCACAGACTATGTCACTGAACATTGGGTTGAGGGAGACAAGGACAACTGGAACCATTTCGAGACAGAAGGACCAAGAACAACAAACAACTTGGAAGGCTGGCACAACAAACTAAAGAAAAGTATGAGACAGTCACATCCGAACATTTACAAGTTCTTGGAAACAATACAAAGGATTGAAGCTGCCAATGCTATCAAAATTCTTCAGCACAGTGCCGGAGGAGTGAGAGAAAAGAAGAGGAGGAAATACCGACAACTTGAACAGAGACTGTCTGCCCTGAAACACAAGTACATGGCTGAAGAAATCACTGTGATGGAGTATGCCGATTGTGCATCGCATTTGATTCGGTTTGACGAGTAACTCTGTATAGAACAGATCAGTAGGGTGGAATGTCACAGTTGTTTAAATGAAATGCTTGTTTTCAAATTAAAACAAAATACAAATGAAAAAATAATTGCGTAACTTTGAGTTTGATTTGTTCATGACACATGAAATAAAAATAATAAATATATGAAAACATAAAGAGTTTGTAAAAATTATATGAAAACATAAAGAGTTTGTTTTCTTCATTTCAGAGAGAGAGAGAGAGAATACTGACAACATCCTAAAACATAATAAGTATTATAAATACTTATTATAAATAATTTTGCTAATAGCATATAACTTATTATAAATACTAATGCAATATATTACTAACCATAAATACTATTGCAAATTGCTCTTAATAATATAAGACAATAAGACAAATAATTGCACTGAAATATTCCATCCATTTAGGTAAAGACTATAGTCACTCATCCATGACAGTCTATTGTTATCCAATTAAGCATGATTCCCAACTGTCCCACCTTGATTTTTACTGTTTTATATAAAAGTGGGACAGTTGGGAAGACACCTGAAACTTAGTCTTTTTAGCTGATTGATATTTCAGCTTTGGGAATGCAATTTCTTGTATGTTTCTGACCTAATCTTTTCAAAACTTGGGCAATGTCATTACTATACTGGGTAGATATGCACAAAGCAGGGGCTTTGATGTTCATCAATATTTGCAATAGTTATGCCTTTCTAAACATGGTCTCTTTAAAACACAACTCAAGTTTCTAAACAGGTAAAAGTGCATAAGGCAAGGATTTTCTGGTACAGTGATTTTTGCAAGAGTTATGGGGAGAAAGAAAAAAGGATTCAAATTGATACTGCTATTTGACCTACTGTCATATTGGAAGCATTTTTAGGGTTCTATCTCTGTTCAGCTAAATTAATTGGTCTTACAGACTTCATTATGAGCTTATGCTTACAGACATGTTAAAAGCAATAATTAAAAGACCCCTCTTGGTCTTTATATTTTGTGGCGGCGTATATTGTGGCATCACTGACACTCTTGTATTAAAATGTCATGATAAGTCTTGAATACAAATGTCATTTTCGTTTTCAGATTTTGGAGTGTCGCTGTATGTACGAGTTATGACGGTGCCTGTGAGAACCGTTTGTGTGAAATTTTAACGCTTATTTAATACCCTTATTTATACGTGTATATATCAATATTATCTCATTTCTCTCTCTCTCTCTCTCCACACTTGTGTTTGTGAATGTTTGTATGATAGTATTTTATAAATAATAAATAAAAAGGAAGACAAAATTCAAGTTTTAGCCTTCTTTGTATTTTTCCCTTCTCTATTTTTTTTTTTTTTTTTTGATTAACATACATAATTAGCCACTTTTTTTTTTTTTTTTTAAGACTGACTAAAACCCTTCGAAATCAACGTCCTCATCATCGCTGGCACCAAAGAGTTCTTCAAACTGCGACTCAGTCAGCCGGTCATCGTACAATCCATTGTTTTCAGTGCCATCGATCTCACAGTCCGGCTCCTGTCTCCTGCCAACAAAATCTCTGAACAATTCGTCGTCTTCAGTGCCATCGATAGAATTCGAGATGCCGCACTTCAAGAATGATCGGGCCACCATCTCTGCTGGAATTTCCCTCCACGCGTTTACCACCCACTGACACACGGTTGCAAGGTCTGGTCTTTTTAGATTGCCTGCCTTGGTCAGTTGTTTTTCGCCGTTGACCATCCACACGTTCCATTTGGCCCTCATGTTCACCTTGAAGGGTTTGTTGAGAGAGACGTCTAGTGGCTGTAGAACTGATGTGCAGCCTCCAGGGATGACAGCTTGGTAAGTTTTTCTCCGTCTCATCTCCTGCTTCATGCTGTCTAGCAGATGTGCGCGGAACATGTCCCAAACCATCAGTGACTTCTCATTAAGCAAAGCACCTGGTCGCTTAAACCACACCTGGTTTAACCATTCCATCAGGACCTTCTCGTCGACCCAGCCCTTCTCCTGAACAAATACCAAGATGTCCTTCAGCAACTTCTCCTTCAGCATGGTCTTCCTCTTGAACACAACGGCGGGCTTCAGTTTGGTTCCATCGGCGAGACAGGACAGTGTGACGGTGAAATGCTGCTTTTCACTTCCTGTTGTTTTTACAGATACTGTCTTGGCTCCCTTTAGATTGATTGTTCCATTCCCTGGCATGTCGAAGAACATAGGAGTCTCATCCATGTTGCCAATTGACCCTAGCTCAAACTCCTGGCACTTTCTCAAGTCCAGCACGAATTTGTGAAAGTTGACGACTTTCGCATCTACATCTGCTGGCAGTTTCTGGGCGATGTGGGTGCGTTGTCTCAGACACAGGTCATGAAACGGGAACACCAGTGGTTTGATGCCTTGGAATCGGTATGGCCAAGGTCTTTACTAATTTGCAGGGCACGTAGACGGATAGTTGCTCGTGTGATGATATATCCACTGGAGCGGAGTTCCAGGATCCAGTCCTTTATCATACGGGGACAGGACTGTTCTCAGCTTCTTCACCGTCTTCGTTGTTACATTTCTAAGATTCTCTTCTTTTGATCTCCAGTCTCTGACCATCTTCTCCGTGACGCCGAATTCCCGTTCTGCTGCGCAGTTGGAGTTGAGCTTCGCATACTCGATGACTTTCAACTTGAAGGTAACATCATAGGAGTTCCGCTTTCTCTTCTGAGACATGATGATTTTGCGATTCTGTTTAACGTGTTTGACAATTGTGAAGAATGATGATGGATGGTATCAAACTTAATCTTTTATTGTATCTGAATTACTATACTTAACATGAAGCTACTACTATCAGCCAATCAATGATAAAGCTATAAACCGTCAGCCAATCGCGTAAAAGTATTTTGACAGGGGACAGGGGATTTGAAGCAGTACTCTGTCACACCCCAGCTAACACTTCCGGGTACCTGGGATCTTCTCCCTCAGAAATATACAACCTACAAAACAAGGGATATGCATATTTCATTGGGCAGCTCAGCCAATCAGAAGATAGCCAGTGTCAGCAGGTGTGTTGTAAGTTACATGACACGAAGACCCCTGGGCAACCCAACAATAAAATGAGAGTTTGATAATAGACAAATGTCTGCATACTTTTTGAAACACATTATCTGCATTTTAAGATTTATGCAAATTTTTCTCGGCTGATAGCTAAGCCAATCAGACGAGCAGGGCGAGTACCGAAAGGGATTCCCTTATAATCTGCTAATGAAATAAAATCCAAAAATATATTAATTCTATAAATTATTTGAAGAGAGCAAAAAAATAAATAAACAAATTTCAAAAGATAGCAAAAACTAAACAAAACAAAACACGTAATGAATATTGTATTGTTTTATTAATGTCGCAGTGTCGTGAGTTGATTTCAAGAACAATCAGATCTAATGAGCACCATCTGTTTCCCATAACCGCTTGCTGAAAATATAAAATGATTCATAAAATTGGGGAAAAACAAATATTTATGAACTGTCGTACTGTTATAAGGTAAATAATATCATGCAATTAATATCAGATATTTATATATCGATAGATAACGGGAAAGATACATGTTTCTATAGCCCTTTTCGAAAACTAGATTTATCTGCCCCTTTCTGACTCTTCAAAGGAGATACGAATGCTTGTAAAACGGACACCTGCCACTTCCGGGTAGTAAATAAGCGTACATTGACAGAATATTTCAGAGTAATTTTCAAATAATCACAAGACATGCCTTCGCATCAGCGATATTGTTGTGTGTGCAAGAACTTCGGCGGTAAGATAGTGGACGACAGAAAGGTTTCTATGCCTAGATTCCCTGCCGATTTGCGTGTGAGAAAGTTGTGGATACAACGGTGTAGAAACGCTCGACCAAACTTCGTGTTTGTGAACAGTGATCAAACCAGACTTTGTGGTGTTCATTTTATTGGAAGATCTGGCCCAACGAAAGGAAACCCTCTTCCTTGTTACTTCCCAAAGGCTGATGGCACTGAGAAAGTTTACAAGCTGTCGGTAAGTGTATACCTTTTTCTGTTTACTGAACTATAATACTACTACTAGAGCTCTAAAAATAATAAAAAATAAACGTTGCGTTTCTTTACAATGGTGATAAAGTTGGAAATAAATCAATTTTCTATGCATTATTTGCCACAAATGCTCTAAATCAATCTTTATTATATTAATAATAATGAACATTCTGTATATTATATGCTAGTAACTGAAACCATTGTTCCCACAAGGGGGGGGGGGGTGAAATATATTTTTTGCACCCTCTCTGTATATTTGGTCAGTAGACTTCGGTTTAAGCAAGATCTGTCAGATTGAAGAAAGGAAAATATGCAAAATATCTATGTAGGTCGGGGGGTGGGTGTGGGTGAAATACATACTGCCCCTTAGGACAACTGCCCCTTAGGACAATTGCCCCTACCCATAATAAAAGTTCAATATATTATATAATATTATAAATAAATGTATTATAATTTATAATACATATATTTATTTCATATTTTATTTTCTTCTTCTTCTACATTGTGTTTGAATGTTTGTGTGTTTCTGTCTGTCTTGCATGTATAGATATTTTTGTGTATATCTATCACTCCCTTATCACTCCCCTTTTCAATCATTCTGTCTGTCTTTCACTATTTCATCCTTATTCTCTCTCTCTCTCTCTCTCTCTCTCTCAGGACTCGGACCAAGAAAGAAAAAAAAACATGTTTCATAATTTTATTCTGTTTTGTTCAGCTTTAAAATATGTGCATGTATTTATGTATTTATTTATTTGTCATAAAAATACATTGGCAGTTGCATTTGCAAAAAGAATCATTTTGTCAGCTCAAATGTTCAACAGCATTATTTCATTTAACGGCATTTCCATCTAATACATCGTCCAACACCTTGAAGATGCTCCTCAACAGTCTTACGTCCTGACACAAAGTCGAGGCACAGGTTCTTTAGACGTCGCTGCAGGTCTTGTGTCACCTTCTTCACTCGCTTACGTGGGGGTTCACCATTCAGGTCCTGAAGGAGGGCAGTTGAAACAATTGCCTGATCCTTTCTGATGCCATCTATAGCAGTCCATACAGATGGATGGTGGTGGCCAATCAACTGCTGAAATCCCTGGTTCCAACTTTCACATAAGTTGTTTGTCCTGTCCTCGTCATTTAAGGTAGCCTGGTGAACATTCCACAGTGGAGGAGGGTACAGGGGTGGGATTCTGCGCATACGCATTGCTGGGCAGTTTTCACCTGGCTGTGCTGGAGGAGGCTGGATCCTACGATAACTCCCAGAAACCTACACACAGTCAAAGTAATCCACTAAGTCCTCAAGTCCAGCTGGTGTAATGTCCTTCAAATATGTCATTCCATTTGACACTTCATCAATAGGTAGAAAGGCCAAGCCATCCAGCATTCCACAGAATAATTTCACATTCTCATCTTCCTTGTATAACTCAGTTAGTCCTAGCTGCTGCACTTTGCGCCATGTACTCTGTGTCAAGTGGTAGAAACAGCCACGAGATGTCACATGTTGTCCAAATGTAGTTTCAGTTGCTCGAATGATAGCCTGCTCATAGTCAGTGAGGAATGTTAATGGATCAGGACTGAAGCCATAACTTTCACACGCGTTTACAACACTCTGAAACAATTCCTCATACACTTCCTGAGATTTTCCAGGCAGAAATGCATAGACACAAGACACAGCAGTATCTCCTAATGGTGCACGAATCACAAACAACTGATAGAAAATCACTGGTGCAGTAGAAAATGTTCCATCCATGAACCACACGTTTGACCTACACAGATGCTGTAAACCTTGCTCGGTTCCAAATACCAGCATCCTACTGTTGGAGTCTGCACCACTGTCATGTATCAGGAATGGAACTGCATCAACACCTCCAGTTGTCTTCCATTCTTCTGGTAGATGGAGTTCCTGTCGAGATCCTGGTTCTTTTGGGAGGCTTCCTTTCTTCTGTCTACGGATGTTTCGTTTGACAGTATCCAGTTTCCCGAAGGCAGTACGTGCTTCAGCAGAACATGTCTGTAGAACATCAGCTATAATCTGGCATGGTCGTCCTCTGTTGATGGGGATGTTTTCCTTCACATTCATCATGGCCTTGGCTACTTCCACAGCACCATCATCCCTTTCATGACTATGGGGAGTTGTAGAAAGGACTTCTTTCACCTCAGCATCAGTTGTAGCAGCACCTTTGCATGAATACGCTCGTCTCTTTGAACATTCCCAGCGAATTCTGTTTTTGCCAGTGTTCTTCTTGGTGTACATGTAACCTTCAAAGCATAACTTCAAACCACCTCTCTCATTCTTGATGATGTCCATGATTATGGTAGGGACAATATAAGAATAAAATCAAAACTTCAACTTATAAGAGTAGGCAGGGGCTATTCATTATCAGTTTGCGAAGTGATAATTCACTTACATACAATTGTACATTTGAAGTTATATGTAATTAAATTAAAGAAAGAACCTTTGATCATCAAAAGTTCTAACATCATCAACTGCAAACAACCATACTAAAATGAAAAACATGTTAACAAAATTGCTGATTCCAATTAATCTGAGAAAAATTATTGAAAACAAGAAACGATCAGGTGTGAAATACTACCTATAAAAACTACTATTGTTATCTTGTTTTACTTAAAAAGGTTTGTAAACAGGGCAATGTGTCAATGATTTTTAATGATTAATCTATTGAGTAAAGATTTGTTTTCTTAATTACGTAATGAATTTCTTTATTTGTATTTAAAGCTTTTCTTTGATGCAAAGGTGTAAAAAAATTCTCAAACAGGTGGTGATAGCAACCACCCTCTCTAATTATACTGATGAAAGCAAAATAATGAATGACAATATATTATTTTCTATTATTAAAGCTATGCATATTTCCATGTTTTTATAATAAATAAACATGCATATTATAATTTTATTTAATAATTATCTGAGAGAGAGAGGGGATGGGAGGAGGAGAGGGATGAAGAATATTCAAAAACATTTCTTTTTTTTTTGCATACAGTGAAAAAAAATTCAATTGTTTATCAATGTACATGTTCAGTTCAATATACACAAGAATCAGTGGTACATAAATCTTAATGTATAAATATGTAATATTTTAAAAGTAGGGGCAATTGTCCTCTTTTTCATTAAAACTCAGGGGCAATCGTCCTAGGGGCAGTTGTCCTAGGGGCAGTTATCCTAAGGGGCTATTGTCCTAAGGGGCAGTTGTCCGTACCCCTAAGTGTAGGACAATACCCCCTCCGGACAATACCCCCTTAGGACAATACCCCCTTAGGACAATACCCCCTCGGACAATTCCCCCTCAGGACAATTCCCCCTTAGGACAATTCCCCCTTAGGACAATTCCCCCTCAATGTTTTTTAAAGTCATTTTATAAAGTTAATAATAAATAAATATGAAAATTAGTTAATGTTTATTTCCCTTTGTTTACATGTCTATATACAATTTTAGACTAAATTATTGATATGGAAAGTATCTTTTTACATGGGAGTAGTCTTATTATACTAATTATGATTTCATTTAATATAAATTTAATTGATATTCTCTCTCTCTCTCTCTAATGCGGGGACATTGAATAATTGATGATGATATAGGGATTTGAAAATAACTTAAGACAATCAAAGGTTAATGATTTATTTCCACATGGATAAAAGCATGGATAAAAGCACATACTTAACTGTAAAACATTTAAAGCACATGTCTACAATTTTACCAAGATTGTTTCTTCTTTGAAATAGCGTTATTAATAACATTCAACATAAATCAAAGATGCATGTATAAAAGCTCATATTTAACAAAAGCACTTTAATTCAAGTTTTCAAAACTTTGAATATAAGTTGATGTTTTTCACAACTTTGTCACACACAGACGCACATACTTTACTTTACATAGTGTTTAATTTCCACCTGATACACCATCCGACCCCTCGAAAAAACTCTTCCATCGTCTTACTCTGGGCCTGATAATCAGAACACAAGTTTCTCAGTCGCTCCTGCAGGTTCTTCGTAACAGTCTTTACCCTCTTGCGTGGTGGTTGGCCATTGGCATTCTGGAAGAGAGCGGTTTCCACAAGTGCACAATCTTTCCTAAAACTCTCAATGGCGATCCACACTGAAGGATGGTTGTATCCGATTAGCTTCTGAAATCCATGATTCCAGCTTTCACAAATGTTATTTGTCCTGGATTCACTGTTCAAGGTTGCCACATGGAGGTTCCAGAGTGGAGGCGGGTACTGTGGCTGGATCCTCCTGACACGTACCACATTGACTTCAGCATCACCTTGCAGTTGAATAGCTTGCAGTCTGCGGAAAGTTCCTGTCACATAAATCCTGTCAAAATAATCCACAAGTTCTTCCAAACCTTCTGGAGTATTGTCCTTAAGAAAGTCCATCCCGGCACTAACATCTTCCACAGGCAAGAAGGCAAGTCCGTCCAACATACCACAAAACAACTTCACTTCATCATCCGTCTTGTAGAGATCAACGAGGGAAAGAGCCTGTATTTTTCGCCAAGTGTTCTGAGTGAGATGATAGAAGCAACAACGGTGGTTCACATGCTGTCCAAAAGTAACACGAATACCGTTAATCACAGCCTGCTCAAAGTCATTTATTACACATGGATCGGACTAACCAAACTTTTCCCTTGGGGCCCAAAATACCCCAAAGATTCCTCTACATTTCCCCTAATTTCCCCGCAAAACATTACCAATCACAGAATTCACCAAAGGAGACGGATGTAAATTTTGCTGGAATATCCCAGGTCAAAGGGGGGGTCCACCTAACCAATGTCCGCCAAATGGTCCTAAAGCCTCTCTGACCAAACACCATTTTGTTTTTAATCTTCCCCTACATGATGAAAAACCCGAGTCCCCATTTGCCCTCCGGGGGTTTTTGAGCTCCCAGGAGAGGACCGGGGTTTTTTTCCCTTCCTTGCGACGAAGCCCTTTTTTTTTTTCTGTTTCCTTTGCAGCACCCCCACAAAAAGCTGAAAGTGTGCAAAACGCCCGGGCTCCCTGTTACGTGATATTCTCCTTCACCCAAAATTTACCTTTAAAAGCACCTCGGGCACATCACCCTGTCATTTGTGTTTGTTATTTTACCCTTAACAAAAAATTTTTAAAAATTAATTTTTTTCTTTTAGTTAAATTTTATTAAAATCCAAAAAAACTTATAACAATAAACCTGATGACAGAATAGTAAAATTTTTTTTAGGGGGGCCCAAATACGTAGACTTTTTTTGCCATAACTTATTTGATTTTAAGTGATTAATTTTTATTATAATTTTTAAAAAAAAATTTTAAAAATGGAGGGTTTTTTTATAAAAAAGTTAAAAAAGCCCCATAAAAACCAAAACCCTTTCTTGGCTTAAAATGAGAAAAAAAAAAAAAATTTCAAAAATTCCTTTTAATTTTAAATTTTTTTTTAAAATTTTTTTAAAAGATTTATTTTTAAATTTAAAAATTTAAAACCAATTTTTTTTTAATTTGAAAATTAAAAAATTTTTAAAAATTTTTTCCTTTTTTCTTAATTTTTCTTTTTTTTTTTTTTTTTATTTTAAATTTTTTTTTTTTTGCAAACCAAATTTTTTTTTTTAGTTTTTTCCAATTTTTCTTCAATCACAAAATTTAAAGTTTTAATCACTTTACTATTTTAACAAAAATGTGAAAAAATATTAAATGTTTATGACCCCCGGGTTTTATGAAAAAAACCTTAATTTTCATTTTTCTTCCAAATTTTACTTTTCTGCCACCACAATTTTTTTAAAAAAAATTTTGATAATTTTAAAAATATAAAAAGTTGAAATTTTTTTTCTTATTTTTCTATTTAGTTTTCAAAAAAAATATATGATTGAAATCACTTTTAAAATTTTTTGGGAAATATATATAAAATTTTATAATACGGTTAAAAAGTCCGTATATTTTTCAAAAATTTTTTATCAAAAAAATGGAAAATTTTTTTTGGGGCCCAAAAAACTAAAAAAATTCCCATAAAAGGGAAAAAGAAAGAAAAAAGAAAAAGAAAAAAAAAAACGACAGGAAAAAACGAAATCCCAAAATTTTCCCCCTACCCCAAGTCCCCCCATGACCGAGAAAAGAATATCATGCCGATTAGAACTTTTCCCCCTACCGGGGTTTGTAGAATTTTTCTTTTATACATTATCCATCAAAAAAAAAACTTAAAACCACCTTTCCTTCCTAATGACCTCCTACTTAACTAGTATGTTTTTTTCAGATTACCTTTGGGTTATATAGGGAAATACAAAGATACAATTTACCCTTTAGTACTAATCATGCAATTATACTTAAAGAAGCAAAAATTACAACTATTTAATTTAAATTTTCCTTTCCTTACAAAAAAACATCAAAAACAATTTTGTGAACGAAATATAATTTTTAAAATTGGTAAAAATAATTGATTTTTTTAAAAATTTTAAAAAAAATTGAATATTAATACTCAAATTTGTCTCTAATTTCATTTTTTTTATTTTGTTATAACATTACATTATAACACGAAAAAAACATTTTTTTTTTTTTTTTAAATAATTTTGTAAAATTATTTGGGGTTTAAAAAAAATCAAATATGCGTAAATAACATATTTTTCAAAGGGGTTTAAAACAATTTGAAACACTTTATGCTGCATTTTTTTTTTTTCAATCACCAAAGCAAAAAAAATTTTTTTTCAATATTTAAAGCTTTTTTAGTTATCAAAAAAAATTTTTTAATGCAAAAAAATTAATTTTTATAGGGGGGTATGCCCCCGGGGATATTTTCCGGGGGGGGTTTTCCGGGGGTTTGTCCCCAAGGGGAATTGTCCGGGGGGGTATTGTCTCCCCTTCAGTTTTCGGTGCAAATTTTTTCCCTCAAGAAACCAGTGTTACATGTCCAAGAGTTTCAGACCAACCCCCTTTTTTTCGAAAATCAATCCTCCCAAAAAAACCTTGCATATAAAAATTTCCCCAAAAACCTCGGTATAGGGGAAAAAAAGGCCTTTTAATTTTTTTTTGGGTTTCGGGGATTGCCTTCTTCCCGTCTCCGGCTTCAAACCACGGGCCGGGCAACAATCCCTCTTTTGCTGGCACTATTTGTCTGTCACTTTTTGTCCGGGTTTCCACTTTTAAGGCAGGGACTTGATCTCAGCCCCACCTTAACGTTTTAAAAGCTGTCGGGGATGGGGATTCATGTTACTTTCAGATGAATTTTTTTCTATTTAGGCCCCTTGCATGCTGGTGATTCCGGGGCATTCCCATCGTTAAAAAGATTTGGGGTATACTCTTTAGGCAAACCTTTTATAAAGCATTAGGGGGAAACCCCTTGTTCTAGAATAAACTCCAGAGGAATTGAAAAAAAAAAAGATTAAAAAAATGAAATGTAACATTTGGAATATAACAGTAAAATTAAATCTACATTCTTTATCACTAAAAACTAAAAATTATATTTGTTTTTTTTAAAAAATTTTTTTTGAAAATAAAAAAAAAAAAAAAAAAAAAAAAAAAAAAAGTTAAAGACATCTTTTTTCCCTTTAAGGAAATTTCTCATAAAGTTATCTACTCGGGAAATTAACCCACAGGGTTACCCATTCCTATATTTTAATTTAACCCTTTGATGAAAATAAAAAAAATTTAAATTTATTTATACAAAAACCCAACAACAAACTGAAAGGGGAAAAACCTTAAAACACATTTGCCCTTTAAAGGGGAGTTAATTGTCTCACAAATTATCTCTCGGATAATTCAGAATCGGGGTTCCCCATCCATCCTAATTTCAGTTCCCCAATTTTTGAAAATCAAAAATTTAATTTTTTTTTAAAAAAACCAACACACAAAAAATTAAATTGAAATTTTCAAATACTTTCTATTACACAAATTAATATATATTATTTAAGGGGGTTTAATTTTTAGGGTTTTTACCCCCCCTTTTTTTTCATTAGGGTTTTTTGAATCCCCTTTCTTTTATTGGGGGTTTTACTACCCTTCCATTTTTACCGGGGGTTTTTAAAAACCTTTCATTCGGGGCCGGGGGATTTGAGCCCCCCTACAGCAAAAAGAACTTGATGAACATAAAGTTAAAAGTTTAAAATTAACATTTCTTTAAAAGTTATAAAAAATTTCAGAGAAACCCGGGTTTAAATTTTTTATTCTTTATGAAGTTGAAGAAAAAAAAACAACCACCACCACACTTTTTTTAAAAAAAAAAGAAAAAAAAAAAAAAGGGGTCTGTTTAAATGGGTGAAAAAATTTTATCCAAACAAAAATTTCAGCCCAAACATTTTGTTTAACATGATTAATCATTTATGAATAGAGGGGTTATTTATTTTTTTACAAAAACATTTGACCTTCCTTATCATGTATTACGACCCATTCAAAAACCCTTGTGTTTTAAACCCTTTTCCCTCAAAAGAGAAAACATGAAAGACCTTGCGAACAAAAAAACCAGATCACCTGCAGAACCGCCTGACAGGGTTTATCGTTCGCTGCCCCCTTTGGGTCGAAAGGGGTTTTTTTAAATTTTTAAATTTGAAGTTTAATGGGTTTTCTCAGACAGCTTTTTTGGGGTACCTATGGGTCAAAATGAGTTTATATAAAGGGTTAATAGGAAAAGCTTATTTTTTAATTTTTTTGGAAATTTTTATATGTTTTTTTAAACCCCCACAAAACAATTTTATTGGATTCTTTTTTTTAACCAAAAGATGCCCAATGACCCCAACGAAAACGCAACCATCAAAAAAAAAAATGTATCAGACATGGGCCCAATTGACTTGAAAGTACAAATAACTCCATCACTCAATATCCATTTTGCAACGTTAAGGGGAAACATTTTTTCATGACAACACTGTCAAACCAAATTTAATCTTCAATCATTTATGCATTAAAAAAAAGACAACCCGGGGCTCCCCTTTTTGCTTTTATACAGTTTTGTACCAAATTTTTCCACGTCGCTAGCAAA
The DNA here is from genome assembly GCA_021229015.1 of Solen grandis. Taxonomy (NCBI): domain Eukaryota; kingdom Metazoa; phylum Mollusca; class Bivalvia; order Adapedonta; family Solenidae; genus Solen; species Solen grandis. Next base: position 15,062,693 of record CM037782.1, read on the forward strand.
AAAAAAAAACATTTCAATACCTTTAAAGTCTTAATTATATTCTTTTTAAAAATTTATCCGAAATTATGAGGGAAAGGTAAATCCTCAAAAATGGAACATAGTCTGAATAAACCAAACAAAGTGATTTTTGAGTTTTTAAAAAAAACTGAAAATGACCTTTTACAGATAATAAAAGGAAACTTCCCATGCTTTGTAGGTTTTTGTTAGGTGACCAGATTTAAGCAAAATTTATATTTGGGAAAACAGATCAAAAAACACTATTTAAATTTAATGTAAACAACAGAAAAAAAAAAAAATTTTTTTTTTTTTTTTAAATTTCACCCATGACAGGCAAACTACACCTACCCCAAAATCCCCACCTTTGTCAGACAACCCCCAAAGAACCCCTTTAACCCAAAAACAAAAAAGGGGTCCCCGGGGTACATCACTCAACACCGACAGTAGAAAAAAACTTCAAGTGGATCCAATCAAAGGTCTTCCACTTTTGAAAATTCGCAGTAAAAACAAATTTTGTTTAACATGGCTACCGGGGCGGGGAAATTTTAAATGTCTTTTTTAAAAACTTAAGGGTGGATAAAAGGGGAAAAAAGGCCGACCTAACCCCCTAGACTGATTGATGATTCTTTATTGCAAAAGAACTAAATTCCCTTAGAAGACTTACAAATTTTTTATTATTTTAAAAAGGGGCCCCATGTGTTTAATCTTTGGGGGAACAATTAATGAAATTTGATTTTCTTGTGAAAGGGGCCCTTCGGAAAAAAATTTAAAGACATATCCCCAAAGTCAGCGAAATATCCAAATTTGTGTTGAAAGATGTACAGATAAAACTGAGACTCCTTTTTTTTACACTGAAGCAGTTGTTTTAGGAAAAACAATCTAATGACAGGGGAATCTTTTTTTGGGGGAATCCACAGGGTTTTACCTTTGTTCGATTTTTCCCCGTAATTAGGAAAATATAACTAAAAAAAAAGGGCTTTTCGACTTTTGGAAGGGGGGCAAAAATGTGGACAAGGGGTTTTTAATCGATTTGACAACCCCTAAGGGGTTGATCACATTCCCCCCTTTGACTAAAAAAGCAGTTTTTTTTTTCCCCATAGGTAAACAAAAAAAGTATACAAATCGCCATCCTTAGAACAAAAACGGTAAAAACTTTCGATTTACAAGGACATGCCATTCTATTCCCACAAAAAAAAAAAATTGGAAAATTTGTGTTTGGGTTCAAATCTTTTTCCGCCACGGGCTGGATCTTGTAAAATAATATTGCTACATTAAACAGAAAAATCCTCATAAATTATCGAAAATAAAAAAAAGGGTTTTTAAAACATAAAAAACTATTTTTAGGGAATTATAAATTATTTATTTTGAACCTTTAAAATTTTTTTTTAAACTTAATAAAAAAAAAAAGACCAAGTGCAATTTGGGAAAGTTATTGTTTCAGCAAAAAATTCTACCTTAAAATAGTGTTTGTTTTTCATATTTTAAAATTTTACTTAAAACAGATTTTGTTTTTTAAATTATACTAAAGTTTTATTATTTAATTTTTGCATAAAAATTTTTATTAACATTAATTTACCCTTTTTTAAAAAACCCAAATTTCCCATCTGATTTTTGATTCTTTCTCAACTTCCAGGCATGGGAAAAAAAAAGACCTTTCTAAAAAGGGGAATTTTATTAAAAAATTAAGGCTTTTTTCCGGGCACATTCACCTCACCAAATGTTTTTTGTTTAGATGTATTGGAAAGAAATTTTTATATACCAAATTTCCCCCCCCCAAAACCACACACTTTAAACCCGCAGGAAAATTAAAAAAAAAAATTAACCAAAAAACCTTTTCATTGGGGAAAAAAAAACCACAATATTTAAATATAAAAAAAATTTTTTTTTTTTTTACTACATATCACTTGTCAAAGAAAAAATACATTGCATATTTGATTAAAGTAAATATAAAAAAAAAAGTTTTATTCAATCACATCATATTCAACAAATTTTCTAAAAAAAGTTATGTAACTTTTTTTTTTTTAATTTTTTTTTATTCTATCAAAATCCTTTCTACTACGATTCGAGCAAATTTATCAGCTTTTTTTTTTATTTAGAAACAATCACTTTTATTCGGCCTACAATTGTATAATACAAAACCCAAAATAAATAGAAAAAATGGGGGCGGGACCATCCTGTTAAAAAATTTTGGTTATTAATATTGTTAAAATTACTAGCACGTATTCAATACTTACACGTTATCCAAAAAACTTCAATCCCCTCTGAAGCTTTTGAGAAAAATTCTACAGAACACGCCTTGGAAAAACTTTTAGTTTTTTTCACCAACAAAACCAAAAATTTTTCATGAATTTTATCCTTTCTAAGGGTGCCACCGGCCAAATCACAAATACACCACTTTTAAACCAGTCTGCCATCTTCCCCCAATTGGGGGAAAAAATTTTGATTCTCTTTTGGGGCACAAACCTACGGGGTTGGTGTGGTCCCTTTCCCCCAATTTTGGATTTTTTGGGGCCCAAATTTTTGGGGGGAAAAAACCATTTTTTGATGAACAAGGGTTTAGCAGGTTTGAAATTTTGAAAATTTATCTGATAAAAAAGTTACGCCCAATAATTTTATTTTTTAAAATTTTTTGGAAAAAACCCCCTACTCTCTCTCTCTCCCCCCCTCCTCTCCCTCTCTCTCTTTTTAAACTGCATACACCCCCGGCAGCAAATTTTTATATTAAAATGTGCTGATATAAACCCCAAATTGCTAAAAAAACATAAAACATAAACAGTTGTCTCCATTTTTTAAAATAAAAACAAAAAGTAAGCAATTAAAAACTCATAACACAAAAATAAATTTGGGAGCACATTTTAACTTTCAATTTAGAAAATTACTTTAGGGAAACATTGATTAAATTTGTCTTTTTATTCTTTTCCCAACAAAAAAGGGAAGTCCTCAATATGCCATAATCAACCCCCACGTTTATTAATCTTTAAAATCTTGGTCTTTCTCCCTGCAAATAGTTTTTCTTGGGGGGTGCTTTCCCCAGGGGTGTTTTACATTTCGCTTTTTTTGTCCTTGCTCCGTTTGCTTCAATGAAAACGAGCGGGTGGGTTTCCATTTGGTTATTTTTTTGCACCCCCCTTAAAATCGCTTTTAGCCCCTTTTTTTGAAGTGTTCCCTGAACTTTTTTCTTTCAAAAACCCCTTTTCAGGGGATGCTGAACTACCACCCGATCATCACGTCAGACTCCCAAGGAGAAACCCACATCTTTTACACTCCATGGGAACCAAGGGAAAGCCTCCATACCCAATTCTTGTTTAAATCCCTTAAATCACTAACCTCCCTGATTGAACATTCCCCAATACACTATATGTGGAAAACCCACGAAAATTTTACATCTAGAAAAAATGCGAACCCCCCTCCCGCTGGCCCTTTCCCCAGCAAACATATGACCCTGGGGGAAACGATTTTTTCATTCGCTGTTGAAAAAAATAAAAAACTAAATTTTGGGTTTCTTATTTAAGCAGCTACCAAATCACTGACCATCCCCACAGGTTTACCTGAATTTTTGTGAAAAAATTTCCATCCAAACCAGCCCCGCTGCCCTTCACAATTTTTTTCAAACAGGAAATTTTAAACACATCTCCTAAAATTTTCCCCAAATTTATCCACTTTCCATTTGGGACTCCCCCTCTTTTTAAAACACTGGGCTTTTTACTGCCTTAAAAGTTTAAAGAAATGTTTATTTTTCAAGACTTTTTCCCGACCCTTAAAGACCGAGTATTGGCGCATCAAAATAAATGGGGCTCTCCGGGATTTTTTTAAACCGACTGAATAAAATTTTTGCGCGTAAAAAAGGGGTTCATCCCCCCGGGGGGGGTTTTTTAAAAATTTGATAGTGTTCATTTTAGTTTGCTTTGGCAAAACAGGTTTGTTTACCAACCAGTATTTTTTATTCATTTTCTTGTCTTGGGGCTGTAACCTTTGCCCCCAAGGGTTTCCCCCCCCCTTTTTTTTATAAAATTTTTTTTTTTTTCTCCTCTTTCCCCCATTTTGGGTTTTTAAAATTATTTTAAAGAACTAAAATATATACTTTCGTGACAATTAAAACTTTTTTTAAAAATTTTTGATTCATTCTGTTTAATTTTTAAAACCATAAATTTAAAATTTAAAACTTGCTTTTTTAAATTTTGGGGGAATGCAACTCGGGGCTTAATTAAATTACATTATAAAACCCCAATCCATTAATTAAAATTTTTGCTCAGTTAATTAAAAAACATCACAAAAATTTTTATCAATAATTAAAAAATTTAATTTTCATTAAAAAAACTTTACATTTTGTTTCCAAAAACTGCGTACTTTGTTCTAGTTAATTATTAATTAAATATCAAACCCATTATACAAATTAAAAAATTTCAAAACATTTAATTGGGGTTCTGTTACTTGTCGATAAATACTATGAACCCCCGCGAGTCGAGTTTTTTTTAAACAACTTAATCGAAAAAAAACGTTTTCGACAAAAAATCAGATAAACTTATACCCGGTAATCTTAAAAAGTATTTCCCTATCCGAAAGGTATAATATTTCCTTTAAATTTTTGGAAAATTCTCACCAAGACCCAATTAAAACCAAGAAAACCCGGGGTTAATGATATTGTCGCAACAAATCGAGTTCCTTAGATGAAACCAATCCAACTGCCTCTGAGAAAAAAAACTTTATTTTTAAATGAGAAAAATTTCTATGAAAACGAAATTTGAAACGGCCTTTGATATGAAAAAAACGTACCAAAACCAATTTTTTTAAAAAACACCCAAAAATTTGGGAAAATATATAAAAAAGTTCACTAAAAAAAAAACAATAACCAAAAAGATTATATGAACACTTTGTTAACCCCTTTTACTCAAAATTTTTAATAACCTAACCCAAATTTTAAAAGGGTTATTAAAAACCGAAAACCGTGATAACGATACGCATTAAATGCAGAGCCATTAGACGAAAAAATACAAAAAAATTTTTTTATTAAAAAACAAAAGCCCGATTTTTTTAATAAGTCCGCTTTTTTAAAAAACAATGATTTTTTAAGTCCTTATTTTTTACATTTTTTAAATTTTATGACCGGGTATTACCCCGCTTGGGTAACGGTTAAATTTTCCCCCCTTAAAAAAGGGAGATTTGGTAACCCTTTTCCCAAATTTTCGCGAAAACAATTTTAAAACAATGGGGGAAAATTTTTTTTTCAACCTTTAAAAACCAATAAAAAATTGGGGGTTTAAAACCCCGTTTTTTGACCACAATTTGGGTTTTTGATAAACGCCTACCCAGATGGAATTTTTTTACATTCTGTTAACAAAAGGATTTCCCTAACCTAAATTGGGGGTATTTTTGCTATGAAAAAGCGTTTTACACTGTTTAAAGATCCCTCGGGGGAAATTCTTCAATCTTTTTACGGAAAATGGTTTTTTAAAAAACTATATAAACAAGTAAAACATGTTTTAAACTTTCATCGAAAAAAGGATTTTAAGTTCCAATGCACTTGGGTTGAAGCAGAGAGCCCCCGCGCCCTTTTTTTTATTTTTTTTAATGAATTGTCCCCCAATACAACTTTTTGGGGGCCCCAAAGAAATGACCTAAAATTTTTGACAAGATACTTCCTTTTCCCGGATATTGTAATTTTTAAAAAGCACCCCAGCCCACAGCCCAAAAACTATTTAAAAAACCACGAATGGGGGTTTAAAATAAATTTAATAAAAAAAAATATTGTTTTTGAAAAAAGGGGAAAAAAATCAAAATGTAATTTTTCCCACCGGGGAAACCCTTTAAAAAACCCGTAAAACTTTTTCTAACAACCCTTTGGGCCCTATCATAATTTACTGTCGGTGTTTGACAGAGTACCGTTAGATATTAAAACAAAACTGTCATTATTCGATTCCATGGTTGTACCAATTTTATTGTATGGAGCTGAAGTCTGGGGCGTGTATAATTATAAAGAAGTAGATAAACTGCATATCAAATTTTGCAAGTATATTTTGGGAGTACGTCAACAAACGTCAAATTATGCTGTTTATGGGGAATTAGGGCGATTTCCATTAACTGTAATAAGCAGGGAAAGGTCGTTAAAATTTTGGTTAAAGATAATGAGTGATGTTAACTCACCTATATACAGCATTTATGTTGACCAATGTAATAACATAAATGGGAGCTGTTGGGCAAATCGGATTAGAACTATTATTGACAATCTTGGTTATTCGAACTTAACTAACAACTTTCGGAACAATACCAATTATTTCCCTTTACTTAAAAGACGATTACGAGACCAATTTGTTCAAGAATGGAGTATGAGTATACATAACTCACCTAAACTTGATTATTACGTAAAATTTAAAAACATATTTTGCTATGAAGACTATTTTGACAAATTTAAAAATGATTCTCTACGAAAGCAATATACATGTTTAAGATTAAGTTCACATTCTCTTGAAATTGAGACCGGAAGATATAATGGTATTGATCGTGCCAATAGATTATGTAAACTTTGTAACCAGAATGTTATCGAGTCAGAATATCATTTCGTGCTGTGCTGTACTAAATACAATGAAGTTCGTATTAAATATTTAGGCCGCATGGCTTGGCCTACAGTAAATAAATTTATAGATATCATGTCGTCTAAGAATGAAAAAATGTTGTACAAAATTTCAAAATTTATTCAAGAAGCTCTTGTAATAAGAAAAAATACCCTTGAAAGTATGATTGTTTCGCAGGATTAATGTACATGTGATGTGCTGTTATTTGTGTAATGTTTGTTTTATATGTTTGTTACAATATGTATTGTCTTTGCCATATTTCTTTGTAAAACTTTGTAAATGGCCAAAGGCATTATTTGCCGATTGCTGAATAAACTTGAAACTTGAAACTTGAAACTTTTTTGAACAGTATAGAAAATCCAGGTAAGACAGAGGTGTGAACAGTAGATGAAGAAGGTGTGAAATCTAAAAGTTGGGAAAGTGAGACTAAACCACTGGATTTAATGAACTGCAGAATTCTGGGTCCCGGGCACATTCTTCCGGTGAAAGTTGTCTCCATTTGTCAGAAGCTGGACACTTTATCTCCAGGACACCAGTTTCAGTATGGCCTTGTGTCATGTAGCTGATAATACCATCAGGGCTGGCTCCAAGATATGGTGTATCTCCCTGCACAAACAATCCACATTCTGACACATTTAAATCCCTATGAATTTTTAGCTCACCTGAGCCAGAGGCTCAAGGTGAGCTATTGTGACCGGTCTTCGTCCGTCGTCCGTCCGTCCGTCCGTCGTCCGTCCGTCCGTCGTCCGTCAACATTTTGCTTCAAACGACATCTCCTCCTTAACCGCTTGGTCAATTTTGATAAAACTTTACAGGGATGTTCCTTGGGTGGTCCCCTTTCAAAGTTGTTCAAAGAATTGAATTCCATTTGGAATTCTGGTTGCCATGGCAACGGAAAGAAAAAACTTAAAATGTCTTCTTCTCCAAAACAACCAACTGAATTTCAAAATGTTTTGGCACAGATGTTCCTTTGGTAAGTGTCTACCAAGATTGTTCAAATTATTTGGATCCGTAAAAAAACATGGCCGCCAGGGGCGGGGCTTATTTGCCTTATATGTATATAGAGAAACCTTAAAAACAACATCTCCTCTGAAACCACTTGACAGAATTTGATTAAACTTGGCAGGGATGATCCTTGGGTCAACCTTCACAAAAGTTGCTAAAATAAACTTGATCCATGTAGAACTCTGGTTGCCATGGCAACAAAAGAAAAAAAAAATGAAAACTTTAAAAATCATCTTCTTCAAAACTACTGGCCAGATTTTAAAATAAATTGGTACAGATGTTCCTTGGGTCAACCTCTACCAAAGTTGCTAAAATTATTCTGATCCGTAAAAAAACATGGCCGCCAGGGGCGGGGCTTATTTGCCTTATATGTATATAGAGAAACCTTTAAACAACATCTCCTCTGAAACCACTGGACAGAATTTGATTAAACTTGGCAGGGATGATCCTTGGGTCAACCTTCACAAAAGTTGCTAAAATAAAGTTGATCCATGTAGAACTCTGGTTGCCATGGCATCCAGCCATTGGATTGCACTTCGAAAGTTTTGCACGAAATCTTTCTTCATTGACAGAGGCCGTGAAAAGCTCCTTTGCTGGCTTCTTTTTCACACTTTCCAAATCAGAATCAAATGTATGTTTCCTAAACGTCAGTTCACATGACTTCTTTGGAGTCAGCTTCCTTTTTCTTGGATTGTTGAATTGATCCCATGTGCACTTCTTTGAAGTGGAGGAAAGTGTTCCATCTTCCTTCTTGGCCGTAATGTCTGCTAGTGCATACATCAGTGCTCCTACATGATTACAGGCTTCACCACTCCTGAAAACAAATTTTTTTTTTTTTAATTATTTTAAGAATCACTTCATAATATTTTGCATCTATTTTGCATTTTTCTATGAAAATATTAACAACTTAATGAAATGCAGTAAGATACAATAAAACAATTCACTTGATATGAAATGACCAGAAAACAGGGTATCATTTGGGAGCCCTTTTTTGGTTTGTTTTTAACATGATATGGAAAGGACTGCTTTTATAATCCATGAATTTAATTTCTTGGCTAATGAAGTAAGAAATCTTTATGTTCAGAGGCAACATGCAGGTTTTTTTTTTCTGGTGAGTAAAATAATGGGTGGAGTAACTGGTGAAGCTATTCATTTAAATTTGTAATGGTACTGGTAATATATATAAAAGTACATTTAAATTGCCAAATGTTATACAATTCTGCGAATTAATCACTTACCCTGCTGTGCAATCACAATCTGCAGAATGGACCTGGCCAGTTACTTTAGATAGACAAATCCAAACATTGTGATCTGGACGATCTCTTTCATTGGAACTTGGCAGAAAGGGCATAACTTTACATTTCACAAAACAGTGTTTACATGTTTCACTGATTGAATGGTTCATTGTTTTGTGCACATGTCTGTCTGCGTAGTACACTTTTGATTTGAGCTGTTTCTTTGTATTCATTTTCAGAACAAAGTAGTTATAAATGTCACTTTCACAGAAGTTTGGAATATCCAATAAATCGGAAGTCCAATTTTTCAATGTCACAGGATCCGGTAATTTTTCACCAAGCGGCGTAACAAGTTTTTCAGTTTTTCGTCTTTCAAAATTTACCTCCGCGGTCCGTTGCTCACGATTGAGGTCGATTAATCCCAATTTCTGCACACCTTTAGCCCTCAAAACAAGTTCATGTTTTTTGCCGGATACATATTGCTTGTGAAATCGTAAATAATCCTTCAATTCTGACACATTTAGCTTATCAATCTCGATATCAGTCAGATAACGCTCGTTTTCCTTGTCGCGGTCCGCCATTTTGATTTTTTTTTACTACCCAGTGCCCAAGGGGTTCCGAATGCGATCCATTTAACAAGGGAGATAATTTAGTTTCTGAAAAGGTCTATAACTGTATACCGTTATGAAGCTTCATGCATACATAAACTTAGTGGAGAGAAACTAAATCCGACCGTTGACGCCGCTTATAAGACGACCCCCCCAACTTTAAAACCCTAATCAGACCACTAAAAACCCGTCTTATAGTCGAGTAAATACGGTAGTTCAGATCCACAATCTCAGTCAAAAATTATTTATAAGGGGGTAGGTTTTTAGGGAATGCAGACCTGCTTAAAGCCATGTCTGCTGATGAGCCCATGGTTAATCAAGTTCCTAATGGTTAAAAAGAAAATGTTTATTTTATCAAAACATCGGATCCAAGAAAAAAACGTTTTTTGACCATTGCGGGGTCTGGATGAGACCATCACTCAAAACAAATGATTTTATAATAGACAGTAATGGGGGGATAGTTAACTTATACAAGAAAAACGGCATATACTGTGTGAAAACAAGAGGGCCAAGATGGCCCTGTGTCGCTCACCTGAGTAAGATTTCTGAGTTAGGCATGATGACAAAAAATGTAGCATCTAAATTGTTTTTCTAACTTTTGACTAAGTGACCTAGATTTTGATCCTACCTGAATCTGCACTCAACTGGGAATTCATGCAGTCATCATTCTTATCAAGTGTAATGAAGACTGGGAAAAAATGTAGGCCCCTAGAGTGTTCACAAGATTTTTCTAAAATTTGCCGTGGTGACCTACTTTTTGACCCCATGTGGCCCAGTTTTGAATTCATCCGAGATTTGATGTATCAAACATTCTGACCAAGTTACATTAAGGTTGGGCGATACATGTATAATAATAATATTGCTCAAGCTAATTTCTTGTTCAAAACATCTTGCCCAAGTTTAGTTCCTCCCTTTCATTCTACCATGGATTTCTGTCCAGTGAATACCTTGTTTATTCTTGAAATCTTTACAGAATTGTAACTATTATAAAAGAGCTCATTCTGGTTCTTATTTTAATTTATCGCTTTCTTTAATAATGATTTTGTTATGTCTTGAGCATGGCATCAGTACTATTTAAAATCCCCTTTTTTTGACATATTTACCATGCTTATGGCTTTCAACTAGCATCTTTTTTTTAAACCCATGACTTTATTATTGTGAAAATTATCACTATTAATCATAAATTGGAAAATACTAAAATAATAAAGTTGGGTTGATAGTGATCCTTTTTAGAACTGTAACTGCTTATTTCACATTTGTTAAGACATTTGCCTTCTTTCTTTTTTTCAATGTCATTCACAGTGATAGTTTAAGCAGTGATAGTTTTAGATTTTTTTTACAACCTCAAAATGGCTTTTTATTAGGAAATTTAGCATTACAAATACAAAATTGGGAAAGTATACAATAATAAAAATGATTTTTATTAATAACTCAATTGCCTTAGTATAGGTTGTATTTGTCATAGAAAGTTTCAAATCATCATAAACATTAAAAGAAAAACAAATTTCATAATTCCAGGATTTATTTCTTTTGAGATAAAAGGAACTATTTCATTGAGAGAATAGGAAGTTATTTTGGGAAAATACTTATTTTTTTGGCAAGGGGAAACCACCTGTTAAGGGTGGCTAATTAGATTCCTCTTTCTTTATTGTTTTCCAAAATTTTGCCATTGTCTGTGAAGTCTGGCATTGTTCTGAACTCTCCAGTAATTAGTCCCCTACCGGTGTTTACACCGGAGGGGACTATAGGTTTGCCCTCCGTCTGTCCGTCCGTCCGTTCAAATCTGGATCCCGCGATAACTTAATAACTAAGCAAGCTAACTTGATGAAACTTGGTATATGACTAGATGGCAATGTGTAGATTATGCACGTCATTTTATTTTTGTTCTTCGACTAAAATTGTGGTTGCTATGGTAACGGAAATAGTGAAAATATGGCAAAAATGGGATCCCGCGATAACTAAGCAAGCTAACTTGATGAAACTTGGTATATGACTAGATGGCAATGTGTAGATTATGCACTTCATTTTATTTTTGTTCTTTGACTAAAATTGTGGTTGCTATGGTAACAGAAATAGTGAAAATATGGCAAAAATGGGATCCCGCGATAACTAAGCAAGCTAACTTGATGAAACTTGCTATATGACTAGATGGCAATGTGTAGATTATGCACTTCATTTTATTTTTGTTCTTCGACTAAAATTGTGGTTGCTATGGTAAGAAATAGTGAAAATATGGCAAAAATGGGACCCCGCGATAACTAAGCAAGTTAACTTGATGAAACTTGCTATATGACTAGATGGCAATGTGTAGATTATGCACGTCATTTTATTTTTGTTCTTCGACTAAAATTGTGGTTGCTATGGTAATGGAAATAGTGAAAATATGGCAAAAATGGGACCCCGCGATAACTAAGCAAGTTAACTTGATGAAACTTGCTATATGACTAGATGGCAATGTGTAGATTATGCACGTCATTTTATTTTTGTTCTTCGACTAAAATTGTGGTTGCTATGGTAACGGAAATAGTGAAAATATGGCAAAAAATGGGTTCCCGCGATAACTAAGCAAGCTAACTTGATGAAACTTGGTATATGACTAGATGGCAATGTGTAAATTATGCACTTCATTTTATTTTTGTTCTTCAACTAAAATTGTGGTTGCTATGGTAACGGAAATAGTGAAAATATGGCAAAAAATGGGATTGATTACCATATTGAGTCAAGGTGGAGCCGATAGGGGACATTATGTGTTGCATACAACACCAGTTACTTGTTCTCATTAGTGTAGTAGATTTTTAATTTTTTTGTGCACATTTTTACCCATTGAGTGTTTTTCGGAGAAAAAAAATGCTGAAAATATGTGCCCTGCTCAAGAAAGCCTGACAGTGCAGCACCCTAGGATGAAAATATATGTATGCTTTTATAGGCATGCATGTATGATTGTTCATTATACCACTCATACAATTTATAAAAAGATTACTTTTGTTAATTTTACTATATACTATATTAACTGAATTAAAATAAATTTTAAGTCCTATTTCAGGGCCAGTTTCGCTTTCACCCCTTGTAATATATGTGGTATAAATGAAGGACTTTTATTAATATTTTTGTATGTCCGCAAGCCAACTTTAGGATTTTTATTTTTTTTAGCAGGCATAATTTTCCAATTTTGGTTGTGAATTGTACTTTGGACTGCTACCAGAGCTAGTTGCCAGACTGAATGTTTTAAACATTAAGAGCTTGTTAATGTAATAAAACATGATAGATATTCAGATAGTGTGGATTTAATAATTACAGAAATAAATCATGGGGGTTAAATGATATTTGTTATTTTTAATAATTGTTAAATTGAGACTCCATGACCTGTGCCATCATAATTAGGTTCATTCTTTTCTTAATTTAAAACATTTTCTTTATTTTGTGATCTCCCGATTTTTTAGCTCACCTGAGCACAAAGTGCTCAAGGTGAGCTTTTGTGATCGCCCTTCGTCCGGCGTCATGCGTCGTCCGTCGTCAGTCATCTGTCGTCAACAATTTGCTTTAAACGACATCTCCTCTGAAACCGCTGGACAGAACTTAATGAAACTTGGCAGGAATATTCCTTGGGTGAGGCTCTACAAAAGCTGCTAAAATAAAGTTGATCCATGAAGAACTCTGGTTGCCATGGCTACAAAAAGAAAAAAAAATATGAAAACTTTAAAAATCATCTCCTTCAAAACTACTGGCCAGATTTCAAAATAATTTGGTACAGATGTTCCTTGGGTCAACCTCTACCAAAGTTGCTAAAATTATTCCGATCTGTAAAAAAACATGGCCGCCAGTGGCGGGGCTTATTTGCCTTATATGTATATAGAGAAACCTTTAAACAACATCTCCTCTGAAACCACTGGACAGAATTTGATTAAACTTGGCAGGGATGATCCTTGGGTCAACCTTCACAAAAGTTGCTAAAATAAACTTGATCCATGTAGAACTCTGGTTGCCATGGCAACAAAAAGAAAAAAATATGAAAACTTTAAAAATCATCTTCTTCAAAACTACTGGCCAGATTTTAAAATAAATTGGTACAGATGTTCCTTGGGTCAACCTCGACCAAAGTTGCTAAACTTATTCCGATCCGTAAAAAAAAATGGCCGCCAGGGGCGGGGCTTATTTGCCTTATATGTATATAGGGAAAACTTTAATCAACTTTTCCTCTGAAACCACTAGACAGAAAATGATTAAACTTGGCAGGAATGATCCTTGGGTCAACCTTCACAAAAGTTCCTAAAATAAACTTGATCCATATAGAACTCTGGTTGCCATGGCTACAAAAAGAAGAAAAATATGAAAACTTTAAAAATCATCTTCTTCAAAACTACTGGCCAGATTTTAAAATAAATTTGAACAGATGTTCCTTGGGTCAACCTATTTATCTCAGGTGAGCGATTTAGGGCCATCATGGGCCTCTTGTTTTTATTCATAATGCTTATTTTCCTTATCAGAAAGTCACAGGCTATAAATATAATCTAAAAAAAACACTAAGTTGTACCTGCCATTGTACCCTAACCCTTAAAAAAATATTCCTTGATGAGTGTAATTCCACATACACGCACATGCTTCTGTACACTCATATGCAATCATGCACAAACTTATGCACACACTTACCCATGCATTAGCGAACTTTAATTTGTACATTTTAACACACCTTCATGCAAGCCTGCACTATTTCTTTGTATACTTACATTGTTCTTGACCATATAGAAACTCTTACATTTCGTTTCAGTAAGTGGTTTCGTGTTTATATGGTTGTAAACCTTATTATATATGGTTTACCCTTTCATCAGAACCTTGTATTCTCATTGGACAAGTTTTTTTGTTTGTTTTTTAGCTCACCTGAGCACAACGTGCTCAAGGTGAGCTTTTGTGATCGCCTTTTGTCCGTCGTCCGTTGTCGTGTGTCGTGCGTCGTCAACAATTTGCTTTAAACGACATCTCCTCTGAAACCGCTGGACAGAATTTAATGAAACTTGGCAGGAAAGTTCCTTGGGTGAGGCTCTACAAAAGTTGCTAAAATAAAGTTGATCCATGAAGAACTCTGGTTGCTATGGCTACAAAAAGAAAAATAATTTGAAAACTTTAAAAATCATCTCCTTCAAAACTACTGGCCAGATTTCAAAATAATTTGGTACAGATGTTCCTTGGGTCAACCTCTACCAAAGTTGCTAAAATTATTCCGATCCGTTAAAAAAACATGGCCGCCAGGGGCGGGGCTTATTTGCCTTATATGTATATAGAGAAACCTTTAAACAACATCTCCTCTGAAACCACTGGACAGAAAATGATTAAACTTGGCAGGGATGATCCTTGGGTCAACCTTCACAAAAATTGCTAAAATAAACTTGATCCATGTAGAACTCTGGTTGCCATGGCAAAAAAAGAAAAAAATATGAAAACTTTAAAAATCATCTTCTTCAAAACTACTGTCCAGATTTTAAAATAAATTGGTACAGATGTTCCTTGGGTCAACTTCTACCAAAGTTGCTAAAATTATTCCGATCCGTAAAAAAACATGGCCTCCAGGGGCGGGGCTTATTTGCCTTATACGTATATAGAGAAACCTTTAAACAACATCTCCTCTGAAACCACTGGACAGAAAATGATTAAACTTGGCAGGGATGATCCTTGGGTCAACCTTCACAAAAGTTGCTAAAATAAACTTGATCCACATAGAACTCTGGTTGCCATGGCAACAAAAAGAAAAAAAATGAAAACTTTAAAAATCATCTTCTTCAAAACTACTGGCTAGATTTTAAAATAAATTGGTACAGATGTTCCTTGGGTCAACTTCTACCAAAGTTGCTAAAATTATTTCGATCCGTAAAAAAACATGGCCGCCAGGGGCGGGGCTTATTTGCCTTATATGTACAGTGAAGATTCGTTTATCCGAAACGTCCGTTCCCGGCGAAATTTCCGGATTAACGAATTTTCCGGATTAAAAATTCAACCATATATGACCATATCATAGAGATGTATATACACATATTCACACTGAAAATACCGAAAACGATCTTTTTTGTTCAAAAATATGCTTATGAAATGTGTATGTTATTGTGCATGTTTTTAATGTATGCATGAAAATGTAAAAAAGAAATTAAAAAAAAACACAAACAAATAAACTGTTTACTCTTTATTTCAACGCCAAAAGTGTAGCACAGACATAGCACATACATGTACACTCGATGTACATTTCAGTATAACAGAACACACGCACTAAAAAGTTCCTCTTAAAAAATTCAGTAAGTTTTAACTGGCGGCCTTTAATTTGACGCATGTTCCATCTTATCAAAGAATATCAAACAAATTTTGCCGCCCGTCAGCAATCACCGCGCGTCGGCAATAGTAATTATCCCATCATTGGTAATAAGTCGACGACAATTAAAAGTGCTTGTACATAATTGGTTAGTGTTTTAGCCCACACGTTTCACACGTGTCTTCACTTCCGCTTATAACAAAGAACGATTCACACCTCTGTCAGGCGCTATTGTCGTAGGCGTGAATCTCCTGGGGCATGGAGCAAAGACCGGATTAAAGTGTCAAAAAAACACAGGGAAAATCCCCCCAAAAGTTTTCCGGATGCGGACTGCGAAATTCCGGACTAAACGTAACAATTTGTGCTTAAAAATTCCATTCCCTACAAAAATTGACCGGATCGTGAAAAAACCGGATTACCAGAGCGCAGATTAATGAGACTTCACTGTATATTGGGAAAACTTTAATCAACATTTCCTCTGAAACCACTTGACAGAATTTGATTAAATTTGGCAGAAATGATCCTTGGGTCAACCTTCACAAAAGTTCCTAAAATAAACTTGATCCATACAGAACTCTGGTTGCCATGGCAACAAAAAGAAAAAAAATATGAAAACTTTAAAAATCATCTTCTTCAAAACTACTGGTCAGATTTTAAAATAAATTGGTACAGATGTTCCTTGGGTCAACCTATTTATCTCAGGTGAGCGATTTAGGGCCTCATGGGCCTCTTGTTTAAGATATGACCTGGTGACCTAGTTTTTGACCCTATGTGACCCAATTTCAAACTCATCTGCCATAGCATGAAGACGAACACCCTGACAAAGTTTCATGAAGACTGGGCCAAAAATATGGCCTCAAGCATGCTCACAAGGTTTTATTAATATTTGACCTGGTGACCTAGTTTTTGACCCCACATGACCTATTTTCGATCTCATCCAAGATATTATGTAGACAAACATCTTTTTCCCCATGACCCATTTTGAACTCATCCAAGATATTGTAGACAAACATCCTGACATTATGAGGATGGCTAAAACTGACCAAGGTTTTTCTTAAATTTGAACTGTTGACCTAGTTTTTGACCCCACGTGACCCAATTTCGACCTCATCCAATATATTATGTAGACAAACATCCTGACCAAGTTTTATGAAGATTGGGCCAAAACTGTGGCCTCTAGATTGTTCATAAGCAATTGTTGACGACGGACGCCACACGCCGCATGACGGACAAAAAGTGGTCACAAAAGCTCACCCTGAATACAAGTGCTCAGGTGAGCTAAAAAGCAATCAATTTGTTCCACTTAACCCACAGCCCCAGAGTAATGAAATTGTGATTTTAAAAAAATATTATTTGAAACTGAAGTTAGATAAATATTACCAACGGTGAGTTAGTTGGTTTGAAAACCTACCCAACTCAAATGACATTCAAATCTTTGAATACGTAGGGAGATTTCCAGGTGCTTGTGCCCACGGTAATGCAAAGAGTACGTCTTCCAAATACGCAAGAACTAATGGTCAACAAAAGTCGGCAATTCAACATGGCATAGAAGATAATATGAATCCAATACAAATTAGAAAAGAAGTTAATAAGATAGATCCTGAAAATCCAATTACGGACAGGCTTTTTTACAATGCCAAATATTACCATAACGCTAAAGAATGTAAACATCAATACCTAAATAATTCTG
Source organism: Solen grandis (assembly GCA_021229015.1). NCBI lineage: Eukaryota > Metazoa > Mollusca > Bivalvia > Adapedonta > Solenidae > Solen > Solen grandis. The sequence goes on from CM037782.1 coordinate 15,080,089, forward strand.
CTGACGAGGTCCAACTTGGTTTAAATGAACTTCAGAAAAATTTATTCAGTCCGTTACAGCAAGTGACAATCAAAAACCCCCGAACATCATTTGTTATTCTGATAGTCAATTAGATTTAATGAAAAACGCTGTAATGAATGGAAAGGTTCTTGGCATTGACCATACTTTTAATCTAGGTGCCTGTTATGTAACCAGCATCATTTTTTAAAATGAGAATATTGTTAGGAAGGGCACAAGCACAGCTCCTTTAATTCTGGGGCCTGTGTTTATTCACTGGGAGGGTACGTTTGCTTCATACTGCAATTTTTTTTAGGGAAGATAAGGTCTATTGTAGGGTTTGAATTTCCGACGGAAAAAAATACAAAAGTACAGATGAAGAACGTGCGTTAATAAATGCTATTAAAACCTTTTTCCCCCGTCTTCAACTCATACCCTCTGTACTAAGCATCTGGACGAAAATTCAAATAGAAATTTCCATAAATTGGGGGTCAGTGAAAGTATTGAAAAACAATTCAAAGCTCTTCGGTAAGACTGGAATTTTAACAAGTAGGGACCGTGTTGAGTTTATGGAAAAGGAACAGGAATTGATAATGGAATACTTTGCAGACCTGTGAACTTTATTTGGTCTGAAAGTGGGAGATCTGTGCTCCCAAAGTGGGAGATTGGGTTGTGTGAGAGGGAGATTTTTCGCAGCGCGTTTTTTTCGCACTACAGTAATAACAAAACACATTTTTTTTATTATTCATTTACTTTTATTTCATTTTTTATTACTTATTAACTAATTACTTACAACATTATATATAAAATATCAAATCAAGATAATAAATTGATAAAATATTCAGAAATATAACAACAAAATAAGAGAGCATAATAAACCAGATGATAAACATAAAAATAAACATAAAGGACTACCGTATTCACCGTCAGATTAGGCGCACCTTTTTTCCAAATAATTCAGGTTTTCATATTTTTTCTCCCCCATCAAATCATTGAAATTTTCAGGTATACGATCTCCGCCAGACAGAAAAACGTTATCTTGTGGCAGGAATACTGGGGAATACTGACAGCCAGAAAAAAACAAAAATATGCTGTAAAGTACATACCAAACCATAATAAACAATACCAGTTTACTGCTTTTGTTCTTATTTGTTCTTCTACTTGTACATTATTATAATAAATTGATCGCACATTCTGAGAAAATATGATGGAAGCCATTTTTGTTACAAATAAAATAAAGTTTATTTTACGGGACCTCATGATAACTTCAGTACTGATTAAAGGTGAGTTGGAGTTTTTAAAAATTGTATTCAAATGTGTTTTGTTATTAGAAAAGTGTATAATACAAATAAATATAGTAGTATATTTTGGTATTTTGAAATAGTTATTCTGCTAGACTAGCGGGAGACGGGAGAGAGTTGACAGGTGGCAATTGTTGCGTAGTACCTGTTAGTTGGGAGAATTTTGACAGGTGGCATTTTCAAGTCCCTGTGTACCCCCCAGACTGTAAGTGTTGATTGAAATGTGGGGACACGGTTGAGTAATGCTATCTAATGAGAACATGTCAACAATTCAAATTTCAATAAATAGGGCGTAAATTTCTTGAACAAGTCATCTCGTATGAGAACCTCGCAATTGTCACACAGCCTTCGCTATTGTCTTGCCATCACAATTGTCGAAACCTTCACTATTGTCATACCTTACAATTGTCTTACACGTGAAAATGGACAGTCAGAGCTGCATATACTGCTAGAGAAAAGCTGACCGTGGTAGCCTATGCTGAGGCCCATGGCAACAGAGCGGCTGGGAGAGAATTCAGTGTTGGAGAGATGTTGGTGCGAACCTGGCGTAAGCAGAAAGACAGACTCATGAAGATCCCCAGGACAAAAAAGGCAGATTGACGTGGGAAAGTCGGATACCCACAGATAGAGGAAGTCGTTCTGACCTGGGTGAAGGAGAGAAGGCAAGCGGGAGTTGCCGTAACAACCACCGACATAATGATCCAGGCTATTTTCCAAGCCAAAACCCTCGGAATTGCTGATTTCAAGGGTTCAGCAAACTGGGCCTACAGGTTCATGTGACGAAACAACCTCTCGTTTCGTCACCGTACCCACATCGCACAGCGACTACTGGAAGACTGGGATGACAAGCTGACGGATTTCCAGAAGTTCATCATCAAGATGAGGAAACGTCACGTATTTAGTTTGGATCAGATAGGGAATGTTGATCAAACTCCGCTGATGTTTGACCTGCCGTCAGCATCCACCGTTAATGTGAAAGGGGCCAAACAAGTGTCAATCAATACAACGGGGAATGAGAAAAACCGCTTCACGGTCATGCTGGCTTGTACGGCGGATGGCGGGAAGTTACCACCATAATTATGTAGTCTTCAAGAGGAAGACCCTCCCAAAAAACGTAACATTCCCCGAGGGCGTGATCGTCAGATGTCAGGAGAATGGCTGGTTCGACGACACTGATGCGCGACTGGTTGAAAACCGTATGGGGTCGTCGCCCAGGCGGTTTTACCAAGAAGTCTCTCCTGGTATTAGATGCGTTTTGGTGCCACAAAAGTGAAGAGGTCAAACAGATTCTACAGGAAGACCTGGCAACGACGCTGGCAATAATTCCTGGGGGCATGACCTCAATGCTGCAGCCACTCGATGTCGCCATAAACAAACCCATGAAGGTCCTGCTGCGCCAAAAGTGGACAGACTGGTATGCGGGTGACTCCCATACCTACACCAAGGGAGGGCGCATGCGCAAAGCGGACCTAACTGATGTCTGTCGGTGGATTGTTGATGCTTGGGCTGAAATCGACCCCAGCATCATGATACGATCTTTCAAGAAATGTTGCATTTCGAACAAGCTTGACGGCACCGAAGACGATATTGTATGGAGTGATATGGCAGCATTACAAGCACCGGAAGACGTAGACGACACACCCACATACTACCATGAAGAAATTCCTCCTTCCATGACAGAATCCGAGATCCTCAGAATGCTGGAAGACGAGGACGAAGACGAGGAATTTGACGGGTTCGAGGAGGAAGATCTTCGTGGGGTATAAAGTCAGCCAGTGTAATCGAAATGCCGAAAGGTGGCCCTTTTCAGGGCCGTTACAGTTTTCCGAAAGGAAATACTCACAATTGTCAAAAAAAAAAATAAAAAAAAAATACCCCCAACCCTCCTTAATATAACCATCTAATTTTATGACATGAAAATAAAACAATACACCGTTTCAGTAGCCAATGAAAATTTCCGTTACTTTAGTTTAAGTTGCGCTGTCAAAATGTCAGACGGCACAAATTTCAAAACACAACTGCGCCTTATATGATGCGTTATGCGATTTTTTTTTTTTTCACGTAAGTAACCATGGAAATTAAGGTGCGCCTTATACGTAGCTGCGCCTAATCTGACCGTGTATACGGTAGGTAAACTTAAGCCATTTGAGCCCACTATATTTCAAAATTCTTATTTGACAATTTACTTTTGACATAATGGGCCATTACATGTACCTTTTTTTCAAACACATGAACAGCTATGTTTTTAGCATACTAAAATGTATATGTATATTTTAAAGATATGCCATATCAACTTTTTTAAATTCTTATGCATTTTAAATGTTAATTTTGGTGCTGACAATGAACTAAATCAACAAAATGCAGTTAAGCAGCACAGGGATTGAGGTTCTTAAAAACATTTAAACCACCAATGAATGTAAATATATGTAGGAAACTAGTTGCAATGGATGGCTGAAGGTCTTCTATATTATAGAGTAAAAGTTTGTTAGAAGAAACAAAAAAATACAATATATAACACTAAAATGGCTAGAAGAATTATATCAGGATAACCAATTTGCCTCTGATAACCACATGAAAACTGCCATAGGTATTTTATATCTTGTATTTTTAGCTCGACTATTCGAAGAATATAAGAGCTATTGTAGTCGCCCTGGCGTTGGCGTTGGCGTTGCAGCTTTTGGTTAAAGTTTTGCGTGCAAGTTACTATCAACCTTATATCTCAATAACCGTTTATGGTATTGACTTGAAAGTTTATAAATATGTTCAGGGGTATCAGACAACCAAGGTAGATAACTCTTGCCTGAACTAAATATGAATTATGGCCCCTTTTTAACTTATAAATTTTGGTTAAAGTTTTGCATGCAAGGTACTTTCATGCTAATATCTCAGTATCCAGGCATGCGATTGATTTGAAACATCTTTAATATGTTAAGGGGTATCATACTTTCATGGTAACTCTTATGAATATGTTAAATTTGGCCCTTAAAGTTTTGCATGCAAGGTACTTTCATGCTAATATCTCAGTATCCAGGGGATTGATTTGAAACATCTTTAATATGTTAGGGGTATCATTTAATCTTATGAATATGTTACAAATTATGCCCTTTTTAACTTAAAATTTTGGTTAAAGTTTTGCATGCAAGATACTCTCATGCTTATATCTCAGTATCCAGGGTTTAGGGGTATCATACTTTCATAGTAGATAACTCTTATGGAATATTTACAAATTATTGCCCTTTTTAACTTAAATTTTGGTTAAAGTTTTGCATGCAAGGTACTTTCATGCTATATCTCAGTATCCAGGCATGCGATTGATTTAAACTCTTTAATATGTTAAGGGGTATCATACTTTCATGGTAGATAACTCTTGATAGAATATGTTACAAATTATGGCCCCTTTTTAACTTAGAAAATATGTTAGGGGTATCATACTTTCATGGTAGATAACTCTTAATGGAATATGTTACAAATTATTGCCCTTTTTAACTTATAAATTTTGGTTAAAGTTTTGCATGCAAGATACTCTCATGCTTATATCTCAGTATCCAGGCATGCGATTGATTTGAAACATCTTTAATATGTTTAGGGGTATCATACTTTCATGGTAGATAACTCTTGATGGAATATGTTACAAATTATTGCCCTTTTTAACTTAGAAATTTTGGTTAAAGTTTTGCATGCAAGGTACTTTCATGCTAATATCTCAGTATCCAGGCATAGGATTGATTTGAAACATCTTTAATATGTTTAGGGGTATCATACTTTCATGGTAGATAACTCTTAATGAATATGTTACAAATTATTGCCCTTTTTAACTTATAAATTTTGGTTAAAGTTTTGCATGCAAGGTACTTTCATGCTTATATCTCAGAGTCCAGGCATGGGATTGATTTGAAACATCATTAATATGTTTAGGGGTATCATCCTATAAAGGAAGATAACACTTGATGGAATATATTCAAAATTATGAACCCCCTTTTACTTAGAATTTTAGTTAAATTTTTGCATGCAAGCTACTATTCAGCTTATATCTCAGAAATTGCTTGTGGAATTGACTAAAAAGTTAAGGAGTGTCTTCAGGGGCATCAGAAAACTAAGGAGGATAACTTTTGGACTGAATTTTATTCAAATTATGGCCCTTTTCTAACTTGGATTTTTGGTTAAAGTTTTGCATGCACAGTGTTATTGTGCTTATGACTCATTAACTAGGCATGGGATTGATTTTAGACATCATAAAAATTTTAAGGGGTATCGGACTATCAAGGTATATTATTTTTGACTATTAATATGTACAGGGTATGTGAAGGGCAAGAAGTTAAATAGATTTCATTTGATTTACCAACAAGCATTTTGAATAGTCGAGCGTGCTGTCCTCTGACAGCTCTTGTCATTCATTTATTTTCAGTTTAAACAAAGCATTATTTTAAAATTCCCTGACTTTTTTAAGATTTTCTAATCTCCCTGACCATTTCAAAGAATTCCCTGACTTTCCCCAGACCAGTGGGCACCTTGTGTATGATGGTTCAACATGTTCACTTACTATGCTTACTGGTGTAAGTCATACATGCTTTCTTTGCACTCTGTAGAATGTCACTACTTGGCTGAAATGAGTGACACTCCTCTTCACTATTCAACTTCACACTGATCAGGTTTGTGAGGGTTGAATGTCCCAAACTTCCACGCTGGTCAGTCTGTATTTTCCTCACCATGGAGAAACACCTCTCTACATCTGCATTGCTGTGTGGCAGGCTCAGTAATGTCAGGGCCAGCTGTGAGAGGTGTTGAAACCGGGGACCTGATGGCACCTTCATGGCCTCCATCTGCAACCAGAAAGTGTCCAGTCTGTCCCTTGTGGCAGGCAGGCCTGAGTCGGGTGACAGCTGGTAGTCCAGGACCTCCTCAGCCAGGGTCTCCTGGGGGATGTCCAGGCCAAACCGGGTTGACAAGTTGACAACTGTAATGTAAAAAAATGTAAATGAATTACAGAAAGTAAGATTTGAACTGCCTGTATTTTACTCTTGAATTAATTAATGTTAGGATGGTTTGTTAAGTTTTATAAAGTATTAATTCTGTTAAAAAAAGAAACGAAGGGAAAACATTTTACTTAATGTCCAACCAACATTGTGCATATAGTATAAAATAGCCAGCTATTGTATAGCGCCATGTTTATCAAGGTAGTGTGAGTGTGTGATGTTCCATACCTGCTGATGACTCGATGGATGACCTCATATCTGGATTGAAGAAGCCCAGTGTCTGAAGGACCTTATCTTCAAATGGAAACTTCTGCAGCATCTTCTCTGTGACTTCCTCATAGAATGCACGAACGTCTCTGCAACATGATATATCAACATTACTTAACATAAAGTTAACTACAAACTAAAGCAACACAGGATGAATACTGTATTTTGTATTTACTTGTGCTTATTATTGTAAAGATGTGTTAGATCTGAAAAGGTGATTATGATAACTATCATTATTGTTATACACAGTCATGTAACAGTAAGATTTTCATTTTTTTAGGGTTTATATATACACATGTAGTTGATGTTATTATGAAGTTATCATAGTCAGTATTACTGACACAAAAGTTATTATATTATATGAATAAGTCATTAAGATTATTTTGTACAGTATGCTTTTTTGTTTTCATTGTTGATTTTTTATTTTATTTTATTCTGATAATACTAAACTATTTTTACGAGGTTTTCACTTTCATTGATATAATCCATACCTGTGGTAGAAGTGGAAGTATACATCAACCAGGAGGCCCTCAACAGCAGGAGACAGCTTCTTTAGGCCATACTGCACGCATGTGTTGGTAAGGTGACATACACATCCCAGGTCATATATCTTCGGCTGCACTTCCCTGATCCTGGAGAGGATGGAGTTGTGACGCCCAACCATGACACTGGCATTGTCACTGGTGTACCCTATACACTGTTTCCACTCCAAGCCTCGGTCCCTGAAAAGTGACAAAAGCATGCAAAATCCATGTTTCAAACTTATAAACTTTCCAATACTTTGTAACGCCTCATGAGGTTTATGATGTTCAGCTATTTGAAATTAAAAATATATTCTATATGATGTTTGTGTCTTCATTTTCAAAACAGTGTTAATAATTTGTCTAATAGCTTTTGTTGTT
>CM037782.1:15087628-15123126 GCA_021229015.1 Solen grandis
ATCTTCATGAAACTTGGTTGGAATGTCTGTTTCTTTAAAATCTTGGACAATTTCGAAAGTGGGTCATGTGGGGTCAAAAAGTAGGTCAATATGAAAATTCCAACATATGTTGCTCATTTATAATCAGGTGAGTGATTCAGGGACAACATGGCCCTCTTGTTTTTAAACAGTATCTCCTCTGAAACTGCTGGGTAGAAATTGATGAAACTTGGCATGAAAGATCCTTTGGTGGATCTTTACAGAAATTGCTAAAATAAACTTGATCCATGCAGACCTCTGGTTTGTTTTTTAGCTCACCTGAGCACAAAGTGCTCAAGGTGAGCTTTTGTGATCGCCCTTCGTCCGGCGTCCGTCGTCGTGCGTCGTGCGTCGTCCGTCGTCCGTCGTCAACAATTTGCTTTAAACGACATCTCCTCTGAAACCGCTGGACAGAATTTAATGAAACTTGGCAGGAATGTTCCTTGGGTGAGGCTCTACAAAAGTTGCTAAAATAAAGTTGATCCATGAAGAACTCTGGTTGCCATGGCAACAAAAAGAAAAATAATTTGAAAACTTTAAAAATCATCTCCTTCAAAACTACTGGCCAGATTTCAAAATAATTTGGTACAGATGTTCCTTGGGTCAACCTCTACCAAAGTTGCTAAAATTATTCCGATCCGTAAAAAAACATGGCCGCCAGGGGCGGGGCTTATTTGCCTTATATGTATATAGAGAAACCTTTAAACAACATCTCCTCTGAAACCACTGGACAGAATTTGATTAAACTTGGCAGGGATGATCCTTGGGCCAACCTTCACAAAAGTTGCTAAAATAAACTTGATCCATGTAGAACTCTGGTTGCCATGGCAACAAAAAGAAAAAAAATGAAAACTTTAAAAATCATCTTCTTCAAAACTACTGGCCAGATTTTAAAATAAATTGGTACAGATGTTCCTTGGGTCAACCTCTACCAAAGTTGCTAAAATTATTCCGATCCGTAAAAAAACATGGCCGCCAGGGGCGGGGCTTATTTGCCTTATATGTATATAGAGAAACCTTTAAACAACATCTCCTCTGAAACCACTGGACAGAATTTGATTAAACTTGGCAGGGATGATCCTTGGGCCAACCTTCACAAAAGTTGCTAAAATAAACTTGATCCATGTAGAACTCTGGTTGCCATGGCAACAAAAAGAAAAAAAATATGAAAACTTTAAAAATCATCTTCTTCAAAACTACTGGCCAGATTTTAAAATAAATTGGTACAGATGTTCCTTGGGTCAACCTCTACCAAAGTTGCTAAAATAATACCGATCTGTAAAAAACATGGCCACCAGGGGCGGGGCTTATTTGCCTTATATGTATATAGGTAAAACTTTAATCAACATTTCCTCTGAAACCACTGGACAGAATTTGATTAAACTTGGCAGGAATGATCCTTGGGTCAACCTTCAAAAAAGTTCCTAAAATAAACTTGATCCATATAGAACTCTGGTTGCCATGGCAACAAAAAGAAAAAAAATATGAAAACTTTAAAAATCATCTGCTTCAAAACTACTGGCCAGATTTTAAAATAAATTGGTACAGATGTTCCTTGGGTCAACCTATTTATCTCAGATGAACGATTTAGGGCCATCATGGGCCTCTTTTCTGCAGTTCAGGCTACCTCTCCAAAAGTTGATCTTTTACAGATCAGATTTACAGAAGTTGAATATTTTTAAGTGTGATATTTTGTTACATTTATGCATAAAAAGAATGTATCAGCTCATAAACAAAACAAGAAATATGTCTTGGTAGCTTAATAAAATGCAAAAAGTTACATTAAATTACAAGGCCACTTATTAAAGAGAGAGAAGTCTAACAGAGAGAGAGAGAGAGAGAAAACCAGCTAGAAACAAAAAAATAAATTGTACCCTTAGATGAGATTGTCCACTAGTCTGATAGGGCATTTGGGTGATTCCACTACATATGCAGAGGTGGAGAAGATAACATTACCACAAATACCATTCCTATAGCTTAGTCTGACCTACTGGCAGAGGTCACATTTTCTGGACTGTGTTGCCCCACTGAGTTAGTGCAAAAACTACATTACCTGCTACTATGTATATGAGATACTAGGCTAGTTTTACACAAAGCCACCTGATAGAGATATAAGGGTTATTGATACTATTCTAAATCAGCAGCAGCATCAACATCATCATTAAAGGGATTGTGGGAAGGGGGGGGGGGTGAATATGCAGATTGTCTGCCTTTACTTTGGTTCATGTCAGTGTTCCAGTACACAGGGATTACCAAACACCTCTTAAAAACCACAAACGAATGATTAAAAACACTTTGTAATAAATTGCAACTTATTTCTTAATAATTAACCCTTTTCCTCATAGAGATCTAGAAAATACATGTACCTATGTGAGTAGGATAAAACCTAATCAGCCTGCAAGTCCAACTGTTACTCGCAGGCTGATCAGGTTTTATGCTGTTTGCTGCTCCTTAGTGGTCTGGGGATGAGGATTTTACAATTAAATTTGGAAAGGTTTAAGTGGGGCTTTCTGCAGATCAGGATTTATGTCAAAATGAGTTTTTATGAGGGAAAAAGGTTAAGGACCATCTCTCTTTTTGTCCATTTTCAATCAGCAGTACCACACTGAAATCTCATGATCACTGTTTTTTTCCATACTATTGCTAAAATGGGTAAGAAAAACTGTCAAGTTCCTGAGAAACATGTATATCAGTATGATACATGTATACTAGGTTGCATATAGAGCAGTGGTACTCAGGTGAGCGATTTTAGGCCCTATGGGCCTCTTGTTTTTTGAAACTTACGACATCATCTCCTCTGAAACCAATTATCAGAATTCAATTTCCTTTGGCATAAATGGTCACTATATAGTTATCTACCATAATTGCTAAAATGAAGTTGATCCCTTTAAAAAAACAAGGCCCCTACGGGGTTTTTTAGTTTTCTTATTTACTCTTTATAGGAAATTTAATATATTCTCTGAAACCAATGGTCAGAATTTTATTGCATTTGCCAAAAATGGTCATGTAATTTCTCTCTACCATATTTGCTAAAATGAACTTGAACCCTTGAAAAATTGAGGCCCCTGTAGGGTTGGTTTTAGTTTCCTTCGGGAGGTAATCAATATTCTCTTTTAATACTCTAAATATAGAATACTGATTATCTCCCTTCATTTAATTTATTAGCTCGAATATTCAAAGAATAAGGAAAGCTATTCTACTCAACCGAGCGTCGGCATCGCCGTAATGGTTAAGTTTAATTACTGAACCCCACAAGGTATTATTTTGAAAATTAGAATACTTGTATATGACCACCACCTCAACCTGTGTGCAAGAGGGGATAACTCTGTCATGGATTTTGACCAAATAATGCCCCTTTTTAGCTCACCTGAGCACAATGTTGTCATGGTGAGCTATTGTGGCCCTCTTTTTTCCGGCGTGCATGTGTGCATCCGGTGTCAACAATTTCCTTTAATCAACATCTCCTCCTAAGCTGAAAATGGATTTTGACCAAACTTCACAGAAATCATCCTTGTCATGCCCTCTATCAAGATTGTTCAAATTATTTTGATTGATTGAAATTGAAGTCACAGGAAAAATAGATTTTAAAAATGCAAACATTGAAAAGATTCTTCTGCAAAACTGCAAGGCCTAGAGCTTAGATATTTAGTGTGTAGCATTGCCTAGTGGACCTCTACAAGCTTTTTGAAATCATGACCCTGGGGTCGAAATTGGCCCCGCCCCAGGGGTCACTTGATTTTACATAGGCTTATATAGGAAAAAAAACAGCATTTGTAAGTACCAATGCAAGTTGCACATATAATTGACTTATAAGCTCGACTATTTGAAGAATATGAGAGCTATTGTAGTCGCCCTTGCATTGGCATTGGCGTTGCAGCTCTTGGTTAAAGTTTTGCATGCAAGTTACTATCAACCTTATATCTCAATAAACAATTATGGTATTGTCTTGAAAGTTTAGGAATATGTTCAGGGGCATCAGACAACCAAGGTGGATAACTCTTGACTAAATTTGATATAAGTTATGGCCCCTTTTTAACTTAGAAATTTTGATTAAAGTTTTGCATGCAATAGAAAATTTGGTTAAAGTTTTGCATGCAAGCTACTATCAGCCTTATATCTCAATAACCATTCATGATATTGACTGGAAATGTTATGAATATGTTAAGGGGCATCAGACAAGCAAGGTAGATAACTCTTGGTGGAATATATTACAAGTTATGGCCCCTTTTTTAACTTAGAAATTTTGGTTAAAGTTTTACATGCAAGGTACTTTCATACTTATATCTCAGTATCCTGGCATGGGATTAATTTGAAATATCTTTAATACGTTAAGGGGCATCATACTATCATGCTAGATAACTCTTGATGGAATATATTACAAGTTATGGCCTCTTTTTAACTTAGACATTTTGGTTAAAATTTTGCATGCAAGCTACTTTGATGCTTTTATCTAAGAGTTCAGGCATGGGATTGATTTGAAACATCTTTAATCTATCTGGAGGTATTCATCATCTTCAAGGATAATATATCTTTATTTGCTTGAATTTGTTCTATTTTATCTATTGCAAACTAAACTATTGCTTGATTTTTTTTTTCTTTTGGTCTTTATAATTGTACTTCCTTTATTTACTTGTCCAATTCTAGGGCTGCCCTTGAAACTGTTCTAAGTTCATATAGAAATAGAAGGAGATGGAGACTGTCAACCCTTGATTTACTGATATCTAATTTAAATGTTTAGATTCTATTGCTTAACGTCCCACATGAAATATGTTCATATTTGTGATTTTAGTAAATGACACCCCCTTCTCCTGTAATCATAAATATCTGCCAGAAGTATGTCCTATCTCTCCAAAGATATCAATAAATGCATAACATAAATTATATTTCTTGTTTAAAGGAATTCAAAATTCTTAATTTTGTGTTAATTTATCTATATTGCAAACAACACAGTGTTGTGTTTTGTTTTCGTTATAAGTAGTTAAGCAGACCACTGCTCTATATTCAAGAACTGTAACTCATTATGTAACCAGTATTAAGATTTTATAATTAGAGTTATTCCCCTTCAGAATGTAAAAGTAATATTACATGACTGTGTGAATGATGGTTGTTTAAGCTCACCTGAGCACAACATGCTTATGGTGAGATATCAGAGCTGTGATGTGTTAAGCATCAACATTTAGATTATGAACACTATAGAGGCCACATTTTAATCCCACTCTTCACACTCTGGGTCACTTGGGAGTCAGAAAGTAGGTCACTAGGTCAATATTTTAGTCCTAGTCTTCACAAAACTATACAGAATATTTGTCTGCATGAAATTTTGAGTTCAAAAATGGGTCATGTGGATCCTTGAAAAACCTTGTGAACAACAAGCTGGAGGCCACAGTTTTGGCCATATCTTCATTAAATCTGATCAGAATGGTTGTATGCATACACTCTTGAATTAGAAAATGGGTCATGTGGGGTCAAAATGTATAGGTCATTGCGTGAAATCCTCAAAAAGCCTTGTGAACACCCTTGGGTCCATATTTTTGGCCCAATCTTCACAGCACATGGTCAAAATTTTTGTCTGCAAAAAAGATGTACATTCCATCCTTCAATTAGATTTACAAAGCCTACTGAAGACCAGTGACCTCAGGTGAGCAACTCGGGGCCATCATGGCCCTTACATTTTGTTAGTGTTTCTGATGTCATCTCATACAGTTTTCTTTGTAGGTTTCTGGCAAACCAGGTTTGCTCTTGAAATTTATATTCTGTATTCCGCCATTAATCAGTTCCAACCAAAATCAAATCATGTACTTACTTGTTAATTTAATTTGTTTAGTTACTTTATAATTGTGCAGATTGTACTTAGTTTTTACACTGTATTGCTAGTCAGGTGTTTATATCATGTGTTCTGTGATTTTGAAATTGTCTTTTTGTAAATCTTGCCCATACTAGACAAATATTTTGTAATGAAAACATAAATTTCACCATTTATGTGAAATGTTGAATATATGTCAAGCTGAAATGATTTTAAAGACTTAAGCAAATATTGAAACTATTTTACAAGCTTAATTTGTATTATTTTTGGCATTAAATTGTTAAGAAAGCACAATCTTGCCTCTTGTGGCATTTGTTCTTTTCACTGTGGAATTTATTCATTGTTTAAATATTATAAATGGTAGTTATCAAAAAAAGAAAGAGTAACTGTGTATGTTGTCAGTGAATTGTTATGTATTTTAGATGAGGTTGATATTCTTTAAATTTCTATATTTAAATGTTTAAGTTAAGTCACTCTGAGCAGCTGATCATCCTATGTCAATTGTCAGCATCAATTATTTGCTTTTAAACACATCTCCTTTGAAACCACGTAGTAGAAATTGATGGAATTTGGCATGTATGGTTCTTTGATGGCCCTTTAAAATAAGTTCATGCAGAACTTTAATTGTCATGGCAGCCAATAAAATTTGATATGCCTATTGAATGACAGGATGATACTGTTACGGAGTCATTTGCGGTGGGTGGGTGGTGTCCACTGAGGTTGTCCACTCTCTTAACTCAAACAAACATGAACCGATCTTTACCAAACTTAGTCACAATGAGTGTGGGCACACTATCCAGGCCATGTTTGATAACCAGCCAGAATGTCTCACACACTCCAGACTTATGGCCTTAAATTGATGAAAAATTACAAAAGTAACAGTATCTGCTCTCTAATAGACTTACTCCAGAACTCCACAAATGTGGGTTTTCCCCAGCTAATCCAGGGGTACCAACAAACTTTTACAGTTACAACTTCCGTGGTGTTGCATTAATTCCATTGTGAATGGTAGTGCACCATGAAGCTATAATGGTAAAAGTTTGTTTGTACCCCTAGATTAGGTGGGGAAAACCCATATTTGCCAAGTTACAGATAACATCTATACTGACTAAATGAACTGATCTTTATCAAACTAGGTCACAATGTTTATTGCCTTAGTATCTCAGTTAAGATTGAAAACCTGTCAGAATGTCCCATTTTGCTAAATTATTGATGGAATTCAATGTATGTCTGTCTCTGTATGTTTATACTTTTAAGGTATGTTCTACTTTTTAGGTTTTCTATCATTTTACTATAATAATATATCTATTTGTATATTTTTGTTGCTAGTCAGAATAAATCCATTGTTTTTAATTTTCAGTTGTTGTGTTTGTCTCTCCTAGACAATTGGAATAGCTATATTAATTAATCCCCTGCCTTACAAAGTTAAGCTATGGGTACATAGGGATATCACCACATTGTCATGTCCCATGGTGTCTGTTTTACAAAAAGTCAAGTATTGTAATGGGTTCTCCTACTGGTTATATTCTTATGATTATAAGATGTTAAAATGCATTAATATTCACAGTGCCCGAAACACAGAATATATATACCTATATTTTAATGTCATTAGTAGCCAAATTACCATATCTAACCTCTTTCTTTAGGAGAATATGGCAATTACTGCCATGGCAAAGACAAATTATACTAGATTTCCAAACAAACCATAAGGACTTCCTGCTCTGCAAACCATTTAAAACCTGATCAGTTTAAAATAATTTGATTATATGCCATGTTACCATTCCCTATTCAGTTAACATTGTTATTTTAATACCAAACATGTCCTTTTTGTTCTTTAGCTCACCAGAGCACAACCTGATCAAGATGAGCTTTTTAGGTCATGCTGTGTCCATCCTCAACAATTTGCTTTAATGACATCTCTAAAACCACAGGGAAGAAAAGTCATGAAGCTACATCAAACGGAGTGGAAACTGTGACGTCACACAGTTAAACTCTTTGTCAGAGGGTACTCGATACAATGTATGGTTGATTTTCAGAGATTTGATGCATTCTGGGAAAAAAAATCCAGAATGACCACCATCTTGAGTTTGTGATGATAATCTTACAAAATATCATAAAGTATCAGCTGAAAAATCAATGAAAAGGTGGATTGAGGTAGATGAACTAGACGTGTGTTAGTATTTAACTTTGATGTGATAATCCAGCACCTTGTTTCAGAGAAAATCTTGTTCTTATCGGCTTATGTTTATTGAAGTGGTAAAAATGACTCACAAAATTTAGCCCCTCTTCAAATCGTTAAAGATCTTAATTTATTCGATTGATAAACTTAAACCTTGCATTTTTCGATACCTTATGAAGTTCTTAAGCAAATTTCAATATCCAATATACTTCGTTTTTTTTTAGCTCACCTGAGCACGAAGTGCTCAAGGTGAGCTATTGTGATCACCTTTTGTCCGTCGTCTGTCGTCCGTCGTCCGTGCGTGCGTGCGTCTGTCCGTCGTCAACAATTTGCTTTAAAGAACATCTCCTCCTGAACCGCTGAAGGGATTTTGACCAAACTTCACAGGAATCATCCTTATGATGCCCTCTATCAAAGTTGTACAAATTATTCAGATTGGTTGAAAAAGTAGGTCACAGGAGCTAAAAATAGATTTTAAAAACTCAAACTTTGAAAATCTTCTTCTGCAAAACTGCAAGGCCTAGAGCTTAGATATTTGGTATGTAGCATCATCTTATGGGCAATTACCAAGATTGTTCAAATCATAGCCCTATGGTGATAAATGCCCCCGCACCAGGGGTCACTTGTTTTACATAGAGTTATATAGGAAAATCTTAAAAAATCTTCTTCTGTAAATCCATAAGGCCCAGAGCATAGATATTTGGTATGTAGCATCATCTAATGGTTCATTACCAAGATTGTTCAAATCATAGCCCTATGGTGATAAATGCCCCCGCACCAGGGTCACTTGTTTTACATAGAGTTATATAGGAAAATCTTAAAAAATCTTCTTCTGTAAATCCATAAGGCCCAGAGCTTAGATATTTGGTATGTAGCATCATCTAATGGTTCATTACCAAGATTGTTCAAATCATAGCCCTATTGTGATAAATGCCCCCGCACCAGGGGTCACTTGTTTTACATAGAGTTATATAGGAAAATCTTAAAAAATCTTCTTCTGTAAATCCATAAGGCCCAGAGCTTAGATATTTGGTATGTAGCATCATCTAATGGTTCATTACCAAGATTGTTCAAATCATAGCCTTACGGTGATAAATGACCCCGCACCAGTGGTCATTTGTTTCACATAGAGTTACATAGGAAAAGACCTAGAGCTTAATCTATAGATTTGATGTGAAATATTGTCTAGTGGTCCGTACCCCATAATTCATAATTATAGACCAATCATAAAAAAAATATTTTGCAATATTACTAGTTTGAGAGATTATGACTAGATAATGGTTAAAATTTGGCCCTTGATTGAATCACTTTTTACTTTAAATTACATACTTGATATATGTTTTATATTAAAATCAGTATCTACGATTAAATAAAATGATAAAAAGACTAAGAGAATATATTGTGTCAATTGTATATTAAATAAAGGTTTTCTTTAAGAAAGATATGAAAGTACAGATAATCGTATTGTTGGTAATAAAAACACATTCGGTCGTTTTAGGTTATAATATTATTAACCAATGAAAAATTAGGAAACTATTCAGCCCTCCATTTCCGGTTTCAGTTTGGTAGGTATACGATTTTCTTCAGAAATTTCAACGAATTATCGAAGATCATTAATCTAACAGACCTAAAAAGCGATTGAAAAGTAGGTCAGTAGGTCAAATCTTAGAAAAACCTTGTTTACACACTGGAGGCCACAATTTTGATTCAATCTTCCTCAAACTTGGTCAGCACAAATGTCCTCAGGTGAGCGTCTTTAGGGCCATCTTGGCCCTCTTGTTTCATTTTATTTTTAGCTTGTCTGTTTTTCAAAGAAAAAAATACAAGCTATTGTTGTAACTTTGGCATCTGCGTTGTCGTCGTCGTCAGGCATCGTCTTCCAGAATCTTACCGTTGGCCATAACTTCTCTACTATTCCATATACAGTTTTCATTTTTGGTATGCATATTCATCTTGACAAGGCCTATCCAGACATATGCAAAATTTTCACCTATTGACCTTGACCTTGACCTTTGACCTATTTTTGCTGTTAACTTTTGAAAACTTTAAAATGCTGATATTTCACATGTGAATTCCTTGTGTTACACTTTTTGACTTTTGACCTTGACCTTTGAACTTTGACCTATTTTTAAAATGTTTAACAAAAAACTTTAATGTTGGCCGTAATTTCTTTACTATTTGACATACAACTTTTATTTTTGGTATGCATATTCATCTCTGCAAGGGCTATTCAAATATACCTCAACATTTCATCTATGGACCTTGACCGTTGACCTGTTTTTGCTGTAACTTTTGAAAACTTTAAAATGCCTGTCATTTCAGAACTCTTACCAACAGGGCACTGATATTTCACATGTGAATTCCTTGTGGTAAGACCTTTCCATCAATGTTACACTTTTTGGACTTTTGACCGTGACCTTTAAACTTTGACCTATATTTGAAATGTTAAACAAAAAAACTTTAACGTTGGCCATAACTTCTTTACAATTTGACATACAACTTTTATTTTTGGTATGCATATTCATCTTTGCAAGGGCTATTCAGATATAACTCAATATTTCATCTATAGACCTTGACCTTTGATCTATTTTTGCTGTAACTTCTGAAACTTTTAAAATGCCTGTCATTTCAGAACCGTTACCAACAGGGCACTGATATTTCACATGTGAATTCCTTGTGGCAAGACCTTTCCATCATTGTTACACTTTTGGACTTTGACCTTGACTTTTGAACTTTGACCTAAAAACCTTTTATGTTTGCCATTACTTTTTAGCTCACCTGAGCACAAGGTGCTCAAGGTGAGCTTTTGTGATCGCCCTCCGTCTCGTGTGTTGTTCGTCGTCAACAATTTGGCTTGTTAACACTCTAGAGGCCACATTTTTGGCCCAATTTTCATGAAACTAGGTCAGAATGTTTGTCTCCATAAAATCTTGGACTAGTTTGAAATTGGGTCATGTGGGGTCAAAAAGTAGGTCATAAGGTCAAATCTTATAAAAACCTTGTTAACACTCTAGAGGCTACATTTTTGGCCCAATCTTCATGAACTTCATCAGATGTTTGTTTCCATAAAATCTTGGACAAGGTGAACTAGGTAAATCTTAGAAAAAACATTGTTAACACTCTAGAGGCCACATTTTTGGCCCAATCTTCATGAAACTTGGTCAGAATGTCTGTTTCCATAATATCTTGGACAAGTTCGAATTTGATCATGTGGGGTCAAAATGTAGGTCAATATAAAAAATCCAACATATGTTGCTCATTTATAATCAGGTGAGCGATTCAGGGCCATTATGGCCCTCTTGTTACTATTTGACATACATCTTTTATATTTGGTATGCATATTCATCTTGACAAGGGTTATTCAGTTTGGAATTTATAAGATATTTTTTGTCATTTTTAATTTTTTTTTTTAACCGTGCAGGTATAATTTTTGTCATGATCTTTAGGCAGATAAAAAAGAACATTTTTTTTAATGTCCTCAAATTTTAGTTTTGTGTTGATTATCAAAAACTCAATGGATTAGCAATTGTGATTTTTTGTTTACATATTTTACATCTTTGTGTTGTATACGTTCTATTCCGTGCATAGGTCAATGTCATCCTTCAAGGTCAAAGGTCAAATTTAGAGGGTATGCTACTTCAACTTTGAATTTAAAGGCTTACAGTTTTAGTTGTGATTTTCAAGGTCAACTTTTTTAAATGTTAAACAAAAATATGTAACGTTGGCAAAAACAGACGAGCGTTAGCACCCGCATGCGGTGCTCATGTCTTTAATTTTCTGACAATTTTCTCATTTGTTTTCTTACGAATCGATTGAAATGTCATCATATTGTCTCGACACAGGCAATAAAAAAACAAGATTATATATGTATAATCTCTATAACAACGTTGAGATCGATGTAGTAGATATATTTGTGTTAGTATCTAACTTTGATATGATAATTCTACTGCTTGTTTTCAAGGAAATCTTGTTTTTATCGGTCTGTGTGGAGACTGTTAAATGAATCAATTAAAATCCCTCAGAAAATGTATCCCCCACTTCAAACAGCCAAGGATCTATATTTATTTGATCATTATGCCAAAACATTTTATTTTTATTTTTGATACATTATAGACTTTTTAAGCTGTTTCATATTAAATACACTTCGTTTTTCGGTTTCATTTGATTTTTTTTTTTTTTTTTCTGACGCATGTGTTTCTCTTATATTGTCTACCGAATCGAATGAAATATCACAACACAGTCTCGACACAGGACGATAAAAATTAGATTCTCTCTAAAACGAGGTACGGAATTTTCTGAACAAAACAAAATACTTAAACACACATATATAGTTAATCGATCAAAACCCACCTTTTACATTTTGGTCTTCTTATGCTGCACATATTTGCAGATACTTTTTGTCATTTGTATCCATTCTCATAGAAATTTTGGCACACACATAAATTAACCATATATATATATAGCCGATATATAACTGAAGTCTTAATAACTTCAGAACACTTATAAATTGAGAAAAAAATGAAACGTGACTATTTCCGCCTTTCCAGTTTTGATATTATTTAACACAAACACACACTATTTCAGTTTGTCTCGGGGGAATTATCTAAACAATACTCTGTGTAATTTCCGACACATTTATTACGCCCCGTGTAACTCAGATACAATTAAAACGTCGCAAGACAGAAAATCTGAATTCTGAGGATTTGACAATATGTTACACCCAGGGCCATAAATCATGCCCATCAAATCGACGCCTCCCCGACACACACACCCTTTTAATACCCCCTGATTGATCCCAAACAGGAAACTAGAATCGCAATCGCGATATCATCGGTTTTCGCAAAAGCAATTCCATTAAGTTCACGAGTCGCATGATTCGAAAAATATTTCTTCGTTCAATGGCTTGTTTATAATGTTAACAGCGATCTTTCAAACACTTTTGTCGCAATGTTTAAGAAGACTTTTTACCCAAAAGAAGATTTTTGAGTATTACCTATCAGTTATGTAGTCGCGATATCATCGGTTTTCATGAAAGCAATTCCATTCAGTTCACGAGTCGCATGATTCGAAAAACATTTCTTCGTTCAATTGCTTGTTGATACTGTTAACAGTGATCTTTGAAACGTTTCTGTCGCAATGTTTAAGCAGACTTTTTACCCAAGAGAGTATTGTTGAGTATTACCTGTCAGTTATGAAATCGAGATATCATCAGTTTTCATGAAAGCAATTCCATTCAGTTCATGAGTCGCATGATTTGAAAAACATATTTCTTCGTTCAATGGCTTGTTGAATACTGTTAACAGTGATCATTCAAACATTTTTGTCGCAATGTATAATCAGACTTTTTACCAAGAAGAATACTTTTGAGTATTACCTGTCTGTTATGTAGTCGTAAACTTGAAAACATTTTTTTACGGACTTCGGGTACTGCAATGTTATATGTGTGTTTTGCTTTATGATGGAGACAAATGACAATTGTATTCGATAAACAACAATTGCAAATGACAAACAACAGTATAAAATGACACACGACAATGCAATATGCCAGTCAACACTATTACGAACAACTGTTGCATTGAATTACTATCATTTTTATGAAATATCGCATTATCTTTTTTGTGTCATTTCAAATTGATGTCACTGAAGAACAGAATGCAAAAAAAATCGCATAAAAATCAAACTTCATTTTTTTTAAAATTATTAATGTGATTTCAAGCTAATCGCCCCCAAGCGGCAAAATGAGAACCAAAACTGATTAAAATTTTACTATTAGGTACCTAGCAATGCAGCAAATGGTTCAATCAAGTATAAAAATAATAATAATAATTGGTATATGACCTTGACCTTTGCATAATATGCTTGATTTTTTTTCTATGATTTTATTTGTTTTATAAAAATGCATAAACAGTGAAATAATGATGAAGATTGAACAAAAAATAAAGTCAGGAGCAGCAAAAAAGGGAAAACATATGGATATACAATTGTTTGATAAGAGGATCAAACTTTGGACTGTGGTCATTTGATCAAATGAAGTCCGATCTTCTAAAACTAAACATTAATGGAAAGATCTCTTCACAGACTAAAACTTTTGTTCATATACTTTCTATAAAATATTTTTAGATTTGGAGCTATTTTATGCCGATAAATATAATAATAATTGGTATATGACCTTGACCTTTGCATATTATGGGTGATTTTTTTTCTATGATTTTATTTGTTTTATAAAAATGCATTAACAGTGAAAAAATGATGAAGATTGAATAAAAAATAAAGTCAGGAGCTGCAAATAACCTTAAAAGTCATGCTTTTAAAATGTTGATTTTTCGAAAATATTGGTTATATTTGACCGCGTACTGTGGACAAACCATGCATTTCTCAAAATCGCCACAGCATATAGTTTGTGCGTATATGTCTTGCGAATCATATGCAACAAACAAAATTCTCCTATCTCATCTCTGAAAAAAATGGGGACTTTTTTCGTAGACCTACCTTTATTTCATCGTTTTTTCGAGATTCGAACTTTCAACCTACTGTAGCACGAAAGTTTTATATACGCAAATAATTGAAACGTATCATATTTTATTAAGTTTCTGACAAGGAACACAATGCAAAAAAACACATTTGAATCGGACCTCAAATAACAGAGTTATTAGCCCTTAGTCATTTTTAGAAAACGCCACCTAGCGGCAAAACTAAGATAAAAATGAAAATTTTCTCAACGTTAGGATCAAATTCAGATCTTAGGACAAAACTGGTAAAAAAATCAGAAATGTGACTTTTTTCTATCATGGTGATATGCCGTTCACAAAAAAAGGTTAGAAAAATAATAATAAAACTAGAACCGCAAGCGGTATCTCGGTTTTCGCTTTTAACCTTATCAACTTGAACACTTAATTTCAACTCAGCCACAATTTTCAATATGAAACAGAACGAAAAGGTTTTTGAAGACCTACTCTCATTTGCACAGTTTATTTTTTTTTTGCAATGTTAGAACATTGAAACTCTTCTAGCGCAAATATTTTCCCATACCCTGTCCCTTGAAATCCATCACATTCTGTGGTGCTGTCAACAAGGAACAAAATGCTGAAAACCGCATTTCAATCAGACTTTAACATTTTGAGTTATAGGCAAAAGAGTGATTTTAAGCAAAACGCCCTCTAGCGGCAAAATTAGAAACAAAATTGCAAAAACAGCAAATAGTTCAAACAAGTATATAAGTCGCACTAGTTGAACATTCTTTTTCTTATATATCACAACTTGAAGCATAAAAACTGATTAGCAATTATTCCAAAGAAGGATCAAACTTTGGACTGCCGTAAGTTCGATCTTCAAAAACTAAACATCATTGGAAAGAGCTTCTCAAGAACTAAAACCTTTGTTTATATACTCTCAATGAAATATTTTTAGATTTGGAGCACTTTGTGGCCGAATAAAAACACAATTATCGTAATATGACATTGACCTTTTCAATGTTTTTTAAACTTTTTAATTGTGAGGCCCTTTCAAACTTACCAAAACATAACGTGTGAAAATTTCATGACGAATAAACAAAAAATAAAGTCAGGAGCGACAAAAAACATGTTTTTGGAATTTTAATTTTTCCTAAATTTAAGTGAAGTTTGACCGTTTCTAGTGGACAAACCACGCATTTCTTAAATTCGCCACCCCATATATTTTGTGTGTATACGTCTTTCAAATGGTATGCCGGAGACGGAATTCTTCTATCTGATCTCTAACAAAAACGGATAGGTTTTTCGTAGACCTACCCTCATTTACACAGTTTTTTTTTGTTTTGTTTTTTTGCGAGGTTCGAACATTCAACCTTCCGTAGCTCAAAAGCTTTCAGCCATACGGACCCTCGAATCCTATCATATGTTATGAGGCTATCAACAGGGAACAGAATGCAAAAAGCGCATTCGAATCGGACTTCAACTTTTTGAGTTATAAGCAAAAGAATGATTTCAAGAAAAGCGCCCCCTAGCGGCAAAATGAGAAAGAAAATTGATTAAAATTTTACTGTTAGGTACCTAGCAAAGCAGCAAATAGTTCAATCAAGTATACTAGTCGCACAAGTCAAACTTTTTATTCTTACGTATCAGAATTTGAAGCATAAATACCTGATTTACAATTATCCCCAAAAAGGATCAAACTTTGGACTGCCGTATAATGACCAAATCAAGTCCGATCTTCAAAGACTAAACATCACTGGAAAGAGCTCTTGAAGAACTAAAACTTTTGTTCATATACTCTCAATGAAATATTTATAGTTTTGGAGCTATTTGGGGCCGAAACAAATAATCGTAATATGACCTTGACCTTTATTCATTTTTAAACTTTAATTGTGAGGCCCTTTCAAACATAACAATACATAACTTGTGAAAATATCATGAAGAATGAACAAAAAATAAAGTCAGGAGTGACAAAAGACATGTTTTTGAAAATTCAATTTTTCCTAAAATTTAGTGAAGTTTGACCGTTTCTAGAGGGCAAACCATGCATTTCTTAAATTCGCCACCCCATACATTTTGTGCGTTTATGTCTTGCAAATCATTTGCAGCAAACAGAACTCTTCTATCTGATCTCTAACAAAAATGGATAGGTTTTTCGTACACCTACCCTCATTTGCACGGTTTTTTGCGAGGTTCGAACATTCAACCTTATAAAGCTCAAAAACTTTCAGCGACAACTACCCTCAAAATCTATCATATTTTATGAGGCTATCAAAATGGAACAGAATGCAAAAAACCGCATTTGAATCGGACCTCAAATAACTGAGTTATTAGCCATTAATAAATTTCATACAAAATTGAAGAAATTTCGTGCCGATAAAAATAACAATAATCGGTATTATGACCTTGACCTTTGCATATTTTCATCGTTATTTACTATGATGTATTTGTATTATTTAAATGCATAAACAGTGAAAACATGATGATGATTGAACAAAAAATAAAGACGGGAGCTGCAAAAAAGAGGAAACATACGGTTTTACAATTGTTTGATAAAAGGATCAAACTTTGGACTGGGGTAATTTGATCAAATGAAGTCCAATCTTCAAAAACTAAACACCAATGGAAAGATCTCTTCACAAACTAAAACCTTTGTTCAAATACTTTCTATAAAACATTTTTAGATTTGAAGCTATTTTGTGTCGATAAAAATAACAATAATCGGTATTATGACCTTGACCTTTGTACATTTTCATCGTTATTTACTATGAGTTTAATTGTATTATTTAAATGCATAAACACTGAAAAAATGATGAAGATTGAACAAAAATAAAGTCAGGAGCTGCAAAAAAGATGCAACATATGGATTTTCAATTGTTTGATACAAGGATCTAAATTTGAACTGTGGTAATTTGATCAAATAAAGTCCGATCTTCAAAAACTAAACACCAATGGAAAGATCTCTTCATAAACTAAAACTTTTGTTCATATATTTTCTATGAAATATTTTTAGATTTGGAGCTATTTTATGCCGATAGAAATAATAATAATTGGTATATGACCTTGACCTTTGCATATTATGCTTGTTTTTTTTCTATGATTTTATTTGTTTGATAAAAATGCATAAACAGTGAAATAATGATGAAGATTGAACAAAAAATTAAGTCAGGAGCAGCAAAAAAGTAGAAACATATGGATATACAATTGTTTGATAAGAGGATCAAACTTTGGACTGTGGTCATTTTATCAAATGAAGTCCGATTTTCAAAAACTAAACATTAATGGTAAGAACTCTTCCCAAACTAAAACTTTTGTTCATATACTTTCTATAAATATTTTTAGATTTGGAGCTATTTTATGCCGATAAAAATAATAATAATTGGTATATGACCTTGACCTTTGCATATTATGGGTGATTTTTTTTCTATGATTTTATTTGTTTTATTTAAATGCATAAACAGTGAAATAACGATGAAGATTGAACAAAAAATAAAGTCAGGAGCAGCAAAAAAGAGGAAACATATGGATATACAATTGTTTGATAAGAGGATCAAACTTTGGACTGTGGTCATTTGATCAAATGAAGTCCGATCTTCAAAAACTAAACATTAATGGAAAGATCTCTTCACAAACTAAAACTTTTGTTCATATACTTTGTATAAATTTTAATTTGGCTATTTTATGCCGATATAAATAATAATAATTGGTATATGACCTTGACCTTTGCATATTATGGGTGATATTTTTTCTATGATTTTATTTGTTTTATAAAAATGCATTAACAGTGAAAAAATGATGAAGATTGAATAAAAAATAAAGTCAGGAGCTGCAAATAACCTAAAAGTCATGCTTTTAAAATGTTGATTTTTCGAAAATATTGGTTATGTTTGACCGCGTACTGTGAACAAACCATGCATTTCTCAAAATCGCCACAGCATATAGTTTGTGCGTATATGTCTTGCGAATCATATGCAACAAACAAAATTCTCCTATCTCATCTCTGAATTAAATGGGCATGTTTTTGGTAGACCTACCCGTATTTCACAGTTTTTGCGAGATTCGAACTTTCAACCTCCTGTAGCACGAAAGTTTTATATGCGCAAAATTTTGGAACCTATCATATTTTATTGGGCTATTTACAAGGAACGTTATGCAAAAAACCGCATTTGAATCGGACCTCAAATAATTGAGATATTGCTTATTAAACATTTTCATATAAAACGCCCCCTGGCGGGAAAATCAAAACAAAAATGAAAATTTTCTCGACGTTAGGATCATCTTCAAATATGTGGTTATTACTGATAAAAGTTTCATAGATGTGGCTTTTCTCACCTCGGAGCTATGCCGTTCACAAAAAAGGGTTAGAAAAAAAAACAAAAAAAACTAGAATCGCAATCAGAATTGCGATATCATCGGTTTTCGCAATTCAATCACATTTTTAAACAATAGAAATTGAAATGTATCATATTTGATTAGGCTTATGACAAGCAACACAACGCAAATAAACCGTAATTGAATCAGACCTCAAATAACAGAGTTATTAGCCTCTAGTGACTTTTACAAAACGCCCCCTAGGGATAATTATATCAAAGGGGAATAACACAAAAAGTGCACAAGGTAGACATATGGTCCTTGCGCACTGCACTTCGCGTCATTGCAAGGAACATACAAATGAAGTTTCAAGTCATTCAAACTTATAGTGACAAAGTTATGCTTCGGACAAGAAATTCTATCAAAGGGAAATAACTAAAAAAGTGCACAAGGTAGAGTTATGGTTCTTATGCACTGCACTTTGCGTCATTGAAAGGAACATACATGTGAAGTTTCAAGTCATTCAAATTTATTGTGACAAAGTTACCCTCCGGACAAGAAATTCTATCAAAGGGGAATAACTCAAAAAGTGCACAAGGTACAGTTATGAATCTTGCGCACTGCACTCCTTGTCATTGCAAGGAACATACATATGAAGTTTCAAGTCATTCAAACTTATGATGACAAAGTTATGCTCCGGACAAAAAATACTATCAAAGGGGAATAACACAAAAAGTGCACAAGGAAGAGTTATGGTTCATGCGCACACACCGCGTCACTGCAAGGAACATACATATGAAGTTTCAAGTCATTCAAACTTATGGTGACAAAGTTATGCTCCGGACAAGAAATTCTATCAAAGGGGAATAACACAAAAAGTGCACAAGGTAGAGTTATGGTTCTTGTGCACTGCACTTGGCGTCATTGCAAGGAACATACATATGAAGTTTCAAGTCATTCAATCCGGACAAGAAATTCTATCAAAGGGGAATAACACAAAAAGTGCACAAGGTAGAGTTATGGTTCTTGTGCACTGCACTTGGCGTCATTGCAAAGAACATACATATGAAGTTTCAAGTCATTCAAACTTATTGTGACAAAGTTATGCTCTGGACAAGAAATTCTATCAAAGGGGAATAACTCAAAAAGTGCACAAGGTAGAGTTATGGTTCTTGCGCACTGCACTCCGTGTCATTGAAAGGAACATACAAAGTAACCCCTATACTATAGTCAGGCTACTCAAAAATGATATTAAGCAAAATCTCCAATAGCAGCAAACGATAAACAAATTTATTTACATATTACATTTTAGTTTTTAGAAATGCAGTAAATTAGGATTTCTGCAGTTTAGTGTGTTCTTGTCTTCACTCTGAAAGGCGAAAGGTGAAATTACAAAACATGCCATATTGTCGTTGTGAAGAAATTAAATATGCCAGGCAAAATAACAAAATTTTAACAGGCGAATGAAAAAAAGTATCGTCTTTGAATGTTTCTTGTTAGCAGTACGAAACCTTTTATGTCAGAACCATTTATCTGTCTTATATTGTATCTTGACCCTAATAGGCGAAAGAATGAAAAGATGCCATATTGTCATTATTTCGCCTTTTGCATTTTGGGTCAAAGACACAACATATGCCTGGCAAAATAACAAAATTTTAATAGGTGAAGGAAAGAAAAGTTTCATCTTTGAATGTTTCATGTCCTGGGTTATAAACATCAGACACCACGATATAGCAGATTTCCTGTTGTAGTGTTTTCGACTAACAAAAAAGTTGAAGGAACAAAATGACAACACTTCTGGTTTTGCCATCCGTGGTTATTCTTAATCACTGAAGAATCTGCTGACATTAAGAACATAGAGTAAATAATTGTATGAAAATGTAATACTGAAAAAATTAGTATGGAAAAGTTCAATTTATATATGATATAAGCAAGTTCTTATGTAAGACATGCTGGAAACTGCTGACAAAGCAGGAAACTGGTGACCCTATATAGGATGAGAATCTGGAGGGAGAAACTCAAAGCATTCAAAGACGAAACATTTTGTCCTTTCGCCTTTAAAAAATGTATATTTCACTTGACATGTTTCGTGTTGTCGTGTCCTTGCCCTGAAAGGCAAAATAAAGACATTGTGGCATTTTTCGTTATTTCGCCTTTCGGGCGAAATGGCAGAAATCAGCCACCACAGTCCCCTGATCATATATACAAATAGAAACCGGAGGGCGAAACCATTTCGACTTTTCCTTTTGATGCGCAAAAACACGACAACACGAAATCTGCTACAGTGTCGTGTCTTCGCCTTTCAGGTTTAGGGTGCGAACACAAGAACACGACAACTAAAGGGCACCAAAATGAAATGGTTTCTACCTGCAAACATGAAACATTCAAAGAGGAAAGTTTTTATTCAATTAGGGTACTTTTTTTTGCTTTGCCTGTTAAAATTTCATTATTTCGCCTGGAATATTTTGTGTTTTCGTGTTTTTGCACCGAAAGGCAAAAGGTAAAATAACGACATTATGGCATGTTTTTGTTATTTCGCCTTTTGCCTTTCGGAATGAAGACACGAACACACGAAATGTCTAAAATAATCCACCACTGAAGAAAGTTCAGTCAAGTATACAAGAAGCACAAGTCGAATACTTTTCTTTATACATCACAATTTGAAGCAAAAGAAAATGTAACCAAAAAAGATCAAATTTTTACCAATATTACATCACCAAATCATGTTTTTTTTTATTTGGTGCAATAAGGTGCCCAATAAGAATACAATATTATAAACTTACTTCATATCCGTATCCTATCCTAGATCATGTGTATATAAGGATGTGTGTTACTGGTTGGTCAAATCACCTATAAGCATGTTGTCATTAGTATATATAACATGACAATCATTTTATAGAAGAAACCATGCCATATCTATATAATCTTTCTCCATTGAAACTTTAATACTTTGTAAAAATCCGTAACACAGTTGTTTTGATTTGCTTTCATGAGTCACCCGGTACCACATTTTTTCTACACGAACATGATACTCTGTTATTAGACTAGCATCAGTTATTGTTTATTACACTATGCTATCTATGTATCAGTGCAGTATTCGATTAATTCTCATGGTACTTCACTGTCTCTCTCCCTGTCTGTTTCTCTCTTTTTTTTTAATCTCACACTTAAATTTAGGTTGATTTAAAAGCTTACTTAGCTGATTACCTGTACATCACATGATGATTTTTTTTTGCCTGTAATGCTAATGTTTCCAACCTATGTAAGACTTATGCAATGTTTATAATTAAAATCCCTTAATATTGAAAATTCTATCTTCCAAGGTGCTATATACGCGTGAATCTAGCCTGTAGTTTATCAACTTTGTTGTTATGATTACGTAAAGTGTCCTCGTTTTCAATACAATACTGAATGATTTCAATACAACTGACTTTTTAATTTGAAATCCTATTTTTTAAGTATTTTCTACCTAATCAATTGATTACAGCAGTATTATAACTATGCTGTAGTGGTGTATTGTGATTTATATGTTACATCTATGACAGAGAGCGGGAGAGGGGGTGGGGGGGGGGGGGGGGGGGGGGGGGGGGAGAGAGAGAGAGAGAAAGTAAAACTGACGCTCTAACCACACTCATTGATTTTTTATACGTCTTGTAAAATCATCAGTGGATGGTTGTTTTGTCTGTCTCCCAATAATGAGTGATCATTTAGCTTTCTCCTTTAAATGACGCGTAAGAAGTCAATGCACGAAAACCAAGTTAACCGAATAAACTGGCAGCGTTAGTATCGTGCATGGATCGTATCGTGTATATGAACCAAACGTGTAACGTGCGCGCACCGTGTACCGTGCGTTCCGTGTCCGTGCAACATGCGTTCCGTGTCCGTGTAACGTGCGTTCCGTGTGCCGACTTGCACACAAGCCGCACTGTATATACACATAATAAAGTTATTATATATGAAATTCATAAAATTCGTAAATGATTGTTATGATGCAGATATTTTCTAAGGCTGAGATGTATTCAGAAATCAAGTAACCTTACAATCATATATACACTTTTAAAAACCTGTGTAGAAAGGTATATGCAAAGGTACACTTATTGTTTGCAAAACTGACTCTAGCATAAAAACATTAATGTTGAGATTTTCATAGCTATATTTTTCATTATGCCCAATTAAATCTATGTGAGAGAGAGAGACAGACAGACAGATAGAGAGGTAAGGATGAGAGCAGAAACTTATAGTGATTTATTCGCTTCAATAACAGTGTACTGCATTGGTGGCTAAGATAAGTCAGTCTGCTTTTAAACATAGCTACCAATCTCCAAAGGCTGACCTACATAATTGATCAGCGGTATTCATTCTACTTGAGATAAGACAGTCTGCCTCTTTAGCTTGCATATACATGTAATCCTCGTCAGGATAAGAAGCTTTTTTTTTCTCCAGAAACCATTAACTTTGTCATGTCATAGATACTACATTTCACAACCGATTTTGATCAAGATTATTTTACTTGAATTATAAGATTTTAAACTTCAGGATAATCACACAAAAAAATAACTAAATTCAAACTTTGAAAACAAATTTACAATTTTTCCAAAGAGGATAAACTTTGAACTGCCATAAAATGACCAAATCAAGCCCGATCTTCAAAAACTAAACATCATTTGAAAGGTCTCTTCAAGACCTAAATCTTATCCGCACATGATAACAATGAAATATTTTTAGTTTTTGAGCTATTTGAGGCCGTTTAAAAATCCAATAATCATGATATGACCTTGACCTTTGCAATATTTTTTAAAAAAAAATTCTCTGGAACATTCAGAACATTAAACTACATAAAGTGTGAAAATTTCATGGAAAAGGAACAAAAAAT
The DNA here is from genome assembly GCA_021229015.1 of Solen grandis. NCBI lineage: Eukaryota > Metazoa > Mollusca > Bivalvia > Adapedonta > Solenidae > Solen > Solen grandis. Next base: position 15,111,262 of record CM037782.1, read on the forward strand.
AAAATCAGGAGCAACACAAATGTGTTCAAGAAATGTTAATTTGTCCCAAAATTTAGTAAAGTTTGACCGTTTCTAGAAGACAAACAATGCATTTTTCAAAATCGCCAACCCATATATTTTGTGCGTATATGTCTTGCAAATCATATGCAACAAAAAGAACTCTTCTATCTCATCTCTGAAAAAACTGGATAGGTTTTTCGTAGACCTACCCTCATTTTCACCATTTTTTGTAAGGTTTGAACTTTCAACCTTCCGTAGCTCAAAAGATTTATGTACGCCAATCATTGAAATCTATCATATTTTATTAGGCTATCATCAGTGAACATAATGCAAAAAACCGCATTTGAATCGGACCCCAAATAACAGAGTTACTCCTCTTTTTATGATTTTATACAAAGCGCCCCCTAGCGGAAAAACAAAGACAAAAATGAAAATTTTCTCAACGTAAGGATTAAGTTCATATAAGTAGAAAAAACTGGTAGAAATTTCATAATTGTGCCTTTTTTCTATCATGGCGATATGCCGTTCACAAAAACCGGCGGAAAAATAATAAAAAAAAACTAGAATCGCTAATGCGATATCATCGGTTTTCGCAAAAGCAATTCCATTCAGTTCACGAGTCACATGTTTCGAAAAACATATTTCTTCGTTCAATGGCTTTTTGAATACTGTTGAATACAGTGATCTTTCAAACATTTTTGTCGCAATGTTTAAGCAGACTTTTTACCAAGAAGAATACTTCTAAGTATTACCTGTCTGTAATGTAGTCGCAAACTTGAAAACTTTTTTTACAGACTTCGGGTACTGCAACATTATATGTGTGTGTTGCTTTATGAGGATGACATACGACAATTGTACTCGATAAACAACAATTGCAAACGACACACAACAGTATAAAATGACACGCGACAATGCGATATGCCACTTAACATTATAACGAACTAATGTTGCATTGAATTACTATCATTTTCATGAAATATCGCATAAATATTTTAGTGTTGTTTCAAATTGATGTCACCAAGGAACAGAATGCAAAAAATTGCATAAAAATCAGACTTTAATCATTTTAGTAATAAAGGGTGATTTCAAGCCCTAGCAGCAAAATGAGAAACAAAATTGAGTAAAATTTTACTATTAGGTACCTAGAAATGCAGCAAATGGTTCAATGAAGCATACAAGTCGCACTAGTCGAACATTCTATTCCTTATATATCACAATTTGAAGCATAAAAACTGATTTACAATTATTCCAAAAAAGGATCAAACTTTGGACTGCCGTAATATGACCAATCAAGTCCGATCTTCAAAACCTAAACATCACTGGAAAGGGCTATTCAAGAACTAAAACTTTTGTTTATATACTTTCAATAAAATATTTTTTGTTTTGGAGTTATTCGGACCCGAATAAAAACACAATTATCGTAATATGACCTTGACCTTTGAAATTTCATTTTAACTTTTTAATTGTGAGGCCCTTTAAAACATAACAATACATAACTTGTGAAAATATCATGAAGAATGAACTAAAAATAAAGTCAGGAGCGACAAAAAACATCTTTTCGAAATTTTAATTTTTCCTAAAATTTAGTGAAGTTTGACCGTTTCTAGAGGACAAACCATGCATTTATTAAATTCGCTACCCCATATATTTTGTGCGTATATGTCTTGCAAATCATTTGCAGCAAACAGAATTCTTCTATCTGATGTCTAACAAAAACGGATAGGTTTTTCGTACACATACCCTCATCTGCACAGTTTTTTGCGAGGTTCGAACTTTCAACCTTCCGTTGCTAGCTCAAAAAGTTTCAGCCACTCATACCTAGAAACTATCATATTTTATTAGGCTATCAACAAGAAACATAATGCAATAAACCGCATTTGGATCAGGCTTTAACTTTTTGAGTTATAAGTAGAAGAGTGCTTTCAAGCTAAGCGCCCCTAGCGGCAAAATGAGAAACAAAATTAATTACAATTTTTCCATTATGTACCTAGCAATGCAGCAAATAGTTCAATCAAGTACGCAAGTCGCACTAGTCGAACATTCTATTTCTTATATATCACAATTTGAAGCATAAAAACTGATTTACAATTATTCCAAAAAGGATCAAACTTTGGACTGCCGTAATATGACCAAATCAAGTCCGATCCTCAAAAACTAAACATCACTGGAAAGAGCTCTTAAAGAACTAAAACTTTTGTTCATATACTTTCTATAAAATATTTTTAGATTTGGAGCTATTTTATGCCGATAAAAATAATAATAATTGGTATATGACCTTGACCTTTGCATATTATGCTTAATTTTTTTCTATGAATTTATTTGTTTTATAAAAATGCATTAACAGTGAAATAATGATGAAGATTGAACAAAAAATAAAGTCAGGAGCAGCGAAAAAGAGGAAACGTATGGATATACAATTGTTTGATAAGAGGATCAAACTTTGGACTGTGGTCATTTGATCAAATGAAGTCCGATCTTCAAAATCTAAACACCAATGAAAAGATCTCTTCACAGACTAAAACTTTTGTTCATATACATTCTATAAAATATTTTTAGATTTTGAGGTATTTTATGCCGATAAAAATAATAATAATTGGTATATGACCTTGACCGTTGCATATTATGGCTGATTTTTTTCCATGATTTTATTTGTTTTATAAAACTGCATTAACAGTGAAAAAATGATGAAGATTGAATAAAAAATAAAGTCAGGAGCTGCAAATAACATTAAAAGTCATGCTTTGAAAATGTTGACTTTTCGAAAATATTGGTAAAGTTTGACCGCATACTATGGACAAACCATGCATTTCTAAAAATCGCCACACTATATATTTTGTGCGTATATGTCTTGCGAATCATATGCAACAAACAAAATTCTCCTATCTCATTCCTGAAAGACGTGGATAAATTTTTCGCAGACCTACCCTCATTTCACAGTTTTTTTCGAGATTCGAACATTCAACCTCCTGTAGCACGAAAGTTATATATACGCAACTTTTTGAAAACTATCATATTTTATTAAGTAACTGACAAGGAACGCAATGCAAAAAACCGCATTTCAATCGGACTTCAAATAACAGAGTTATTAGCCCTTAGTCACTTTTACAAAACGCCCCCTAGCGGCAAAATAAAGACAAAAATGAAAATTTTCTCGACGTTAGGATCAAATTCAGATCCTAGGACAAAACTGGTAAAAAAATCAGAACTGTGACTGTTTCCTATCTTGTTGATATGCCGTTCACAAAAAAGAGACGGAAAAATAATAATAAAAAAAAAAAAAAATAAAACAGAAGAAGAACAATAGGTTTTCGCAAGCGATGCGAAAACCTAACTAGAACCGCAAGCGGTATCTCGGTTTTCGCTTTTAACCTAATCAACTTGAACACTTTATTTCAACTCAGCCACAATTTTCAATATGAAACAGAACGAAAAGGTTTTTGAAGACCTACTCTCATTTGCACAGTTTTTTTTTTTTGCAATGTTAGAACAAAAACTAACCATCAATGGAAAGGGCTCTTGAAGAACTAAAACTTTTGTCGATATACTCTTAATGAAATATTTTTAGTATTGGAGCTATGTGGGGCCGAATAAAAACACAATAATCGTAATATGACCTTGACCTTTTCATTTATTTTTTAAATTTTTAATCGTGACGCCCTTTCCGACATAACAATACATAACTTGTGAAAATTTCATGAAGAATGAACCAAAAATAATGTCAGGAGTGACAAAAAACATGTTTTTGAAATTTTAATTTTTCCTAAAATTTAGTGAAGTTTGACCGCATCCAGAGGACAAACCCTGCATTTCTTAAATTCGCCACCCCATATATTTTGTGCGTATATGTCTTGCAAATCATTTGCTGCTAATCGAATTCTTCTATCCGATCTCTAACAAAAATGGATAGATTTTTGGTAGACCTACCCTCATCTGCACAGTTTTTTGTGAGGTTCGAACTTTCAACCTTCCGCTAGTAGCTCAAAAAGTTTCAGCCACTCATACCTAGTAACTATCATATTTTATTAGGCTATCAACAAGGAACATAATGCAATAAACCGCATTTGGATCAGACTTTAAGTTTTTTAGTTATAAGTAGAAGAATGCTTTCAAGCTAAGCGCCCCCTACCGGCAAAATAAGAAACAAAATTGATTAAAATTTTACTATTAGGTAACTAGTAATGCAGCAAATAGTTCAATCAAGTATACAAGTCGCACTAGTCGAACATTCTATTTCTTATATATCACAATTTGAAGCATAAAAACTGATTTACAATAATTCCAAAAAAGGGTCAAAGTTTGGACTGCCGTAAAATGACCAAATCAAGTCCGATCTTCAAAAACTAAACATCAATGGAAAGAGCTCCATATAATCTCAATGAAATATTTTTTGTTTTGGAGCTATTTGGGGCCGAATATAAACACAATTATCGTAATATGACCTTGACCTTTTCATTCATTATTAAACTTTTTAATTGTGAGGCCCTTTTAAACATAACAATACATAACTTGTGAAAATATCATGAAGAATGAACTAAAAATAAAGTCAGGAGCGACAAAAATCATGTTTTTGAAAATTTAATTTTTCCTAAAATTTAGTGAAGTTTGACCGTTTCTAGAGGACAAACCATGCATTTCTTAAATTCGTCACCCCATATATCTTGTGCGTATATGTCTTGCAAATCATTTGCAGCAAACAAAACTCTTCTATCTGATCTCTAACAAAAATGGGTAGGTTTTTCATAGACCTACTCTTATTTGCACATTTTTTGCGAGGTTCGAACTCTCAACCTTCCATTACTAACACAAAAATTTTCAGTCACTCATACCTTCACACTATCCTTTTTTATTAGGCTATCAACAAAGAACATAATACAACAAACAACATTTGAATCAGGATTCAACTTTTTGAGTTATGAGCAAAAGAGTGATTTCAAGCAAAGCGCCCCCTAGCGGCAAAATGAGAAAGAAAATTGGTAAAAATTTTACCATTAGGTACCTAGCAATGCATCAAATAGTTCAATAAAGTATACAAGTCGCACACGTCGAACATTCTATTTCTGATATATCACAATTTGAAGCATAAAAACGGTTTAACAATTATTCAAAAAAGAATCAAACTTTGGACTGCCGTAAAATGACCAAATCAAGTCCGATCTTCAAAAACTAAAGATCACTGGAAAGAGCTCTTCAGGAACAAAATAGTTTGTCCATAAACTCTTAATGAAATATTTTTAGTTTTGGAGCTCTTTGGGGCCGAAAAAAAACAAAATCCCTTTTCATTATTTTTAAACTTTTTAATTGTGAGGCCCTTTCAAACATAACAATACATAACTTGTGAAAATATCATGAAGAATGAACGAAATATAAAGTCAGGAGCGACAAAAAACATGTTTTTGAAAATTTAATTTTTCCTAAAATTTAGTGAAGTTTGACCGTTTCTAGAGGACAAACCATGCATTTATTAAATTCGCCACCCCATATATTTTGTGCGTATATATCTTGCAAATCATTTGCAGCAAACAGAACTCTTCTATCTGATCTCTAACAGAAATGGATAGGTTTTTCGTAGACCTACCCTCATTTGCGCAGTTTTTTGCGAGGTTCGAACTTTCAACCTTCAAAAGCTCAAATACTTTCAGCGACACGCATCCTCAAATTCCATCATATTTTTTGAGGCTATCAACAAGGAACAGAATGCAAAAAACCGCATTTGAATCGGACCTCAAATAACTGAGTTATTAGCCATTTATAAATTTCATACAAAACGCCCCCTAGCGGGAAAAGTAAGACATAAATGAAAATTTTCTCAACGTTAGGATCATCTTCAAATACGTGGTAAAAACTGATTAAAATTTCATAAATGTGGCTTTTCTGATCACGGAGATTTGCCGTTAACAAAAAAGGGTTAGAAAAATAAAAAAAAAAAAAAAAACAGAAGAAGAACAAGGTTTTACTGCGAAAACCAAAAAATTTTGCGAAAACTAATAAAAAATTTGGAGAAAGCCGTAATGACAAAGACAATATGCTTATCGGTCCTGGTGTACACAATTGCATCCTAAAATGCACCTCATTCTCTCAAATACGCATCACAATTCACCTTTCAACACGGGCAGTATTTCCTGCGTAGGAACGTCCGGATAGAGGGTAACCAACCCAATAACCGCCTTCATTTCTTACTTCAACTTGCTAGATTTTCGTGTACAAGCCCTTATCCGAAAAACATGAATATCTGCCATGTTTGTTGAAGGAATCATCTGAAATTTTCAGGACTTTTTGCACACCGTAGGCTACGGCATTCCTGCAAATTTCAACTTCATACGTCAACTTGCCGATTTTATATGATTTTTTTAATAATTCTTGCTTAAATATGCATGACGTCATAATCACGTGACCAAACAAATATTCCTTGCAGTATACATCACTTCACTTTTCAGTGTCTTAATCCTGAAGAAATCATAATTTTTGACTCAAAGTTCATGAAACTACAGCGTTTCAATTTCGTTAAAAGTACACTTTTCGCCTTTCTGCCATAACTCAACCAATTCAACCCCGATCTTCAAAAACTTAACATCACTGGAAAGAGCTCTTGAAGAACTAAAACTTTTGTTCATATACTTTCAATGAAATATTTGTAGTTTTGGAGCTCTTTGGGGCCGAATAAAAACACAATAATCGTAATATGACCTTGACCTTTTCATTTATTTTTTAACTTTTTAATTGTGAAGCCCTTTCAAACATAACAATACATAAATTGTGAAAATATCATGAAGAATGAACTAAAAATTAAGTCAGGAGCGACAAAAAACATGTTTTTGAAAATTTAATTTTTCCTAAAATTTAGTGAAGTTTGACCGTTTCTAGAGGACAAACCATTCATTTCTTAAATTCGCCACCCCATATATTTTGTGCGTATATGTCTTGCAAATCATTTGCAGCAAACAGAACTCTTCTATCTGATCTCTAACAAAAATGGATAGGTTTTTCGTAGACCTACCCTCATTTGCACAGTTTTTTGCGAGGTTCGAACATTCAACCTTCTGTAGCTCGAAAACTTTCAGCGACACGTACCCTCGAAACCTATCATATCTTATTTGGCTATCAACAAGGAACAGAATGCGAAAAACCGCATTTGAATCGGACCTCAAATAACTGAGTTATTAGCCATTAATAAATTTCATACAAAACGCCCCCTAGCGGGAAAAGTAAGACATAAATGAAAATTTTCTCAACGTTAGGATCATCTTCAAATACGTGGTAAAAACTGATTAAAATTTCATAAATGTGGCTTTTCTGATCACGGAGATTTGCCGTTAACAAAAAAGGGTTAGAAAATAATAAAAAAAAAAAAAAAAAAAAAAATAAAACAGAAGAAGAACAATAGGTTTTCGCACTGCGAGGTGCGAAAACCTAAAAATAAAACAGAAGAAGAACAATAGGTTTTCGCAAGCGATGCGAAAACCTAAAAACTAGAATCGCTATTGCGATATCATCGGTTTTCGCAAAAGCAATTCCATTCAGTTCACGAGTCACATGTTTCGAAAAACATATTTCTTCGTTCAATGGCTTTTTGAATACTGTTGAATACAGCAAAAAATTGCATAAAAATCAGACTTTAATTATTTTAGTAATAAAGGGTGATTTCAAGCCAAGCGCCCCCTAGCAGCAAAATGAGAAACAAAATTGAGTAAAATTTTACTATTAGGTACCTAGAAATGCAGCAAATGGTTCAATGAAGCATACAAGTCGCACTAGTCGAAGATTCTATTCCTTATATATCACAATTTGAAGCATAAAAACTGATTTACAATTGTTCTAAATAGGATCAAATTTGGACTGCCGTAAAATGACCAAATCAAGTCCGATCTTCAAAAACTAAACATCACTGGAAAGGGCTCTTCAAGAACTAAAACTTTTGTTCAGATACTTTCAATAAAATATTTTTAGTTTTGGAGCTATTTGGAGCCGAATAAAAACACAATTATCGTAATATGCCCTTGACCTTTGCAATTTCATTTTAACGTTTTAATTGTGAGGTTCTTTCAAACATAACAATACATAACTTGTGAAAATATCATGAAGAATGAACTAAAAATAAAGTCAGGAGCGACAAAAAACATCTTTTCGAAATTTTAATTTTTCCTAAAATTTAGTGAAGTTTGACCGTTTCTAGAGGACAAACCATGCATTTATTAAATTCGCTTCCCCATATATTTTGTGCGTATATGTCTTGCAAATCATTTGCAGCAAACAGAATTCTTCTATCTGATGTCTAACAAAAACGGATAGGTTTTTCGTACACATACCCTCATCTGCACAGTTTTTTGCGAGGTTCGAACTTTCAACCTTCCGTTGCTAGCTCAAAAGTTTCAGCCACTCATACCTAGAAACTATCATATTTTATTAGGCTATCAACAAGAAACCTAATGCAATAAATCGCATTTGGATCAGGCTTTAACTTTTTGAGTTATAAGTAGAAGATTGCTTTCAAGCTAAGCGCCCCCCTAGCGGCAAAATGAGAAACAAAATTGAGTAAAATTTTACCATTAGGTACCTAGCAATGCAGCAAATAGTTCAATCAAGTACGCAAGTCGCACTAGTCGAACATTCTATTTCTTATATATCACAATTTGAAGCATAAAACCTGATTTACAATTATTCCAAAAAAGGATCAAACTTTGGACTGCCGTAATATGACCAAATCAAGTCCGATCTTCGAAAACTAAACATCACTGGAAAGAGCTCTTAAAGAACTAAAACTTTTGTTCATATACTCTCAATGAAATATTTTTAGTTTTTGAGCTATTTGGGGCCGAATAAAAACACAATAATCGTAATATGACCTTGACCTTTTCAATTATTTTTAATATCCCTTTCAAACATAACAATACATTACATGTGAAAATATCATGAAGAATTAACAAAAAATAAAGTCAGAAGCGATAAAAAACATGTTTTTGAAACTTTAACTTTTCCTAAAATTTAGTGAAGTTTGACCATTTGCAGAGGACAAACCATACATTTCTTAAATTCGCCACCCCATATATTTTGTGCGTATATGTCTTGCAAATCATTTGCAGCAAACAGAATTCTTCTATCTGATCTCTAAGAAAAATGGATAGGTTTTTCGTAGACCTACCCTCATTTGCACAGTTTTTTTCGAGGTTCGAACTTTCAACCTTCTGTAGCTCAAATACTTTCAGCGACACGTACCTCGAAACCTATCATATTGTATTTGGCTATCAACAAGGAACAGAATGCAAAAATCCGCATTTGAATCGGACCTCAAATAAGTGAGTTATTAGCCATTAATAAATTTCATGCAAAACGCCCCCTGGCGGGAAAAGTAAGACATAAATGAAAATTTTCTCAACGTTAGGATCAAGTTCAAATAGGTGGTAATAATGATTAAAATTTCATACATGTGACTTTTTTCTATCATGGTGATATGCCGTTCACAAAAAAGGGTTAGAAAAAAAAAAAAAAAAAAAAAAAAAAAAAAAAAAAAAAACAACAGAAGAAGAACAATAGGTTTTTGCACTGCGAGGTGCGAAAACCTAAAAAAAAAAGAAACAGAAGAAGAACAATAGGTTTTCGCACTGCGATGCGAAAACCTAATAATTCTACTTGAGGCTGAAAGCCCTAATAAAAGTTTGAAGAAAGCCGTTATAACTAAGGCAATGTGCTTATCGGTCCTGGTGTACACCATTGCATCCTAAAATGCACCTCATTCTCTCAAATACGCATCGCAATTCACCTTTCAACACGGACACTCTTTCCTGCGTAGGAACGTCCGGATCGTGGGTAACCAACCCAATAACCGCCTTCTTCCCTTACTTCAAATTGCTAGATTTTCGTATACAAGCCCTTATCCGAAAAACATGAATATCTGCCATGTTTGTTGACGGAATCACTTGAATTTTTCAGGACTTTTTGCACCTTGTAGTCTACGGCATTCTTGCAAATTTCAACTTCAAACATCAACTTGTCGATTTTATATGAATTTTTAAATAATTTCTGCTTAAATATGTATGAAATCATAATCACGTGACCAAACAAGTATTCCTTGCAGTATACATCACTTCACTTTTCAGTGAATAAAACTTTTGAATAAAACTTTTGTTAATATACTTTCAATGAAATATTTTTTGTTTTGGAGCTATTTGGAGCCAAATAAAAACACAATAATCGTAATATGCCCTTGAACTTTGCAATTTCTTTTTAACTTTTAAATTGTGAAGTCCTTTCAGACATAACAATACATAACTTGTGAAAATATCTTGAAGAATGAACAAAAAATAAAGTCAGGAGCGACAAAAACATGTTTTAGAAATTTTAATTTTTCCTAAAATTTAGTGAAGTTTGACCATTTCTAGAGGACAAACCATGCATTTCTTAAATTCGCCACCCCATATATTTTGTGCGTTTATGTCTTGCAAATCATTTGCAGCAAACAGAATTCTTCTATCTGATCTCTAACAAAAATGGATAGGTTTTTCGTAGACCTACCCTCATCTGCACAGTTTTTTCGAGGTTCGAACTTTCAACCTTCCGTTAGTAGCTCAAAAAGTTTTAGCCACTCATCCACTCATACCTAGAAACTATCATACTTTATTAGGCTATTAACAAGGAACACAATGCAACAAATCGCATATGGATCAGACTTCAACATTTTGAATTATAAGTAGAAAAGTGCTTTCATGCTATGCGCCCCCTAGCGGCAAAATGAGGTACCTAGCAATGCGGCAAATAGTTCAATTAAGTATCCAAATCGCACTAGTCGAACATTCTGTTTCTTATACATCACATTTTGAAGCATAAAAACTGATTTACAATTATTCCAAAAAAAGGATCAAACTTTGGACTGCCGTAAAATGACCAAATCAAGTCCGATCTTCAAAATCTAAACATTATTAGAAAGAACTTTTCTAAAACTAAATCTTTTGTTCATATATTGTTTATGAATTGTTTTTTGATTTTGAGCTATTTCAAGCCGAATTGATATACAATTATCCTAATATGACCTTGACCTTTACCATTAATTTTTTACTTTTTATATTGTGTGACACTTAAGAACATAGTTTTACATTAAATGTGAAAATTTCATAGAAATTGAACTAAAAATGAAGTCAGGAGCTGCAAAAAATCTTAACAGTCATGCTTTGAAAATGTTGATTTTTCGAAAATTTGGTTAAGTTTGACCGCGTACTGTGGACAAACCATGCATTTCCCGAATTCGCCACCCCATATATTTTGTGCGTATATGTCTTGCAAATCATATGCAACAAACAAAATTCTTTTATCTCAATTCCAATAAAAATGGGCACTTTTTTTGTAGACCTACCCTCTTTTTCACTGTTTTTTGCGAAGTTCGAACTTTCAACAATCCGTAGTCAAAAAGTTTTATATACGCAGATTTTTAAAACCTATCATATTTGATTAGGCTTTTGACAAGGAACACAATGCAAAAAACCACATCTGAATCGAACCTCAAATAACAGAGTTATTAGCATTTGTTAATTTTTTTCAAAGCGCCCCCTAGCGGCAAAAATAAGACAAAAATGAAAATTTTCTCAACGTTAGGATCAAGTTCAGATAAAACTGCATAAACAGTGAAATAATGATGAAGATTGAACAAAAAATAAAGTCAGGAGCAGCAAAAAAGAGGAAACATGTGGATATTCAATTGTTTTATAAGAGGATCAAAATTTGGATTGTGGTCATTTGATCAAATGAAGTCCGATCTTCAAAACCTAAACACCAATGGAAAGATCTCTTCACAAACTAAAACTTTTGTTCATATACTTTCTATAAAATATTTTTAGACTTGGAGCTATTTTATGCCGATATAAATAATACTAATTGGTA
>CM037782.1:15123226-15133651 GCA_021229015.1 Solen grandis
CCATTGCCCGGGGAGTAAACCTGAAATGTAAACTTACCTAGCCTAAAAAGTAGCTCTAGAGTTTACATCTTTAATATAGAAGTTTTTTATGATTCATTTTTTGACTTAAGCAAGTTATAACCCTAATTATGTTGTATTTCCAAATAGATATTAGTTGATAAATGTATTGATTTCTCTCTCTCTCTCTCTCTCTCTCTCTCTCCACAGGCATGCTCACTCTCTCCAAATTTTTGACATGCCACGGTGATATATGATTATGATATGATATGATTGCGCATGCGTCAAAGGGTGGGGATGAAAAAAAAAAAAATCCCATGGAAAAAAGGAAATAAAACATTAAATAAAACAATCAAAGTGTGAAATCAATGTCGGATATGATCTATTAAACCATTCGATGTCTACCTCAAGTTCGAGCCAAGTAAAACCCAAAGTAAGTAGTCGTTTAAGGGCGCCACTCCCAAACCACCGGTCAATCATTGGACAGGTTAAACACGAAAGCCAGGGGATCAGCCTTTGAACACTCCATTCTCAAAACAATCGTGTGCGAATTACATTGACTCGGTCATGAATCCACAAGCAATTTCTTCAATTAAATTTAGCGACCAAAGCCCGTTTTCCTTCAGTGCCCCCCCCCACCGCTACCCTTCCCACAGCCCACCTGGGCACTGGCAATGATGGCGGACATACAACAATCAAATCGGCTTTGCCCAAAATAGATAAAATTGAGACAACAGCGAATAAGATTAAAAATGAAGGTACACGAAATGGAGGAAAAAATAAGAACCTAGAAAAAAAAAGTCACAGAAGTCGAATCTTCTTGTTCTTTTATAGGCAGAGACTGCGATGATAATAAATCGGACATAAAACATGAAATGAAACAATTAAAAAGCAGCAACAAGTCTTTCGAAGAGCACGTTTAAAAGCACACAGCTGTACCATGAAAAAATGTGCGAGAAAATAACGGACCTATAGGCAAGGTCAATGAGGGACAATCTCATGTTCTACGGCACCCCTGACAACGGCGACAACGAAGACTGCAGATCGCTTATCAAGGACCTTATTACAAATTACACCGGTATCGACGCGTCAGATATGCTGTTTGATCGGGTACATCGCGTTGGTCCTCCTACCGCTAAAAAACCCCCGACCCATTGTAGCCAAATTCCACTACCACCAGGACAGAGAGAGCGTGCGACAGAAGGCATAGGGACAACACAATCAAACAAAAACTCAAGGAAGGGTCACGTGGTATCGGAGTACAATGGCCACAACAGACACGAGAAGCACGGCGCGCTTTCCCATTCCATTGTGAGGGAGGAAAAAAACAAGGGCCATCGCGTTAGGCATCAAGGAATAAACTGTTCATCAACAATGTGTTGAAAAAGCAATTTATTAACGGTAAAGTGAGTGACGTCAAAAATACGCATACCAGGTCAACACAGGATCGAACCTAGGGGTGCTCAATTCGCTTAACTAACTTTTATTTTCCACCCTCTTATTTAATTTTAAAATTTAAATTTGTCACTTTATTATGGTGATAGTTTTTTTTTGTTTTGTTTTTTTTTGAAATTATATTGTTTTGTTTCAATGTGAATATATTGGGGATTTATATTATGTATGTTGCACTTTCTGTCACGTGAAATAATATTATTACTTTTGTAGTTATTGACATGATGATGAACAGTTACAGTTTAAATCAATAAAATAATTATCTATCTATTATCTATTTATCTATCATGAGAAGGACATATCTTTCATCTCATGGAATGTAAATGGACTGAGTAGAAAAATTGCAGATGTAGATTTTACTGAAATTGTAAGAAAATATGTTTGGGCATATTTTTGACAGAAACATGGCTTTCAAAAAAATAGTTGTTACAATTTAAACATTTCAGGATATAGGTGTGAACATATTTTTGGGAATAAATCACATAACACATCAAAAGGTAGATACAGTGGTGGCATTTCCATATATTATAATGACTCATTAGAGCACTGTATTGAAGTTGTTCAGAAAGATCAGCATGGTATTGTATGGGTAAAATTTTAAAAGACCAATTGTTTGAATTCAATCAAAATTTTTTTAAATTTGTTGCACATATATCCCACCGAAAGGCTCTACTATAACAAAATATGACCCTTAGTCAGTTCGATTTTTTTTTCCCAAAATTGGAAACTGATATTGAACATTTCAAATGTTAGGGAAAGTATTCTTGACAGGTGATTTTAACAGTCGTATATCAGATATAGATGAAACTTAGGACTTTGACCAAAAATATGATTTTAGCAATAATAATTACATCAATACCTTTTCATACCAGCAGAGCAAATCAGACCACGTGATCGAAGGGTTACGGCAATCGCCTATTAGAACTATGTAGCAGTACAGGTATGAAAATTTGGTAACGGTCGACTGCACAGTGATACAGGTGTAGGTGACTTTACATATCATTCCCCAAATGGCTCTAGTACAATAGATTTATTTCTTTTACATCATGATGATTATAATTTATTTACTGATTTTAAGATTTTGGAACCCGGGTCGTGTTCCGACCATAACCCCCTTATGTTTTCATTGAGTGGAAAATGTATATACTCTTGTATAATCCAAGTAATGACAATTACACTGTAGATGATGATTATACCTAAAATGGGACGAAATAAAAAAAAAGAATTTAATACGAATTTGCATGAGGAGAGATTTAAGATAATAACTTAGAACAGAATGATTCACTGAACGTAGTTGAAGTTACGCAATCATTTACAGAAATATTACAAAATGTCGCAAAGGACGCATTTGGCAGTAAAAAACGTAAACAACCTATAAACGGAATTGCAAAAAAAAGCCATGGTTTGACGAGGAATGTTATAACGCACGAAATTGCTTTAAAAGAGCCCCAAACAATTACATGAAAAATAAGAATAAACACAAACAGAAAAGAATTTATTAATCTAAAAAAACATTTACAAATCGTATTAAGCGAAAGAAAAAATATAAGTTTTTGATCTTGGAGTCTGAAGAAAAATAACAAAATGAGCAAAACTCAACCAAAGCAGTTTTGGAAAAAAAAATAAAGCAACAATATACACATAAAGATAAAAACGGAGAATTTAATGTTAATGATCTGTTTAAACATTTCAGCAATCTTTTAAGTCAGAAGAAGGAAATGTGGAAAATGAAAACATAAATGTAGATGAACCGGTATATGATGAAGATTTAGATGAAGTTATAACTCTAGAAGAAGTACGAACTGCTGTATTTTTGCAGAACAACAAAAAAGTAGCGGATTAGATAATATTGTTGCCCAAATTTTAAGAACGTTTTGATATATTAGCACCATTCATTCTTAAACTATTTAATAATTTTTTTTATGAGCGGTATTTATCAAAGTTTATGGGCAATGGTATAATAATACCATTTTTAAAGGAGGTAACAAAGATGCACCAAAAATTATAGGGGAAGAACGCTTATAAAACGTATTAGGAAAAATACACTCACAAACATTATAAATAGGCTCACAAAATGGTTGATCAACATAAAAAAATAATTCCGAATCAATTTGGATCCCAAAAGAAAAAATCTACGATTGATTGCATATTTTTGATTCATTCTTTAATTACAAAAACATTAAATGCAAAGAAAAAATTGTATTGTTGTTATCTTGACTTCGAGAAATGTTTTGATAAAATTAACAGGGTTAATCTATGGCATAATTGCAGAAGCAAATGTAAGTTCTAAAATGGTTAATGCTGTAAAAGCTATGTATACTACCGTAAAACCATGTGTCCGTTTTAAATCGCAAGACTCACAATTCATAGATTCATTTATCGGCGTTAAACAAGGGGATCCGAGCTCGAGCCTGATGTTTTTATTTTTCGTAAATGATATACTTAATTCTGTTAAAACAAAATTTAGACGGATTATATCAAGTAGAAAACTTTTAAGATATTCATGGGTATTATTTTTAAAGACTCAGTTGTCTTTGCAAAACCTGAAGCTCTTCAATCCATATTAGATGATATTGACAAGTACTGCAAATTATGGGGATTAAGGATGAACTCAAATAAAAGCAAAATTATGATTTTTTTAGAAAGGTAGACCGACAAAATGTATATTTAAATTAAACAATATAGACTTAGAAATCGTTAAGTTCATTCAAATACCTCGGTTATATGTCTTTTTAGAAACGGAACCTGGAATAAAACGCAGAAACGATTAGCAAAACATTCGTTAAATGCACTGCATAACCTCTTTATAGTTTTCAACCAGTCAATTTATCCATAAGTGAAAAAGTTAAATTATTTGATAGTTTAGTTGGTGCGATTTTTAATTATGGAGCAGAAAATTTGGGTTACTATCCAAGCAATGACGTAGAACAAGTGCATTGCAATTTTGCGAAAAAATAATGGGGTTAAAAAATCAACGAATTTGGATGGACTTTACGGGGAATTTGGAAGATACCCACTAAAAATAATAAAACAATTTATAATGATAAAATATGGCTCAAATTGATAAATTCAGATAATATTTTACTTAAATTAACATATCAAAACTACATCAAGATGCAGAAAATGGAAATTCATATAACAGTAATAACTGGCTAGTCAAATAAAAGAAATACTTGATTTCATTGGTCTCGGTAATATCTGGCAAACCCAAAATCATTCAGACATATGTTTCACGGTTATTAAAAGAGAATAATTGATAATTTTTAAAAAAAACTGGCATAGTAATATTAATAATTCAAGACGACTATCCTCATATTGTTCATTTAAAAAAAAATTTCGAAAAGGAAAAGTATTTAATAATTTACTGCTACTAAATTTAGAAAGCAAATGACACGATTCAGATTATCCTCTCATGATTTAAATATAGAACAGGTAGATACTTCAATCGCATTGGAAGACCGAAAATGCACGCAATGCACCATGAAACGTAACAGAAACTGAATATCATTTCCTGTTGTGTGTTCGAAATATAGTGATTGAGAAAACAATACATGAAACAATAATTTTTGCCATTGGCCGACGATACATAAATTTGTCTCACTTCTTACATGTAATAATATTAATGTCATAAAAAACACTGCCAAATTTATTTACTATGCTTATCAAATTCGTGATAAAAAATAATATTCTTTTACCACCACAAACAAACATATCATGTTTAAAGTACAGGTTTCATAATTATTCTCTCTTGTTTTCCTCCTGTCTCCAAGCGCAATAAGCATTAGTCTAAACTAGTCCTAAGTATTTGTCAAAACAATTCAGACGGATTTACTAGTACATATTAATGAGGAATGAAGTTAAATCGGATCAAATACATTCAGATTCTGATGATTTAAACTGGCCTTAGAAATACGAGTGTATCTCTATTCTTTCAACTCGGTGACATAAATCACTAATCCCTATCAAAGGAGAATTAGATACAGTGCAACGACTAAAGAATATCAATATTACTATGCTTCCTTTCGTATTCGCATCGGTCAGAATTTGACATAATCTCATAAGATTTTTTTACAGTCTTGCGACCAAACTCCACACAGTGATCTCCCTTGCAAGCAAAAAAACACTGCCGTCATAAATGTCACGTGATGATGGTAAACTAACAAAATGGCGTCTCCGTCTGCTGTCACAACAGGTGTCACACCACTACTTTTGTCCCTATATAATCTATAGTAACTTGGCCGACTTTCGAGGCCTGTTCCTACTTTCCAAATGTTCGTTGGAATATTTCTGGTCTAGTTTCATGTAGACCATTCATAAATCAACAGATTTAGGCACAAAAAAATATATCATTAAGGAATTGGCGTTTCACAAATTTCACATTCCCGGCTACCTGTCAAAATTTCCAAAACAAACATGACCTCTGAGCCGCATTACCTCTGCAGCTCTCCCAACATTCCTGTAGGAAAGTAATCCCTTAATACAACTATTAAATGCAAGTTAATGGTCAAAAATACATGTATCTCACCACACAGGCTAAATGTGTTGCAGTTATTCAGTGTTTTCTGGGGAAAAATATGACTTTGATGTCCACCCTTTCATTTTTCATTAGGTACTACTTCAGCACCCTACGACCCGGAAGTATTTGATATTGGTGTGACACCTATATAGAACCCAAATTTGAAATATACATGAAAATTATGCCCAAAATAACTTATTTATTATATTTGCAACAAAATAAAACCCTGATCAGATTTCTCAGTCAAGTCTAAGGTCACATTAAACTGTTTTAGAGAGTGGCAGATTGTGCACTGTATTTGGTCATTTTAAATGCATTCTAATCATGCAGGGGTATACTTTCAAAATCAGTCATATTTTAATTAATAACCAATGGATTTTGATGAAATAAAGTGCACTCTGTTTCAAACATCATATTTTATCATTTAAACCCCATTATTGGTCACCTGATTGAAGGGAAATACCCCAAAATCAGTCATATTTTAATTAATAACCAATGGATTTTAGTCATGTAAGAAAAAAATTTACTTTTTATTTATTTCTCTTTTTTTTTTTCTAATTTTTTTTTTATTTGAAAGTGGGCCAAAATCAATCCCAGACATGTAACTGCATCAGGACATATACAGGGGTTACCTGGGTTTAGTTGTACTTAAGCAACATCAAAGGACCTGTGTATAGGTCTACAGGCACGTCTACCGGGGCGGGGGAGGATGTCTCCCCTACCCTCAAGGAGCCCCCAGGGGTCAGCTACGGGTTTGGGCAGCATTAAATCAGTAGGTGTGGCTACTGTCTGGACCTTGACCTTTATACAGGGGGTGGTACTGAGTTAACCCAAATCATATCTGAATGCACCAGAGAAGACTGACTGCCAATTTTCTACAACTATGGTCCTAGGCGAGAGGAAACGCAAGCTGCTGGGATTTTCTTCCAGAAGAACACCAACTGAGCCCATTTAAGAAGAAATTACCTTCTGAGGCAGGATCTGAAGGAGACGCTACAGCACAGCCATCTACAGGCCACCACCCAGACGATGAAGAAGAACCACCATCCATACAGGCTACGACGTAATCTGCAAATGGAAGATAACTTCATTCAGGAAACCGCGTCATACACCTTCCACGGCTCCTCTCCATGATGAATGCAGTTTACAGCAACCATGAAGACACCGGCTGCAGACACCTAGAAGTGGACCTGTACCTGGAGCAGAAGTATGGGCGGGGCAGCAAGTTCATTTTCAAGTGCAAATCTTGCACTTACATTTCAAAGAGAATGAAAACCTATGACGAGATAGCAGGGACAAAGAAGGCCGTCATCAACACTTCCTTGGCGTCAGCCATAATGGACACTCCTATGGGCATCTCTCGGGCTGAGCAGCTGTTTACCCAGATGGACTTACCGTTCCCAGCTACAAGTCATCTTCAACGGCTAACATCAACTGTCAGCAGTGAGGTCGTCAAATTAAATAAAGAAGACATGTCCGAGAAGCGGCGCCTTGTGGAACGCCATGCACTTGCAGCCAGTGCCAGAGACCCAAAACAGCTCGACCTCTCCATTGACGCCCGGTACAACAGTTCTCGATGACGTCATCATACAAACCTGGGAGAGGCTTCCAAGCCTACACAGTAGCTGTAGAGAACCACACTGACAAGAAGTACATCGTGGGCCTGGCTGTGGAAACAAGCTCTGCTGGACTGGTGCTGTGCTAAAGAATAAAGGTTTGACCGTCACCTGCCCTGGTGGACATGCCGGATGCACAGCCAACCTAGCCTACTTCACCCCCCACTCAGAAAGGAGAATGGCCTATGAGCTTGCTGAAGACCTGTCCATGGAAGGGTACTTTGTCCGAACCCCGACGACTGACGGCGACACCAATCTTACCTTGGGATGCTGGACTTCTACCAGAAACTAGACGCAGCCTGGGAAGTTTCAAGGCAGGCAGATCCAAATCATCTGGCAGTGACGCAAGAGAGAAAAATGAGATCTGCAGAATTTAGCAAAGGAATGTTCCCTCAGACCACTAAACTTGGGCGAAAGAAGGCACAGGCAGCTCTGTCACGTGACGTCAAGGCCAGATGCATGCTGTTATAGAAGAGATGGCAAGATTGGGAGGAGGAGATATTACGAAATTTATATCACGCTTACCTGACATCCAGCGGGCCACCACTGAATGCTATGCGGGAACTGCAGCTTCTGTCATCAATCAGCCCTGGTCTGCTCCGGTGAAGGTCACAACTCCTGGTGGTACAAGTCCATGATCCTGGGCCCAAATGACATCACGCACCTGAAGATGAACGAAAATGACAAGTCACTGCTTGCTGTGATACTAAAAAATGAGATTGAGTGAAGAGGCGGTCTACAAGGTGTCATCTAGAACATCAAACACAGAAGTGTGAGGCCTTCAACCGAGCAACTTTAGCCACCATGCCGAAGTCCCAGAACTACCCCCGGTCATTTGAGGCTCGGCTAGCTCTTCAAACCCTGAGAGCGAACAACTCAGTTTACTCAGCAGTGAGGATGAAGGTGGGCCGCCTCACAAGGACTTGTCTATCTGCAGCTTCAAGAAAGCGCCTTCTTCACATATCAAGGAAGGCAAGCTACCATAAGTCGTACAAGACAACAAGAAGGTATAAGGCAAAGCGAAGAGCTCAAAGGGCCCAGATGGAGTTCGAACACCGGCGGACTCAAGAAACCACCACCAGAAGGAGCCTGATTATGTAAAGGGACTGCTTGACAGCAATCTGCACTCCTACGCCTTAACTTCTGCAACAAACCAGTAGCAGCAGCCTGCCCTACAGAACAGAGCACACAGAAAAAAAAAAAAAAAAAAAAAAACAAAGAAAAAAAAAAAAGCTCTGTCTGGTGCATAGCAGCACCACTGATGAGGTCTGATGCTGACCGAAACAGTGCTATATAAAAGAAAAATATAAAACTCATGTATCAATATCTGTTTGGAAATTCAGGGGGGGGGGGGGGAGAGAGACAGGGTTCAAATCAAAATTAAAGATAATTAAAGAAGATATTTATACGTGAGTATCAACACCCAAATAACCAACATAAAAACATAACCCCTACTTCATTTTTAAACAATAACCCTCTAAAATCACTCCCAGCCGAGGTGCACAAGGCACTCAGGCCCACGCCCACCACTCCCGTTTATGTGACGGAACACACCCCCAGCTCAAAACAACGCTTTCTGTTGTTATTCGTGTAATTTTCCTCCAAGTTAAGATGCAGAAATCTAAAAATTAGCCCAATTTCATATATAAAAATATTAAAATATTAATAATTTAAAAAAAATAAACATACCTATTTTTTTAAACATATTATCCAATTTCCATGTATTCAATGTACATGTTGTCCAAATTTGATGTCAATCCATTGAAAATGGCTCCGTAATTCAATTTCTTCTACTTTCATTTTCTATTCATATAGGTGTCACACCACTACTTTTTGTCCCTATATAATCTATAGTAACTTGGCCGACTTTCGAGGCCTGTTCCTACTTTCCAAATGTTCGTTGGAATATTTCTGGTCTAGTTTCATGTAGACCATTCATAAATCAACAGATTTAGGGACAAAAAAATATATCATTAAGGAATTGGCGTTTCACAAATTTCACATTTCCGGCTACCTGTCAAAATTTCCAAAACAAACATGACCTCTGAGCCGCATTACCTCTGCGTCTATATAAGGGAAAGGGTTAACACAGGTTTGACTGTTAAAAAACTTATCGATTGTCAATTCCAGGAATATATTTGATTTATTTCCATGACAATTATGAAATGCCTGAATGATGTTATTGAAATACGTTATCAGAAATAACATTGTTATCATTTACCCCTGAAAAAAAAGATATGTCACTAAAATTTCGAATCAATATCAATATCAATTCATGGTTTCTTAATGAGCAAACCCTTTGCCTCATGTGCACACTTTAGGCACTTTTAATGCATGTATAAAATGTAATTATTATACAATTTCATTTTTGCTGATACCCGTTATATTTTCAATATATGACATGTCAATTGTCATAATTAAACAAGGACACTATCTTAAAAAAATCCATAAGAAACATGACAATGGGTTTAACAGTCAATAAGGAGCAAATATGGTAACATGCAGCAGTTAAATGTTTTGATCTCTGCAACTTGTCCTTTGATGATAAACAAATAAGTGAAGTTTTGAGTGATATATGAAAAATTTAGTGGACAAGTTAAAAAATATTTAAAATTTCCTGTACTGCAAAAGGTATTATTGTTTTATTAGTTGTCTTGTTCATGATGATAAAATAATTTTTGAGGTTTGATTGAAATCCATCAAGTTTTGGTCATAAGTGGAGATAATGACAATGATTTAAATGTCCAAAAGTACCAAACATACCTGAAAATATTTGGATGAGATACTGTTGTGTTTCAATTGGTGTGTTGGGGATGTTAAACAATGTTCGACGCCGGGTGAGAT
>CM037782.1:15133751-15149718 GCA_021229015.1 Solen grandis
GAAATTGAACACAACATTGTGCCATTGATATATCGTGTATCTTTGGAATTGTTTAAGCGAAGTGAAATAAGCCGTTGTACAGTACATTGTGCCATTGATATATCGTCTGAAGAGATGGACTTGTCTTGGTCAAGGAATGGAATACAGTCTGTTGTAGGTGAAAGGGGTGTATTGACCACGTGTGCGTCTTTTTCCGATTGTGCGAACTACCAAAGCAATCTAGATGGAAGAGCAATAGATATTTTAAGTGATCTTCGAAGATATGTGTTCCTTCGGATAAGCTTCTATTCATACAGTTGTATGCTGACATTGCTCATCGTAGGCCTAGAACGCGATTTCATCCAGTATCTGGCACGATTGCAGGCGGACTGGTTTTTCATAAGTTGACATCTGCAGGATTTAAGAAAGACGCTGCCAATTATATTTCAAGTATGAAGGCAAATTTTCAGTTGATGAGAAGAAGTACATGCAGACTGGAATGTGTAGTAGAACTGACAGAGGTAAAAGATATTGTGATGGCAAGTGACTGTTTAAACATAGATCAGTTAATAGAAATGTTAAAGAGAAGGCCGTTGTTGGTGCCATTTCCTGTGGGAAATGATGGACTGCGTGAAGGGAGTAGGGCTGTCTTTAGTGAGCGAAATGAGTATACTTCTGAAACAATTCTCGTGCACAGGCAATGTAGGAGCAACATGGCAAGCTTTTCAGCTGGAGCTTTGCAGTGGAGAAAATGTTATGGGCCAACCGCTATGCTTTCGAAGTAAGGCTTTGTCCGTGAATTTTGGGACCAGGGCAGCTTACAGTCAGTCGCAGTCGAACAGATGATTTGGGTTTCTAGCACTTGACAGATGGACAGCTTGTATGAGCAACGAAGACAGCCTGCCACCATGTAGTATCTTAAAGAGTTTAAACAAGAGCTCTTTAGTGCAAAGGTAACTAATACATGACATCATGCAGAGTAGTTCTTTTGTTCTGGGAAGGAGGCTGTTGACTACTTTGATAGAGGACCTTTTCGAAATTGGAAAATTGGGTGTGTGCATCCGATTTGAAGAGTTTAAACAAGAGCTCTTTAGTGCAAAGGTAACTAAAGTGAAAGTGACTGGTGCTGTTACAGTGAATCAGCTTGCGTTTATTCTCAGTGGTAAAAGGAGATTGCCTCTTTCCATGGCTTATGGTAGTATTTATCATCTACTAGAGAAGTCAAAGGTTGACATACAACAGGTGCTAAAAGACGGCTTAGTAGAACTAGGGCTATATCATTTTCCTGCTGTGCAGACATCTGATAGTCACCGTAACTCCATTTTGAACTGGTCCTCTCAGCGTGGAGTTTGGAAAATTGTTGGAAGAGAAGAAAGCGGGTCGGGGTATCGTTCGTGTTCGGAAGTGATGTCAATGCTCGTTGTGGCTGAGCTGGAGAAACGACGTATTGTTTTCGCTAGCAAATTTCAGAAATTAGAGATAGAAATCTGCCCTGGATAAAAGAATGTTTGTAGAAAGATGTCGCGCGAGAAGTTGAGTGATGAAGCTCTGGTAAGAGAGTTAGCTTTTCATTTCATGTGTTGCCCTGCTTATGAACGGCTGGTATGTTTGTTATGAGGGTATTGAGCAGTTGATGAGGGGAATGCCATTGAATCAGTATCGCCTTCAAGATCTTGAGATAATTTCCAAATTTCTATTGTCTAACATGAACAAATATAAGTTATTCAGGTACACCATAGTATTCCTTTCAAGGTCAAGGAACGGCAAAGCAAAAGTTCATGTAAACCATGTGAAGAACGTGAAGAATGTGTTGAAATTGGGATGTAGAGTCTGAACTATGCAGTAATCAAATCCCAGATGAGGAGGTTGTTGTAGAAAATCAGGACATTTCCTTACGAGCCCCCACATGTTTGCCAGTCAATGTGAAATGTTACTCGCGTTGGACAGCTCAAGAGTTAGAACTTGTACATGAAGTAGTATCTGAGAAAGGCAAAGATGTCCCGGTGAGTTCCTTGTATGAATGCTTTAAGCAGAAATGTATGAATAACGGCGTGTCGTTTAGAACATATAAATCTTTCCAGCATAAATTGTCAAGAGTAAAAAGATGAATTGTCCAACATTTCCTTGAAAATTTCCATCGTAGCGAAAGATATGGAATAGTGTTAAATTTATATCTGCGGATATTATAAAGTGCTGTGCGAAATTATATAAGTGCAGAAGTGATTCTATTGGTTTCTGTTTGAGCCTCTGAACTCATGAACACTCAGATAAATTAGTTTGTGCGAGCCTCTGACCTCAAGGACACTCAGATAAAGTTAGTTTGTTCGAGCCTCTGACCTCAAGGACACTCAGAAAAATAGTTCTAAAGGATCGTGTGTGTTTTAATAATATATTCTAAAGCGTTTTATCACATTTCTTCACCGAAAATGACCAATTTTTACATTATCTGAAATTCCGGCTTATTTTATTTGTCTGACCGTTGGCCATTAATTGTAGCAAAGGCAATAGGCCACGCTGCAATAATGTTCACCTCCACGGGACGCTGACCCCGTCAGACAGGTGGAGGAAAAACATTTGAAATGATTAACAATTGATTTATGTCTGGACGTAATCACTGAGAAATCACTAGTTTGAATTTATATCACAGAATCGCTTATTATATACATGCCCAGTCTTTTTTCTGTATGTTGGCTATCACAGGAATGCTTATACAATGATTGTTAATTAGAACACAAACTGAATCAAGTAGAATCAAAGTCATGAGGAAAAGATTGAAAATGATTAAATAGATTTATGTCTGAACGTAATCACTAATAAATCACTGGTTTGAATTTATATCACAGAATTGCTTATTATTTACACGCCCAGTCCTTTTTCTGTTTGATGGCTATCACAGGAATGCTTATACAATGATTGTCGATTGGAACACAAACTAAATCAAGTAGAATCAAAGTCACAGATATTTACATATATAAATCACATATAACTAAATCCGAATCAGTTCTCCCCTTCTTCCGGTTTCCCAGTGTCTTCCCCTCCCTCTGCCTGTTCACTCAAAAATTCACTATAGTTTTTTCCGTTGGTTTGCCAACAATTCTGCGCGTTGTATTGTTTTTTTTTCATTTTTAAACCTGTTAAGGAGGTATTTTTCAAAGCTTTCCGTGTCACCCGGTTGGAAGTCTTCGGACCAAATTGAATGCTGCACTCCCTCCCTTATAATCTGATGCGCCAGTGCAACCGAAATGGACTCCCCCGTTGTTGTTGCCCTTTTAGTGGAGTATTTAACAAAAGCACGCTGTATGTTGTTCAACAAATCGGAAGAGGCCCTAGGGTTTGGATTAAAGAACGGTGTTATGGCATGTCTTATATCCGGCTCCAGATCCTCCAGGGTGTTAGCCAAGCTGAAATATATTTAAGTATATATTAAGTATGTTTGTTTGTTTGTTTTGTTGGTTTAAGAGCATTTTAACAGTATTTCAGTCATATAACGGCGAGCAGTTAACGTACACTTTTTTATTAGTGCGGGTGGAGTCTATTAAGAAAGTACAATCAGTAAACAGAAAGCTGACTCGATTTGCGTACGCTCCATTGAAGATCGCCGAAACTGTTTGTTTTGAGTTTGAATAATTAAATTCGACATGTTTCATCTTTGTGAGTATAAAAGAGTATAAAGATTGAATAATTGAAGTCGAATAATTATAGAAATTTAACAAAAAATAATGTTAAAAACAATAAATCATTGGCGGTATAAAATGGAATTTCTAGAACAATTCCTCATTATGACTGTGTATGCCACGATTTCGAAACGAAAATGCCTAACTTTAGAAGAGCGAATGAAAGTAGTGAAGAGCTTCTGGATGCTGGGAAAAGTTCAAGAATCGTATATATCGTTGTTTTATGCCCATCTATAATTTATTTCATTAAAAATGAACTTTACTTATGTTCTTTTTCTATTGTTTGAAAGATGAGAGGACAGGATGAGAGAAAGAAAGAAAAAAGATAATGGTGTGATCAGAGAAAATAGAGAGAGGAGAGGAAGAGGGAAGGAAAATAGACAAGAGAGAAAGAAAGAGTGGTATTAATTATAATAAAAAAAATAACTCAACAAACATACACACATACAGAAGACATCATAAATAAATAAAGACAATAACAAACATGCACACATACGTAAGTACATATAAGTACATATACATTATATAGGTGTGCCTAAAATATGGCTGAAGTCATATTTTGTCTTAAGCAGCCAACTTGTCTTAAGCAGCCAATCTAGGGTCGTCCCTTAGGTGGCTGCTTAAGACAAGTTGGACTGTATTTGTGAAATATCCGAGCTTTGTGGTTCGAACCGCGGACCTCTGTGTAATTCATCACGTTACCACTGGAAAAGTGCCTTTAATACAGTATGAAAAAGTATGGTACTCACCCAGGTGATGTAGCGGTGGAGGTCAACTTCCTCTTTCGTGCCCATTTAAGTTTTAATGGTGGACGTGGAGTGGTACTGATAGCACCTGGCATATTCTGCGTTGTGTCCAACGTACACGCTGTCAATGGCGTGAATGGAGTGATGTTCCCCATATCTGTCAGCCGTGGCTGGCCGGAAAGGTCGTCTAGGTTGACGCTGGTAATGGCCGCACTGAAGGCTTTTGTGAGCTTATCCGTCACATTACAATTACACTGGGCGGAGAAGCGAGCTGCATTTCTAAAGTTTCAACTCTTTCCGCAAGTTCGTCGTTGCGTTGTTTAACATCCGCTAGCTCGTGTTCAAGCTGTACACGTTTGTTCTTCTCCTGTCTAAAATCCGCTCTAATAGAAAGAACAGCCTGCTCTACTATCTTTGATGTCTGATCTAACACCGCCTTAGCAAAAGTATCATCCTCTGCCAGACTCATCGTGATGTCTAAAATATACGTCTGTACACAAAGAAATCACTGAACAGACTGCGGTTCAGCATGTACTAATGTGTCGCGTGATCGCAGCAACCAAGCAGAAGTCGTGTAGCATTGTAATAAGCCATCACCCCTTCAAAAATGGGATGTGCCAAACAACCATATCGTTGAATATTTTCCCGCCAAAAGTGTTAAGGAGGTAATGTTGACCTAGCCCTTCTTTGCAAAGGAGCCAACCCACAAATTCGGTGGGACCTAACCCCGACCTAACCCTGACCTAACCCTGACCAACCCTACCCTGAAAAGTGTTTTTAGGACCTAACCCTGACCCTCACCCTTACCCCCTCGGTGGGACCTAACCCCGACCTAACCCTGACCTAACCCTGACCTAACCCTACCCTGAAAAGTGTTTTTAGGACCTAACCCTGACCTAACCCTGACCTAACCCTTCCTTGCAAAGGAGCTAACCCTACTGTTGAAGCTTAAGGGTTGGGTTAGGGTTAGGGTTAGGGTTAGGGTTAGGGTTAGGGTTAGGGTTAGGGTTAGGGTTAGGGGTTAGGGGGGTTGGGGTTGGGTTAGGGTTAGGGTTAGGGTTAGGGTTAGGGTTAGGGTTAGGGGGTTAGGGTTAGGGTATAGGCATTTTGACGAGATGGGACACTGTAGATGGGACACTAGATGGGACATCGTTATCTGATTGGTTGATATAATCATGTGACATAACTGATTGGCTGATATAATCAGGTGACAAAAGAGATGGGTCTTCTGTTATCTGATTGGCTGATAGTCACGTGTTTTTAAATTTAGTTGCCCGCTTACTTTGTTGTGCCGTGTGCAGAGAGCGGCATTTGAATTGTGGGCACTGAAGAAGACAGTTGTGCAGAATTGTTGTTACGGATATTCCTTTTTGTTTAGTGTAATAATATGGACCAATGTAGTGGCGGCATTTCAATATTTATAGAAAATATTATAGAAATGGTGATATTCATGATGAACGGTATGTACAATTGTATTTTTTAGTTGATAAATAAATTACAAAATGGCGGAATATATATCGTTCATTCTTGTTTTCAATATTTATAGAAAATATTATAGAAATGGTGATATTCATGATGATGATGCTGATGATGCTGATGATAATTATGATGCTGATGATGATTGATGATTGACTAATTGAATGAATAATTTTTCAAAACGAAATCCCGTATTATTGTATAAAATGAAACGGAAAGCTTTGAATGCCGCCATTTTTGTTTTGATGATGATGTGTGATGATTATGATCAAAGTGTTTCGCAGCTGTTGAAGATGATGATGCAGATAATGATGATTGATGATTGACTAATTGAATGAATAATTTTTCAAAACGAAATCCCCGGTCATTATTGTATAAAATGAAACGGGAAAGCTTTGAATGCCGCCATTTTTGTTTTGATGATGATGTTGATGCTGATGATGATTGATGATCAAAGTGTTTCTCAGCTGTTGAAGATGATGATGAGGATGATGATGATGATGATAAATGATAAAAGCGTTGAAAACTTTGATATATAATGCATAGTGCAATTGAATATAGCATTGCTGTGACGTCAAAAATAGACTTATAGTTTAAAAATGAGGGCGAAACGAAACAAAGGAATCTATTTTTAGTATCGAAAAAAGGCGCGAAAGAGAACAAAGGAATCTATTTATAGTAACATTGCTTACGTATCCTAACCCCGGCTAAGCTTACTTCTAACCCCTTACTCACCCTACCCCTTCGGTGGGACCTAACCCGACCTACCCTACCTAACCCTACCCTGAAAAGTGTTTTTAGGACCTAACCCTGACCTAACCCTTCCTTGCAAAGGAGCTAATCCTACTGTTGAAGCTTACTTCTAACCCCTTACTCACCCTAACCCCTTCGGTGGGACCTAACCCAGACCTATCCCTTACCTAACCCTACCCTGAAAAGTGTTTTTAGGACCTAACCCTAACCCTAACCCTACCATCGGAAAACGTTTTGACAGTGACCTTATCTATCTTTTATGGAATTTGATTTTTTAAACTGATCCTTTTTTTTAGGTCATGTGCACAGCGTATCACATTTGCATGGAATTGCTGTTGGACATTGTCGATGGCTCTGTGATTGAAGCCATATCGACTGAAGCAATGTTCCAGAGAGGACACATGTCACCCCCTCAAAATCGAGTTGCTGAAATAGATGAGGAGAAGGACGATATCGAAATATCCATTCGCGAGATCTTTGAACTTGATACTGATGAACCTATACCTACCCCAGAGTATCATTATTCAGTGTGTGCGCAAAGTGATTCAGACATAGAGAAGGACCCCTCTCCTAACGAAATAAACGACATTGGCTGCGAGTCTCACTGTGACTTGAAGGCATATTTATTTGAAAAGATCGCCGATATTAAATTGGGAAGAGAAGAGGACCGAGTTGCGGGGTATCTGCATATGGTATATGATTTGGAGACTGCAGTGGACGAAATAGATAAGAATCTTCAAACTATATTAGATAGAAGTGACTCCGAATAGCTACGCCAGGGCCTGGTTGTAAACGTTAGGTAATGTATATTATACTTCTATGGTTAGGGTTAGTGTTAGGGTTAGGGGTTAGGGTTAGGGTTTAGGCATTTTGACGAGATGGGACACTGTAGATGGGATACTAGATGGGACATCGTTATCTGATTGGTTGATATAATCATGTGACATAACTGATTGGCTGATATAGTCAGGTGACAAAAGAGCTGGGTCTTCTGTTATCTGATTGGCTGATAGTCACGTGTTTTAAATTTAGTTGCCCGCTTACTTTGTTGTGCCGTGTGCAGAGAGCGGCATTTGAATTGTGGGCACTGAAGAAGACAGTTGTGCAGAATTGTTGTTACGGATATTCCTTTTGTTTAGTGTAATATATATGGACAATTGTAGTGGATTTGAAATAGGATTTGTGTATATATATATCGGATATTAAATAAAAATTATTTGGAGAAAAAATGGTATGTACAATTGTTATTTTTAGTTGATAAATAAATTACAAAATGGCGGAATATATAAATTTGTTTTCAATATTTATAGAAAATATTATAGAAATGGTGATATTCATGATGATGATGCTGATGATAATTATGATGCTGATGATGATTGATGATTGACTAATTGAATGAATAATTTTTCAAAACGAAATCCCCGGTCATTATTGTATAAAATGAAACGGGAAAGCTTTGAATACCGCCATCTTGTTTTGATGATGATGTTGATGCTGATGATGATTGATGATCAAAGTGTTTCTCAGCTGTTGAAGATGATGATGAGGATGATGATGATGATGATAAATGATAAAAATGAAAAATTTTAGCGTTGAAAACTTTGATATATAATGCATAGTGCAATTGAATATAGCATTGCTGTGACGTCAAACATAGACTTATAGTTTAAAAATGAGGGCGAAACAAAACAAAGGAATCTATTTTTAGTATCGAAAAAAGGCGCGAAAGAGAACAAAGGAATCTATTTATAGTAACATTGCTTACGTATCCTAACCCCGAGCTAAGCTTACTTCTAACCCCTTACTCACCCTTACCCCTTCGGTGGGACCTAACCCTGACCTAACCCTACCCTGAAAAGTGTTTTTAGACCTAACCCTGAGCTAACCCTGAGCAAAACCGTCTTTGCAAAGGAGCTTACATGTTGAAGCTTACTCCTAACTCCTTACTGTACATAACCCCTGGGGTTTGGGTGAGGTGGGACCAAACTCTTACCTAACCCTGACCTAACCCTACCCTGAAAAGTGTAGAAATGCATTATTACAGCTTATTTTCATGTCTTGCAGATGGCGGCTCAGTATGAAGAGGAAGAAGACGAAATTGAGGTCTGTTTGACGTAATGGAAGAGAATGAACATTTCCAGAAAGTATATAACAAATATAATAATATTAAATCCTTCCTAAATAGAGATGAACTAATTTATGCACGAAGCGTTACTGCTGACAGAGTAGAGCAGGATGTTTTTCTGAACTATTTAAGCGATGTGGATGGATGTGTGGTGGAATTGAGATCTTTGAACGGGTTGACATACCGGTTCGACATTTAACGGTATTGCCTAAAGGTGTTATTAGTGTAAGAGGTATATATTCGATGCTGAAGAAGCACATGAATTTATCATTGTTTTCGAGAGCTCAACTGGCCAACTTTCGAAATAGTGTGGGATTTCAGCTGTTTTACGAGCAAGGTTGGGAATGTTGGCTCGGAATTGTACCATCACAAGGAAAACGAGGTCATGAAATGGGAAATGAGACTCTGAAAAGCTTGTGTTTCGGGTATTTCCAGCAGATAAAACGAAGGTTTGAGAGAAAGTTGAATGAGTTTTGCGTCAGTGGAACGGCATCGAGAACGTTAATGAAGAATGATATAAATGACGTAGGAAGATGTTTGTGTTGCCTGATGACCGTAAATTAATCCTAAGTGCACTTCAAAGGAGTATTGACGGATGTGAAATTGATGACAATTTTCAAGTAGTGCTGTTTTGTTTCGTTTTGGTGAGAAAATGAGTGAAGGTGTATCTTTGGAATTGTTTAAGCGAAGTGAAATAAGCCGTTGTACAGTACATTGTGCCATTGATATATCGTCTGAAGAGATGGACTTGTCTTGGTCAAGGAATGGAATACAGTCTGTTGTAGGTGAAAGGGGTGTATTGACCACGTGTGCGTCTTTTTCCGATTGTGCGAACTACCAAAGCAATCTAGATGGAAGAGCAATAGATATTTTAAGTGATCTTCGGAAGATATGTGTTCCTTCGGATAAGCTTCTATTCATACAGTTGTATGCTGACATTGCTCATCGTAGGCCTAGAACGCGATTTCATCCAGTATCTGGCACGATTGCAGGCGGACTGGTTTTTCATAAGTTGACATCTGCAGGATTTAAGAAAGACGCTGCCAATTATATTTCAAGTATGAAGGCAAATTTTCAGTTGATGAGAAGAAGTACATGCAGACTGGAATGTGTAGTAGAACTGACAGAGGTAAAAGATATTGTGATGGCAAGTGACTGTTTAAACATAGATCAGTTAATAGAAATGTTAAAGAGAAGGCCGTTGTTGGTGCCATTTCCTGTAGGAATGATGGACTGCGTGAAGGGAGTAGGGCTGTCTTTAGTGAGCGAAATGAGTATACTTCTGAAACAATTCTCGTGCACAGGCAATGTAGGAGCAACATGGCAAGCTTTTCAGCTGGAGCTTGCAGTGGAGAAAATGTTATGGGGCCAACCGCTATGCTTTCGAAGTAAGGCTTTGTCCGTGAATTTGGGACCAGGGCAGCTTACAGTCAGTCGCAGTCGAACAGATGATTTAGGTTTTCTAGCACTTGACAGATGGACAGCTTGTATGAGCAACGAAGACAGCCTGCCACCATGTAGTATTTGGACATCATCTGAAGCAATGGTGCAAAAGATAAGAAGATCGGCTGGAATACATGACATCATGCAGAGTAGTTCTTTTGTTCTGGGAAGGAGGCTGTTGACTACTTTGATAGAGGACCTTTTCGAAATTGGAAAATTGGGTGTGTGCATCCGATTTGAAGAGTTTAAACAAGAGCTCTTTAGTGCAAAGGTAACTAAAGTGAAAGTGACTGGTGCTGTTACAGTGAATCAGCTTGCGTTTATTCTCAGTGGTAAAAGGAGATTGCCTCTTTCCATGGCTTATGGTAGTATTTATCATCTACTAGAGAAGTCAAAGGTTGACATACAACAGGTGCTAAAAGACGGCTTAGTAGAACTAGGGCTATATCATTTTCCTGCTGTGCAGACATCTGATAGTCACCGTAACTCCATTTTGAACTGGTCCTCTCAGCGTGGAGTTTGGAAAATTGTTGGAAGAGAAGAAAGCGGGTCGGGGTATCGTTCGTGTTCGGAAGTGATGTCAATGCTCGTTGTGGCTGAGCTGGAGAAACGACGTATTGTTTTCGCTAGCAAATTTCAGAAATTAGAGGATAGAAATCTGCCCTGGATAAAAGAATGTTGTAGAAAGATGTCGCGCGAGAAGTTGAGTGATGAAGCTCTGGTAAGAGAGTTAGCTTTCATTTCATGTGTTGCCCTGCTTATGAACGGCTGGTATGTTTGTTATGAGGGTATTGAGCAGTTGATGAGGGGAATGCCATTGAATCAGTATCGCCTTCAAGATCTTGAGATAATTTCCAAATTTCTATTGTCTAACATGAACAAATATAAGTTATTCAGGTTACACCATAGTATTCCTTTCAAGGTCAAGGAACGGCAAAGCAAAAGTTCATGTAAACCATGTGAAGAACGTGAAGAATGTGTTGAAATTGGGGATGTAGAGTCTGAACTATGCAGTAATCAAATCCCAGATGAGGAGGTTGTTGTAGAAAATCAGGACATTTCCTTACGAGCCCCCACATGTTTGCCAGTCAATGTGAAATGTTACTCGCGTTGGACAGCTCAAGAGTTAGAACTTGTACATGAAGTAGTATCTGAGAAAGGCAAAGATGTCCCGGTGAGTTCCTTGTATGAATGCTTTAAGCAGAAATGTATGAATAACGGCGTGTCGTTTAGAACATATAAATCTTTCCAGCATAAATTGTCAAGAGTAAAAAGATGAATTGTCCAACATTTCCTTGAAAATTTCCATCTGTAGCGAAAGATATGGAATAGTGTTAAATTTATATCTGCGGATATTATAAAGTGCTGTGCGAAATTATATAAGTGCAGAAGTGATTCTATTGGTTTTCTGTTTGAGCCTCTGAACTCATGAACACTCAGATAAAATTAGTTTGTGCGAGCCTCTGACCTCAAGGACACTCAGATAAAGTTAGTTTGTTCGAGCCTCTGACCTCAAGGACACTCAGAAAAATAGTTCTAAAGGATCGTGTGTGTTTTAATAATATATTCTAAAGCGTTTTATCACATTTCTTCACCGAAAATGACCAATTTTTACATTATCTGAAATTCCGGCTTATTTTATTTGTCTGACCGTTGGCCATTAATTGTAGCAAAGGCAATAGGCCACGCTGCAATTAATGTTCACCTCCACGGGACGCTGACCCCGTCAGACAGGTGGAGGAAAAACATTTGAAATGATTAACAATTGATTTATGTCTGGACGTAATCACTGAGAAATCACTAGTTTGAATTTATATCACAGAATCGCTTATTATATACATGCCCAGTCTTTTTTCTGTATGTTGGCTATCACAGGAATGCTTATACAATGATTGTTAATTAGAACACAAACTGAATCAAGTAGAATCAAAGTCATGAGGAAAAGATTGAAAATGATTAAATAGATTTATGTCTGAACGTAATCACTAATAAATCACTGGTTTGAATTTATATCACAGAATTGCTTATTATTTACACGCCCAGTCCTTTTTCTGTTTGATGGCTATCACAGGAATGCTTATACAATGATTGTCGATTGGAACACAAACTAAATCAAGTAGAATCAAAGTCACAGATATTTACATATATAAATCACATATAACTAAATCCGAATCAGTTCTCCCCTTCTTCCGGTTTCCCAGTGTCTTCCCCTCCCTCTGCCTGTTCACTCAAAAATTCACTATAGTTTTTTCCGTTGGTTTGCCAACAATTCTGCGCGTTGTATTGTTTTTTTTTTCATTTTTAAACCTGTTAAGGAGGTATTTTTCAAAGCTTTCCGTGTCACCCGGTTGGAAGTCTTCGGACCAAATTGAATGCTGCACTCCCTCCCTTATAATCTGATGCGCCAGTGCAACCGAAATGGACTCCCCCGTTGTTGTTGCCCTTTTAGTGGAGTATTTAACAAAAGCACGCTGTATGTTGTTCAACAAATCGGAAGAGGCCCTAGGGTTTGGATTAAAGAACGGTGTTATGGCATGTCTTATATCCGGCTCCAGATCCTCCAGGGTGTTAGCCAAGCTGAAATATATTTAAGTATATATTAAGTATGTTTGTTTGTTTGTTTTGTTGGGTTTAAGAGCATTTTAACAGTATTTCAGTCATATAACGGCGAGCAGTTAACGTACACTTTTTTATTAGTGCGGGTGGAGTCTATTAAGAAAGTACAATCAGTAAACAGAAAGCTGACTCGATTTGCGTACGCTCCATTGAAGATCGCCGAAACTGTTTGTGTTTTGAGTTTGAATAATTAAATTCGGACATGTTTCATCTTTGTGAGTATAAAGATTGAATAATTGAAGTCGAATAATTATAGAAATTTAACAAAAAATAATGTTAAAAACAATAAATCATTGGCGGTATAAAATGGAATTTCTAGAACAATTCCTCATTATGACTGTGTATGCCACGATTTCGAAACGAAAATGCCTAACTTTAGAAGAGCGAATGAAAGTAGTGAAGAGCTTCTGGATGCTGGGAAAAGTTCAAGAATCGTATATATCGTTGTTTTATGCCCATCTATAAATTTATTTCATTAAAAATGAACTTTACTTATGTTCTTTTTCTATTGTTTGAAAGATGAGAGGACAGGATGAGAGAAAGAAAGAAAAAAGATAATGGTGTGATCAGAGAAAATAGAGAGAGGAGAGGAAGAGGGAAGGAAAATAGACAAGAGAGAAAGAAAGAGTGGTATTAATTATAATAAAAAAAATAACTCAACAAACATACACACATACAGAAGACATCATAAATAAATAAAGACAATAACAAACATGCACACATACGTAAGTACATATAAGTACATATACATTATATAGGTGTGCCTAAAATATGGCTGAAGTCATATTTTGTCTTAAGCAGCCAACTTGTCTTAAGCAGCCAATCTAGGGTCGTCCCTTAGGTGGCTGCTTAAGACAAGTTGGACTGTATTTGTGAAATATCCGAGCTTTGTGGTTCGAACCGCGGACCTCTGTGTAATTCATCACGTTACCACTGGAAAAGTGCCTTTAATACAGTATGAAAAAGTATGGTACTCACCCAGGTGATGTAGCGGTGGAGGTCAACTTCCTCTTTCGTGCCCATTTAAGTTTAATGGTGGACGTGGAGTGGTACTGATAGCACCTGGCATATTCTGCGTTGTGTCCAACGTACACGCTGTCAATGGCGTGAATGGAGTGATGTTCCCCATATCTGTCAGCCGTGGCTGGCCGGAAAGGTCGTCTAGGTTGACGCTGGTAATGGCCGCACTGAAGGCTTTTGTGAGCTTATCCGTCACATTACAATTACACGTGGGCGGAGAAGCGAGCTGCATTTCTAAAGTTTCAACTCTTTCCGCAAGTTCGTCGTTGCGTTGTTTAACATCCGCTAGCTCGTGTTCAAGCTGTACACGTTTGTTCTTCTCCTGTCTAAAATCCGCTCTAATAGAAAGAACAGCCTGCTCTACTATCTTTGATGTCTGATCTAACACCGCCTTAGCAAAAGTATCATCCTCTGCCAGACTCATCGTGATGTCTAAAATATACGTCTGTACACAAAGAAATCACTGAACAGACTGCGGTTCAGCATGTACTAATGTGTCGCGTGATCGCAGCAACCAAGCAGAAGTCGTGTAGCATTGTAATAAGCCATCACCCCTTCAAAAATGGGATGTGCCAAACAACCATATCGTTGAATATTTTCCCGCCAAAAGTGTTAAGGAGGTAATGTTGACCTACCCTTCTTTGCAAAGGAGCCAACCCAAACTGTTGAAGCTTACTTCTAACCCCTTACTCACCCTTACCCCCTCGGTGGGACCTAACCCCGACCTAACCCTGACCTAACCCTGACCTAACCCTACCCTGAAAAGTGTTTTTAGGACCTAACCCTGACCTAACCCTGACCTAACCCTTCCTTGCAAAGGAGCTAACCCTACTGTTGAAGCTTACTTCTAACCCCTTACTCACCCTTACCCCCTCGGTGGGACCTAACCCCGACCTAACCCTGACCTAACCCTGACCTAACCCTACCCTGAAAAGTGGTTTTAGGACCTAACCCTGACCTAACCCTGACCTAACCCTTCCTTGCAAAGGAGCTAACCCTACTGTTGAAGCTTACTTCTAACCCCTTACTCACCCTTACCCCCTCGGTGGGAGGGTTAGGGTTAGGGTTAGGGTTAGGGTTAGGGTTAGGGTTAGGGTTAGGGTTAGGGTTAGGGTTAGGGTTAGGGGGTTAGGGTTAGGGTTAGGGTTAGGGTTAGGGTTAGGGTTAGGGTTAGGGTTAGGGTTAGGGTTAGGGTTAGGGGGTTAGGGTTAGGGTATAGGCATTTTGACGAGATGGGACACTGTAGATGGGACACTAGATGGGACATCGTTATCTGATTGGTTGAAAAAGAGAGGGTCTTCTGTTATCTGATTGGCTGATAGTCACGTGTTTTTAAATTTAGTTGCCCGCTTACTTTGTTGTGCCGTGTGCAGAGAGCGGCATTTGAATTGTGGGCACTGAAGAAGACAGTTGTGCAGAATTGTTGTTACGGATATTCCTTTTTGTTTAGTGTAATATATATGGACCAATGTAGTGGATTTGAAATAGGATTTGTGTATATATATATCGGATATTAAATAAATTATTTGGAGAAAAAACGGTATGTACAATTGATATTTTTTAGTTGATAAATAAATTACAAAATGGCGGAATATATATCGTTCATTCTTGTTTTCAATATTTATAGAAAATATTATAGAAATGGTGATATTCATGATGATGATGCTGATGATGCTGATGATAATTATGATGCTGATGATGATTGATGATTGACTAATTGAATGAATAATTTTTCAAAACGAAATCACCAGTAATTATTGTATAAAATGAAACAGGAAAGCTTTGAATGCCGCCATTTTTGTTTTGATGATGATGTTGATGCTGATGATGATTGATGATCAAAGTGTTTCTCAGCTGTTGAAGATGATGATGAGGATGATGATGATGATGATAATGATAAAAGCGTTGAAAACTTTGATATATAATGCATAGTGCAATTGAATATAGCATTGCTGTGACGTCAAAAATAGACTTATAGTTTAAAAATGAGGGCGAAACGAAACAAAGGAATCTATTTTTAGTATCGAAAAAAGGCGCGAAAGAGAACAAAGGAATCTATTTATAGTAACATTGCTTACGTATCAAACCCAGCTAAGCTACTTCTAACCCCCACCACCCTTTCCCCCCCTTTGGGG
>CM037782.1:15149818-15199818 GCA_021229015.1 Solen grandis
CTGTAGGCCATGGAGAAACATGAAAGATTTTTGTCCAAAAAGGGGTTCAATCCCCTAACCTCCTGGACCCCAGCACCTTTAATAGTTCAGAGTGTCAGGAAAGGCCCCTGAGGGGATTCATATCTTTCAACAAACGTGGTTCATTTCCTTTCCTTTACATATCAATGTCTAAATCATACTCAATAAGGGAGTGGACCAAAGACTCAATAAAGACCTGG
This sequence comes from Solen grandis, assembly GCA_021229015.1. Classification (NCBI taxonomy): domain Eukaryota; kingdom Metazoa; phylum Mollusca; class Bivalvia; order Adapedonta; family Solenidae; genus Solen; species Solen grandis. Next base: position 15,150,037 of record CM037782.1, read on the forward strand.
GACCAAATCATCTGCGCTGTTGAACTGCACAACCTGTTGTTTTCTTCATATTGTGATTCCATATTATATGTCACCTGTAGCTTACTTGGTATAAGGCCTTATGGGGAGATAGGTTGGTTGGTTTGTTGGGTGTAACGTCCCACCAACAGTATTTCAGTCATTTGGAGACGATGTCTACTTGAGACAGATATAGTGCTGCCGCACATAGACATGTGGCATGATACCACACCCAGTCACATTATCCTGACACCGGGCCAACCAGTCCTGCAACTACCCTTTAATGCTAAGCGCCAAGTAAGGGAGCTATAACAGTACCATTTTTTACGACTTTGGTATGTTGGGGGGATAGGACCTTTCCCATGTTTACAGATGTATGTACCGGTAAATTAAACAATCAAAGGATCTTTCCCAATTTTACAGAATGATATATTCATATCAAATCAGATTATCCAATGGTTACACTTGCTTATCATGTGACCAGACTGACTTAGTTTACACAAAAGACCACATGGCTTTGTGAATACTGTTTGACCTACTGGTACTCATGAATGGAAAATCCCTAAATAATGAGTAAATGTAGGGCTTCAAACTGTAAAGGGACATAGGTTACACAGGTCAATGTTCGTTCATGTTCCCATAAAGTTAAGGGTCTCTAGAAATGCTGGTGTTTAATTAGACATTATTCTGTATTTAATTACCTTTCCAACATATCTGGAAGGACTAATGAGAAGGACATGATCCCAGTGACATCTATCTGTCAGTTTTATGTCACTCTGACTACGGTTACGGTCATTTGACTCACCAAACTGTCCTGGGCTGGACACTCAGTAACTAACACAAGCTGGGGTTCCATCAAATCAAAGTGTTAATGAAATTGTTGACTATATTGCTTCAGGCAAAAATGTCTTAAAACTTTGCACATTCCAGATATATTTCATGTCATAAATCTCCTGCGAATCCATTAATGATTGCTTTAAGCCATTTTAAGTTTGCATTAACTTTTACTCATATATTTTATACATGTGTACATACAAAATACATAACAGGAAATATTGATTTATTTCAGATTTTGACTTCATCCCATTTCACATTCTATGACTGTATCTGAATTGTTGACATAATTGATGAATAAAATATAAACTAGAGCTATCACTGAAGGTGATGAATATCCCTGCTAGTCCACCTTGACTCAGCAATATCAACTGGATAATGGGATGTAAATGGGACAAGAAGAAATGGGATGAGAAGAAACAGGACGAGAAGAAATGGGACGAGAAGAAACAGGACGAGAAGAAACGGGACGAGAGGAAACAGGACGAGAGGAAATGGCACGAGAGGAAATGAAACGAGAGGAATCGGGACGAAAATAAATGGGACGAGAGGAAACGGGACGAGAAGAAATGGGACGAGAGGAAACGGGACGAGAAGAAACGGGACGAGAGGAAATGGGATGAGAAGAAACGAGAAGAGAGGAAACGGGACGAGAGGAAACGGGACGAGAAGAAATGGGACGAGAGAAGACTGCGGAAATCTCAAGGAGAGGGTTAGTCTCCAGATCAAGCTAGGCCACTCACATCGTACAGCAGTATGTCGGGGGTCAGGACACCCTGTATGTTGATACCACAGACACGGAGCGGGTCTGCCTCCTCTCGTAGTTCTACACAGTCCAGCCGCGACCAGTCCTCTAACACAGTCTGGAAATACACATGTAAGTCATAGTTCATGTTGGGTACTTAGTGACATTGCTAAAAATAAAATACAAGTTTACATTATAGAGGAATTCTATCTTTCAATTGCTAACAAATATTTCCGTCTCCTTTCTGATATAAAAATAAATAGCAAATGTTGACATCAAACTGATAATGTTTGTAATTTGGAAACTTTGTAAGCTGTAGACAGGTATACATACTGTTGTAATACTGCAACAAAATGTATCATCTAATACAAATACCAATCACAATAACTGGAGGACTGGTAATGGGCCTATCCCAAGCAAGGGCATAACCAGTATCACATTTAATGTCTTTGCATTATTAACCCTTTCCCTCATAGAGGACACCATGAAAAGACCTATGCGAACAGCATAAAACCAGATCAGCCTGCGAGTAACTCGCAGGCTGATCAGGTTTTATGCTGTTCGCTGCTCCTCAGTGGTCTGGAAATGAGGATTTTGTAATTAAATTTGGTAAGGTTTAACTGTGGTTTTCTGCAGATCAGGCTTTATGTGATACCTATTGAGGGCGTCAAAATGGGTATATATGAGGGAAAGGGTTAATCATGCTAGGAAATTAATTTCATTCTTCAATTTTGAAAATTTAGAAACTTTTTTTTAAGTACAGATAAATTAAAGAATCAAGAAATTTACAATTAAGAAAATACTATTCATTTTATGAGTAAGTACTTATCGGCCTACTTGATACCGGTAGTTCATACTTACTTCAGGATTTCTTGGTATATTGAATAACGTCTCTGTTACAGATAGTTCTTTTTTCGGTGCAATGATGTCCGAATCTGTTAAACTGTCTGTGATTCGTCCATTTGAATTTGTGTTCAGCAAATCCGGGAGCAGGAATGTGTCCTGCTGTTTACACAGGGATTCCAGGGGTAGCTCTGCCGTGTACAACACTCTGTTGTGGGAGACCGGGGCAACAGCTGATATTCTCCCTACCAATCTGAAAAACATTGAGCAGCTAATGGTCATACATTGATGTCTCCTTTAAGTTTGTCATTATCAGGAAAATATTTCAATCAAAAAGCAATATCCAGCAAATTACAAGTGGAGGAAGACCAAGAGTGCACAAAGGTACTTGTACAGAACCAACCACATACAGCAAGCCACATGACATAATAGTGACAAGACTAGGAATAAAAATCAACAGCGATGACTCATACATAGTCCATTGTTGTCAGGGTTTTCCCTCTTTTTTTTCCCTTAAAGGGGGTCAAGTTTCCCTTTCATAGATAAGAGATAAATTTTCAAACAATTTCGGGGTCAAAATGGACAATTTTATGAGTCATGGTATATTGAGAAATCTTGATTGACAGTGTGTTCCTTTACATATATGTAAAGTGTGTCTTGGTCACATGTACAGATAACTGTGGGCATGGTTTGAGAGTCGTGGGTCTGAATCCTGCTGAGACCTTGAAATCAGGTTCTATCATGGCCTTAACCATGATTCATACAAATTTTCTGAAGCAAAATTTAAGGATTTTTCAAAGGTTTTTTAAGGCCTTAACATTCAAAGTTAAGGACTTCATAAACTGCATCTTATGCTTTAAATTTTAAATCATGAAAGGAATGAACCTCGACTTTTTTAAAACTTGATACATACTTTTTTATGATCAATATTGAAATTTCAAATTCAAGGGCTTTTCAAGGCCTTTCAGTAAATTTTAAGTTTTTTTTCAAGGGTTTAAAAGGCAAAATGTGATTTTCAAGGGTTTTTTCAAGACAGACATCAAATTCAAGTCTTTTTCAAGATCTGTGCAACCATGTTAACAGGTGCAAAGTACTGACACTGCTTTAGAACCAGTGGAAGGGGACAGCATAAGAAATTACCTCCCAACCAACAGTCAAGAATTAAATAATGCTAATATTACAAGACAGAAATTTAAGGGTATACAATATATCTATAATATATATACACAGAGGTTCATGTTGTGTGTTTATGTCAATAACTGTCATGATACTGGATATTTCAGTTACTATAAGACTTTTTTTTTTTTTTGAGATTTTTTTTTTTTAAATACGCCAATCATTTTCATCCTAATACCTTTCCTCACCTTCCCATAAAAACACAAAATTTCTATGGGTCAACACGAAAACACTTGACTTAGCCAGATATATATTTATTATGCTGCTGTAAATTAAATGAATAAAATATGAATTTTATGGTAACTGATTATGATACATTTTTTTGTCTCTTGTACTTAAATTTTGTACATTGTATCACCATCACCGTCCTCATCATCATCATCATCATCATCATCATCATCATTTTGTGGAAATGAAGCCATAGATCATTGCATATAAAATGTAAGGTAACGACACTAAAATCCCTATTTTATAATCACATGTTGAATTGTCTGATAAATCAACAGGATCAACAGTCCATCTAGGATATCTATACAAAAACATTAACTTCCCTTATACAGCAGATAAGCACAGCAATGTCTGTGGGAAGCAAAACTGAAAACTTTCCTTTTTTTCCCCTTTCTGTTTCAAAAACTAAACATAGTAGTATACACATTTTAAATAATTTAGAGTCCAATAAGTACAAAAGAATTCACAGAATAAAATCAATATACAGATTTAAAAAAAATAGCAACACATTTTTAATGTGCAAAAAAGCCAATGTAGCACGCAGCATTGGACCCCAAATCTTCATCACAAGATAATTATGTCAAGCTGACTTGATGTGTTATTTTACACAAATATAATAGGGCTTAACATAATATCTAGACTTATATCTTGAGTTAAACGCTTTTTTTTTACACCAATTTGGAAACAAGTTCTTCCAACTTATACTCATGCCTCTCGATGGTTCCTGGGTTGGACCAGTACTTTGAATCTTGAACTCCAATGGAACTACACTGTACATATAACTGCATGTACATACTCTGGTTCTCCACCCAAACCCCTGGACTAACAATAATAACATATCAAATGAATGTGTGGGGCAACCCCTTTCATATGACCATTTTAATACCACACTTATATATCAATGAAATGTAAACCACACAAAAAAAAACTTGTATTTACCAGAATATGAGCTCTAATCCAACAAGCCTTTAAAAAAAAACACAGGACAGTAAAACTTCCATCCAGAACACTTTTTCTTTCTTAATCCAGACGAGATAATGTCCTATTTCAATATTAGTCATTTCTACATACTCAGGTTACATAACTTTCACTATCTCATTAACCTCTGCCCAGTGCAGGCCCCTTTTCCCCCATCATTTCCTTGTAACATCACACTGTCACAAATAAACAACCACAAACATCCCTCTAAATAACACAGGTAAACACACGGTGATCATGTATCAATAATTCAGCACGACGACTTGTCAAGTGTAATTAGTCACAAGTAACTAACTCGTATTTCAAGATACCTCCGTGGCCCCCAGGGGCTGGGGACTTATCAGTGTTAGCAAGAATGTCCCAGCCGAGTTCCCTCCAGGCGCTTAAAAGACCATTTATACTGAGAAAGGTATTTTAACTGTTTGTCTGGTATGGTGTTTGCACAGCTACCGGCATGTGCATACAATACCTGATGTAACTGGAAGGATTTACTGATAGGATTGTATGCAATACTACAGTCAAGGTTCTTCATGTAGAACTTTAAAAAAAAATAGCAAAGTGAGATTTCTATTCAATGCCTCTGGTGAAAAAGAGAAATATTTATGAATGATTATTCATATCTTTCATAATAAGATGTCACAACTGCCATTTTGATTAAAGTTTTCCTGCAGAATTTTTTTAAAGCAACATTGCACTGACAAATGGCTCACAATAGGGAATTTATATGAAAAGGCACAAGTAAATGAAAGAAATGAAAAATAGGAAAAAAGGTGTTAGAATGACATGAAATAAATAAAACTGTTGTTTTTGTGAGTGTTTTCTTTCATTTGTGGACATACACAATAAAGCCTGTTTTGCATGATCATGATCAAAGCATACCAATATACCAAGACAAAGCTAACCAGTCCTGGGACTAAAATGAAGTAATGTGCACCAGGCAAGGGTGCTTCCATTTTTCTCCGATATGCTTCACTTATAGACCTAACCTTTGACCTCTTAACCCATGGCTTGACATTCTGTCCTGACTGAAGTAAGGCCTAATTGAAGTGCAATGCCTCAAATTTCTTTTGAAACAATGTCAACTTTGATCTTCCCTTGACAATGCACATGCATCCTTTGTTTTTTCTGACACATTGTGAGGATCAAGAAGAAATACTCATATGACAGGATGCAAGAAACAATTTGCCGTGAATTTCATTCCCCTTTTTTTCCCCTTCCGAAATATTGTTTCAATTTTCACTTCCTTTAACATTGAAAAACCCATAAGGGACTGGACTGTTATAAAGCTGAAACAATGGTAAGGACACTCCTAAAAAGTGAGTCAAATCTTGTTTCACAAACCAGGACTGGAACAATATGCCTTAAAAATAAGGAAGAAAAAGTCTGGCTTGACAAGAACTATCATTGACAGTGACTTATACCCCCGCATCTTGCTGTGACATAGAAGAAGATATATCAATGTCACGAAATGTTTGACACAGTTATCTGCACTTGTTTACTGATTAGTCTTATCATGATAAATCATTATTCTAAATATGAAGGCATTATAAACAACGGTTAACAACTCCATGTAATGAGAGAGTAGGATGGGACAGGGCGGGACATGACAAGCAAGATTCCTGTATAGCCCTACACCTTCCCTTTGTGAAACAGGAATAAAACCATTTTCAACATCACAAGAAAATCTTAGCTCAAAGCTGAGTAAAGCACCCTGTCCTGATGTGTAATAAGATGACTGAAAGCCAGATCAGACAGAACACAGCCTCAGTCTGAAAGTATTTTAATTAGCTACATATACTGGTAAATAGTAGACAGAATAAAACCTGACCAGGATGTGATTTACAGACTGATCCAGTTCTTATTATAGTTGTATAGTTCATTTATTTTACAGCTTCTGTGTGGTCAAAGGTTATACAGACAGCTATTCCTTAATACCTTGCAGGGGTATGGAACTGTCTGCCTAGGTGGGTGTAGCATGGCATATGTGTGTTTTGCATGTTAAACAAAACAAGAAGGTGGTACATACCCGGGCACAGTCCAGGGTGAGACGGTATACTGGGTCACTGAGTTGTCAATATCCGACCAGTGGTATACCTGTCATTAGACATAATTAAAACGTGGTTAGTGTACAACATACATACACTCAGTGTACAACATACACTCAGTGTACAACAGTGTAAAACACACTCAGTGTACAACATACACTCAGTGTACAACATATAGTCAGAGTACAAATAAGTTAAAAAGACACATCAACAAAATTTCACATTATATAGACATCCAGTTACATCAATATACATGTAACCCTACATACCATTAAATCCAACTGATGAATCCTTCATTTTTCAATTTATACCATTATTATCTATGCACATCAGTGAACACATATTCACAATCGTATAGGCATTCATGTATACAAGGATTAAGAAACACATATGAATAAATTCCGACACATGTATGCATTTTTTTCAACACAGAGATAAGCACATTTAACATGCATTTCTTGAAACCAAGCCAAGGACAGAAAAAAATCTGACATTTTACAAAGTTTTGCACATAAAACAAACAAAAAACAAACAGAGAGCAATAAAATACTGTAGCCAGTAAATCAATTTCCCACTCCCAATGTCAAGATTACATAAAATATGACACAGGACTTAAACAGATTCAACATGGATTATCTCCCTTTACAAACAGTTTCTTCAACATAATATTCAAAGTGATACATTAATATGCAAATTTTCTGAAAAACAGAAAAGGCCTTTGATCCACATACTGGGTGGGAAAGGATAATTTCCCACACTTTGTAGATTGAAATCCCTAGATACCGGTAATTACTTAATCTAATCATTTAAAGAAATTAAGACAGGAGATGACAGTTGATTGCTCCTTGTAAAGAGTAAACACACAGTGACATGCTCGAGTGGTAGTGTTAAAAGATTACAGTCCAAAGGTTGCCAGTTTGAACCTCATTAGGAGCAAATATTACATAAAAATAAAGACCATCCCAGGCGCAAAGTGTTAGTACAAACCAGGAATAATACAGAGGGTTAAGTAAAAGTTGCAAAACCTTTTTTTCCAATGACGTAAAAAAAGTTTGGAAGCATTCACACAAGATCAGACAATCAATGTAGGGGATAAATGCCCCTGAAACACTGATTTGCTGCAGTTAACTTCATGGTTTATGCCAAAGCTATTACTTCAAGTATGGGGGCCATAATATGAAAGATTGGTTTATGCCAAATATCCACTTTAAATAAAGACATTACTCACTTACTTACTTACTTACAGGTCTTCTATAGTATGTGACCTTGACCTTGGGCCAACCTATCCAAAATTCAATCCCAAACAACTTAATGTGGCACAGAACAACTGTCCCAAGTTTCAAAAGCACTGTAGTACAGAGGTAAATGACTTTGGATCTGAAGGTTATGGGTTTAAACCCCATTGGAGCAAAACATCTTCATGACCTTCCATGGAGCAAAGTACTGGTCCAACCCAGGAACAAAAGACAGGGACTAGTGTAAGCTGTAAGAACTCGTGTTCCAATCAACATTAGTAAATTTGAAATCAAGAGGGATGGGTTACAGCATGACAGTACATGCATGATATCAGCATTTCTCCTTGCAACACAGTGTGAAGCCAGGGTATGGTATGGTTAAAATATGTTCATATCATTAACCCTTTCCCTCATATAGACTCATTTTGACGCACTCAATAGGTACCACATGAAGCCTGATCTGCAGAAAGCCAAACTGAAACCTTACCAAATTTAATTGTAAAATCCTCATTACCAGACCACTGAGGAGCAGCGAACAACATAAAACCAGATCAGCCTGCGAGTAACTCGCAGGCTGATCTGGTTTTATGTTGTTCGCATAGGTCTTTTCATGGTTTCCTCTATGAGGGAAAGGGTTAAAGCAGACAGTTTCATACTTCAAGACTGCATCATTATGTCACATACAAGTGTTCTATAATGTGAACGTTTTATTGCTAGTTTTACATCACTAGTTTACAACCCATGTCACATTTTGTGACTCCGTATTGTTGTTCAAACAATCATATTATTCTAGCTGTTACTATGGTTACCTTTCTTACAAATATCTATTTAATTTCAATTTAAATCTACACTGATATCATGGAAAAGACATCAAAATTTTGAAATTCTTTAGGATAATGCATATAATAAAGAACAACAGAAAAATATAAACTATTTGAAAAATCATGTACATCTATTTACTATCTTTATCCTTATTTTTCTTTTACAATATTAACTACATACACCTTACTGACTTGACTTAACTATTTGAATTTACCATCGCTTCGACAGTATTTCAGTCATATAGCGACGTCCAGCTAATTACTGGTGGAGGAAGACCCCGAATGCACGGAGGCATCCGGGTAGAACCACCGACCTACCGCAAGCCAGCTGGAAGGCTTCCTCACATGAAAATCCAAATGACCCTGCGGGGATTCAAACCCACGTGGTGAGGGGCTGAATACACCTTACTGTATACAGAACTTAAAAGGCTCAGATTTCAAGTAATAGTTGAAATCTTAAATTAGGTAGAAAGGCATTTCAACATTCCTGCTTTACTTAATTTTCATGTATTTTCATGTATATAACTAAACTGATATTAATTATTACATTAATAACGAACAATATCTGTTAAAATTGAAATAAAATACTCAGGAAATTTTATCAGATCAACCAGAGTGATGAAATTTGCCCCACTAAAAGGACAGTTTCTGTTTGGAATGCACATTGTTTTTTTTGTTGTTGTTTTTCCAAATTACTTTTGTGTTGTACCCAAAATACACACTCATTACAGACTTATTGGCCCCACAATAAACAACAGTTGCCATATTAAGCAATACAATAGAATTAAGCATTGATCTAATTTGTCTGCCTATCTGTAAAACATAAAGGGCACCATGGTACAGTGGTATAAAACATGACTGTGGATCTCCAGGTTGTGAATTCAAACCACAGGCGGACAATAATTTTCAGGAATTCCCAGGTGCGAATTACTGGTCAATACTGGTCATGTAAAATATATGTTAAAGAAGTTTTTAGCTTTAAGTTAAAAACTTTTCTAAAAATTAAAAAAATTTCTTACTTGGAGATATAAAGGTTTTTTTAACCTACCATAAGAGTTGTGCCAATGCAAATCACAAGCCTGGAACCATCGGACAACCAGCATCCACAGCGGATCTTGTCTCTGTACAGACAGAAGAACAGGTAAGTTATCAGACTGCATAAGATGTTGGTGATACAACCGCACACTCCTACTGTACCTCCAGGTGTGAAAAGCAGCCCAGTAACCTTGAGAGCTACAGGACTTTATGACTTATATTGACTCTCTGGCAACCAGAGCAAACCTAGACCCCAGTCTCCTCTGCTTGCTTATAAATATATTGTAGCACAGATTCTACCCAGTCTGTGTGGCAAGAAAAATCCATTTCTTCATATACCATTTACATTCAGTTAATTAATATTTTCATAAATTTGAATATTCATGAGGTGAAGGGTTAAACAAAAAGCAGTATGAATAATGTGCTCACAAATAGTTCTGAATAACTCTAATGTAACTTTCTTTTTTTTTCACAATTTAATTAATTAAATTTAATAATTATCAGTAATGTGTATGCCTCTGAAGCCTAGAGTAAATGTTTAAATTTAGTGAGAATTCTTTAAAACATGATGAAGAAAAAAGAATTAAAATTAAACAGAAAATAATCCAATGAAAAAAAAACAAATGATATATTTTCATAAATACATACTTTGAAAGTCCAGCACAGAACAAACAATATACCAGAGCTACAGTTATGCTTGCGCATGAAAACACATCTAAGAGAGAGAGCCCAGAAAACAATGAATTCAACCATGCATCCTGTGAATCATTAAAATTGATACATATATATCTTCCTTTCACTTACATGATTCAAGTAATGCTGACAAACAAAGAAGATGAACAAGAAAAACAAGAGAACCACTATGGCCCTATACCCTCACCTGTGTATCAATGATTTTCATAAAAACGCAATATTATAATGTCATTAAGATTAGGACCAAGTTTGATCAAGACTGCTTTATACATGAGGCTGCTAGAAGTGTAAACAAATTGAAATTTGGTATTTTTTTGTCACTCAAGGGCCATACATCCAAACCTATAGAGCTCCTTAACTTTTATGCCTTTCACTAGTTTAAAATTGTGCCAACAAAACTTTCTAGGTCCAAAAAAGGCCATAATTTTCCAACTTATTTGTTTAATGCCCCTGCTGATCTTCAGTGAAGTACTACATCAATATGTGTAGCTGGTTAATACAAGTGCCGGTAGAACCGGTGGATGCTCCCCAAACTGCGCTTTGTCACTTGATGGGTACTTTATTATTCTAGATGAGCTCCACACAAAATTTAAGTATGAAAAATAACAAAGGGCAATAACCTAAATTATGCAAAACAGAGTTATGGTTCTTGTACACTGCACTTCTCAATGAGATCTATCTACCTATGAAGGTTTATGTTGATACCTCTTATAGTTATTGTGTTATGCTCCAAACAAAATTTAAGTATGAAAATTAACAAAGGGCAATAACTCTTAAAAACTGTAACCAAAATTTTAAGAGTTAAAAGTTAAAAAAACCCATAATTTACAATAAATTCAAACAAAACCATCTCCTATATGAAGTTTTCAAGTCATTCCCAGAACTGATTGCTGAGATATAAGCATAATAGTATGTTACATTCAAAAGTTTAACCAATAAGTCCAAAATGGGCAATTTTGTTCAAGCATTACCTTACTTATTTGTTTAATGCCCCTTAAACATTAGAAAAGTATTTAATAAATAAACATAGCTATTTAATAAGATATATACATGATAATGAATTACATGCAAAACCTAAACCAAGGTGTGACACTGATGCCACCACCAAGGCAAAGGTAAGTAGAATAGAGAGACATTCTTTGTACATAATTTTACTGAGTTGATCTGCATGACCTAGACGGTTGACCTAGATGTGGAAAGATGTTTAACCCTTTCCCTCATATATACTCCTTTTGACGCCCTCTATAGGTATCACATAAAGCCTGATCTGCAGAAAACCACAGTTAAACCTTACCAAATTTAATCACAAAATCCTCATTTCCAGACCACTGAGGAGCAGCGAACAGCATAAAACCTGATCAGCCTGCGAGTTACTCGCAGGCTGATCTGGTTTTATGCTGTTCGCATAGGTCTTTTCATGGTGTCCTCTATGAGGGAAAGGATTAAGAATGTCAGAACAATCACTGGAAGTGATAAATACCCCCTGCTTCATCACCTTGACCCAACAATAAGAGATACAGTCAAGTGCACACATGTCCATAGTAGACAGGGGCCATATTTTGCATAATAAAATTGTGAGAGAGAAATAAATCTTTTGTTGGCAAAGGACGTTCTGTCAGTATAATGCATGTTCAGAATTTCATTGTTGTTCCCTTAAGACTTTTTTAAGACATTGAACATGCGTGATTCACACTTCACAAAATATAACTATCCCTTATGACTAGATAGTGGATAAGGTAAGAACCAATAATCATCTATCTCACAGAATCAAAATGACGGATCCTTGATAATCATATAAAATGTATTCAATAATTATGTTTCTATTTCAGACACTGAAATAGCCATAAAGAACCAGGACATGAGGCAAGTGTGCACACTATAACTGACATTTAAACCAATTCTTTCCGCATGTGGTTGCTAGGATACCAACCTCTCTAACTGCAGCAGGACCTGGCTCCCCTTGTTCTGTACATGACTGTAGTATAGACTGCCCTGCTGGGGACACAGCACACACAGGATGTCACGGCGAGGATTCCACAGGCAACCTGAAACACACACATACCGACATAAAGAGGCTGACAGACAGGCCGTGGAAATGCCTGTTTTACTTTACTTTAACGAAATCCAACATAGCATGGGAGGTCTCCTTCAACAACATATTCACTTAAAATGTGACAATTGGAGTCAGTCAATTTGATTAAAAAAAAAACCTACAGATTCTTGACCCCATATGTCCCATCCTGTATCTGCGTCAGCTAAGACTTAGTTTGAGTTTCATTCAATAATGTCATGACTGATCTACTGATGCAACTCTTACTTTTTAATTTCCTAAGCAGCCACTAACTTAGATTTTAGACCAACGACCCATTTAATGCTGCCAGACACAAATGTTTTGATGTGGATAAATCAACAAAACATCCAATTTATGACCACAACCAGGTTTGAAGACAGAAAGTTCAACTGACCTTAAACTGGAATATCCCTGCTCCATATACAATACCTGGTTTCCATGTAAACACACTATTTCTAAAAAACAAAGTTCAACAAACACTTGTGACAGTCAAAATATTATGACCTATGTACGGTACATGACACTAATTAAATCCCATGGCTTGTTATCAAGCGGTACTCTTCCTTAATTTAAATTCCACCACAATACATCAGCTGTTCACAATAATAAAAATCACAGAATCAAACTACTGTCAGAAGATAATCACATGATAATTATATAAAACCCCCTCACTCAATAATGCCAAATTTTCAATTGCCAAGGACTTTAAATGAAATGAAATTATCAAATATTTGTACAAAGGTAAATTTTGATATTTCAAACTAAATGCTCATCCCTCCCCACCCTGAAGTAAAACTCTATTATAACTATTGTGAACAAATCCAAGAGTAGATCTCAAAGGGGGTCCAAGCCCTGCTAATCGAGTGGATGCTAGGAAACCCAAGTGAGAACCCCCTCTTGATCCGCATATGACCATTGTAAAAGACCTTCTTAATGGATCAAATTTCATGCATAATTATATATAATTACACTTAACCTCACTCACAAAGTTCTCCTTTTTTAAACATATCATAAAATATGTATGTATCTATACAAATCACTTAACAATTACAGATTACAGATAATTTAACTTCCCTAATTGCATATGTCATTATCCGCAACATGATACACCTATGTCCTGTCAGTAATTGTTGACCTAAATCATATTCAAAAATACATATCTTTCCTTCATCGTCTTTCTCTTTTTTTTTCTCATTCTCTCATTTTTTTTTTTTTTTTTTTTTTATTCATTTTATTTTATTATTATTTTCTTTGCAACAGTTTTACCTATGTCAATCAGACATAATTTCAACTGTAGACAGCAAGGTGGTAGTCTTTGGTTGTATCATATGAGTTACAAAGCAAGGATGGTAATAAACACAATCCTTGCGCCTCGAAAAAACTTTATTTATACCAAAATCTTTGGATCCACAGATATACACATCATCACTGGGAGACAGTATCCCTGACTGTCCATGACATGGCATATTGCTCTTACTGATATAGCAAGTATGTAAATGTACATAAACTTATCCAAAGGTTCGAATAGTATTTAGTAATGTACAGAACAATTCACTTACTGACCTCCAACAATCCTGAGATTTTTCCTAAAAGTCCTGGTGTTCTGAACTTTCCATAGTTTAAAATCAATACCAGGTCGCAAAATAAAAATGAATGTACATAATCTTAAAAAAATATATGTTTCCACTTAATTCCAATATGCAATGTTGCTTGGAAACCAAAATATTCACATTTCTCAATACTTTCACCCATCAGACAGTCAGAAAAATTGCTAAACCATCATCCCGATATTTTTACAAGTCATCCATTCAAGATAAGCCGTGATTTAAACCTCAAAGTCACCAATGCTATCAATATGAACGTTTTAACATGCTTCAGAAAGGACTGATAAGATTTTGAACTGTTTCAAAAGTCACGGTTTCAAATGCTTTGGTCTGATCTGAAAAGATTTCCTTTTGTTTTATGATCATTTTGCCGAAACACTTACATTAAAGCTGGCATTAATGACATCTTGGTTGAATCTGTGTAAAAATAATGTAAATACTGCTTCCAACCCATGCTACTTGCACTCTTATTACACTGTCAATATATTGTACTTTTTAAAGTTTTCACAGATTTAAGATAAAGTTTTCTATAGGCGTACTGATGGACCTCTGTAAGAGTTGAAGGTAAAACAATTAGAACAGTCTGTTTTGTGGTGTATTTAAAAGACCATTTGATCTTCTCTCTGTACACTGACTACTCGGGTAATTGTCAATCATTTAAAGGAAAAGACACAAATTGACAAAAAATTATCTGCAAAATGACAGTCATAACTTTGAAATCTATCAAGATAGGGCTTTCTCTCTAAGGTAAGGTTGAAGTGGGTGATGTATTGTTTTTCGTTCAAGAATATAGATGAGATTTTGACAGTTTCAGCCACATATTGTACATCTATAATCAAAAACCTATTAATATATGCATCTACATGATTATAGTCTAATCACTTTGTCTATATATGTGCCCTATGATAGGAATGAAATCAATTACAGCTGACAACATACCTTGAGGTATGGGCTGGATATTGACCTTCCTGACCTGTTTAAAGGCCAACTTGGGCTGGTGACCTTCGACCTTCCAAATTGAGATGTTCTTCTCGTGGACGACACACATGTAACACAGTCCCGCTGACACGTTATCACTCCAGTGGACGGACACTACACCACGACTGTAATTATAAAGTGTAATATCGTTACAATCAATTAACACTTATTCAATTAACCCTTTTATTAATTAACCCAAATTACACCAATATATTACACATTAGCACATTCCACCAAAGTTAAGACAATCAGACTTAGAGCGACTTTCACTCTGATAAAGTTTAAAAATATTCTTTTATCAAAGAACATCAAAATACTTTCGTAAGATTCAAGGTAATGATAAGCTTAAAACCTAATCAACCTGTCGAGTCAGTCACAGGTTTTATTCTGGTTGCATACATGTATGTCACTCTTCCTTGATATAATGAGCCAAATGTAGAAGGAAAATAACACAATTTCAGTGATTTCTTTACCCCCTGCATCCTGAGGCTTTATAAGGTGCAATATTTTTGCTGTGGATGCAGTGTTTTTATTTCAATGCATCCATATACGGTAAAATACAGTTAGGATGTATACTTTCCATACTGAGACTCATATTTTTTAGCCTAGTGAGTCTCAGGACTCATACTGCAAAAATGTAAAAAAAAAAAATCACTGCAACTTGGGAAATGCAGAAAAATGACATGTAAAAGCTGCATTTGTATATACATGTATCAATAAAATATGAAAATGATGAAAATCACTCCCTAATCAACAGAAGTCTTCTCTAATGTTAGAAATAGTCCGTCTCAAATACCAACAAGAAGTTCCTGCATAGTTCTGGTCACAGAGATATCACCAATTCTCGAGAGTGAATACAAAGTCCATCTTCAATAAGATCCCAATTAATACTTATACTGAAAAAAGCACATTAAATGTGACACGTTCTGATGTGACACATTTTGATAAACTACACTTGTAACTGAGTCAGTATCTAAAGTCCACAATTCATCTGATCACACTTTCCCCTGATATATTTAGCCTACTCTTAACAAAAATTAAACTTGAAACACCCTCTATATGTCTCCCTACAACAAGGCCCTGGAACGATCATATCTTTATTAAGATTCCATTTAAATTCCAACTGTGTAACAGTATAGTACATCTCAAGAATAATTAGGGCAAGCCCTCCTTGCAGTATCACATTCCATTGTTTACATTGTACTCCTAATGTAATCAGTTTGACATTAGTCAAATTAAACTGTCATCCTATTTTAACATCATCTCTCAATATAATAATGCTGCATATATTCCCATTCTTTAAAATTAAATTTAAGTTTTCATGAAAAGTTCTGCTCTAGCATACATTTGAGATCTTTATTAATGCCAGTAACATATCCAAGGGCACATAACTCTACAATATATTGACATATAGTACATCTACACTTCATGGTTACATTTGAAAACACTCACAAACTATGGTGATAATTGACACCACAAATTAATCCACACAAACTTTCCATCCAATAGCAACCAACCTTTTACTGAATCACCTTTCAAATTTCAACAACAACTGTAACCGGAATAAATGCTATATGGAGCTGATTATGACATCTGAGAATACAAGAATACTAAGTCCTGCATGTCAGGAAATGCTCTATATTTATATATTTTTCAATCAAAATATACAAGCTTCCATTATAGTAATTAAACAAGGCTATCAATTATATTAATTACTTTTAGTATACACCATCATTCAATATGTGGACAATAGGAGACAATACTCAGACAATGTCTATATACAGACAATAAGCCTGGGATGAATATGTACAATTTATATATTGTAGTTTGATTAATAATTCAGATGGCTTTGTCATGTACTACCAATGTATACGGGTCCATTATGTACTTAATCTGACATTTGGGACCTTATAGGCAAAATAGTGAAGTGTCGCAAAAAACAATAATTATTGTCATTATTAAATTTTATCATTATAAGCAGCAGCAAAAACACTAGTCTTTCATCATTTTAAATTATTTGCTGATTTCCCTATATTAAGTCAATTTTACCTTACAATTTCAATCGCCTCAGAAGTGGTATGTTGTGGGTTTGATCCCCTGCGGCGATATACTAAACTCGTAAATAAAGAATGGTACTGATATAGCTCCCTTGTTTGGTGCTCAGCATATAAAGGTAGTTCCAAGACTGGTTGTCCCAGTGTCAGGATAATGTGAATGGGTGTGGTATCATGCCACATGTCTATTGCGTGATACTACATTGTGGCAGCACTTTCAATCTCAAGGAAATATTGTCTCCAAATGACTAAAATACTGTTGGTGGAACGTTACACACAACAAACAAAGGTTTGATCTCAAGGCAATTCCAACTCAAATTTACTGATATCATAAGTCATATTTTGAGAATTTCAACGATTTCACCCCCCCCCCCAAAAAAAAACAACAAGAGGGCCAAGATGGCCCTTGGTCGCTCACCTGAGAAAGATGATTGCTTAAGAAATAAAGATGCTTGAGTGTAAAAGTGAAATCTGGCTTTTTTTTATGGTGAAATGGGCATAACTCCTAAATTTACAAGTCAATATCAGTTATAATTGAACCCGATTGGGAGATTATGGGCATAAACATTGTCTTAAAGTTTAAAAATGATTGTTAAAAAAATGAAGTTGGTAGAGAATAAACAAAGTGAAATCTTGCATTTTTTGTATTAAAAGGGGCATAACTCCTGACCTAAATGACCCATCTCAGCCACAATTGAACTCAATCGAGACATTATGGTCATTAACAATGTCATAAAGTTTGAAGATGATTGCTAAAAAAAGGAAATGCTAGAGTGTAAACAATTGAAATATGGCCTTTTTTTATATTAAAAGGGGCATAACTCCTGACCTAATACGGATTCAGCCATAATCGAACTAAATCGAGACCTTATGGTCATAAGCATTGTCATAAAGTTTGAAGAGGATTGCTCAAAAGATGAAGATGCTAGAGTGTAAACAACTTGAAATATGGCATTTTTTTAATATTAAAAGGGGCATAACTCCTGACCTAATGGTACGATATCAGCCATAATCGAACTTGGCCTTGATTTTATGGTTATAAACATTGATATAAAGTTTGAAGATAATTGCTCATGAAATGAAGATGCTAGAGTGCAAACAATGTGAAATCTGGCTTTTTTGAATTTTAAAAGGGACATAACTCCTGACCTAATGTTCCAATATCAGCCATAATCGAACTTGGCCGTGATTTTATGGTTATAAACATTGTTTTAAAGTTTGAAGATAATTGCTCATGAAATGAAGATGCTAGAGTGCAAACAATGTGAAATCTGGCTTTTTTGAATTTTAAAAGGGGCATAACTCCTGACCTAATGGTACGATATCAGCCATAATCGAACTTGGCCGTGATTTTATGGTTATAAACATTGATATAAAGTTTGAAGATAATTGCTCATGAAATGAAGATGCTAGAGTGCAAACAATGTTAAAACTGGCTTTTTTGAATTTTAAAAGGGGCATAACTCCTGACCTAATGTTCCGATATCAGCCATAATCGAACTTGGCCAAGATTTTATGGTTATAAACATTGTTTTAAAGTTTGAAGATAACTGCTCATAAAATGAAGATGCTAGAGTGCAAACGAACAAATTGTGGACGACGGACGACGGACGGACGGACGGACGGACGACGGACATTCATCGATCCTAAAAGCTCATCCTGAGCACACGTGCTCAGGTGAGCTAAAAAATAAAATTAAAAAAATTACTTAATTTCAAGCTCCTAGCTTAAAATCCTTGCAATCTTTGAATAACACCATTCTGCTACATGATGCAACAAAGAAAGAATGTTTAAATCCATCTGTATCGACAGACAGTCACTAAAGAGAGACCAATGGAAATGTCTATCCACATAAAAACTTGGAATAAAATGCACAGTATACCAAAGAAATATTCACATGCGGCAATATTATCCACAAACACACACCTCCAGTATCCTTTACTGTATGTACATCACTCACTGTATGATATATACCTCTTATGTGATTGATTCCCTATCAGTAATTAATCACCTGTCCCGATTAATGAAGCATAAATAATGATCAGATTGACACAAACAATGTCCAGTCCTTGACACGGAATACAGGTACACGACTACAACAGGTATATCTTAAATAAACAGGAAGTATAGTATTATATCATCATTACCAATGTTAATTATTTTAATGACGATGTGTAGTACTATCAATTACATATCTTGATTGAATATCTCTGTTTATACCACTGTATGTTAAAACAAATAGCCCGTTTTTTTTCTAGCTATTCTGGGAAAACCATATATCCACACACATGGGAAAACTTTTTGCAATTAAATCTTCTATATGGGGAACAAAAAATACCTGGAATGACCTGTGAATGTGAGGAAATCTGCATTTCTTTAAGCTAGGAATAGATAAGAACATCTGTCAACCACAGCCTGCATAAAAAACAAGACCTTTCCAGCCTGTCTTCAAGAGAGTGCGCTTGACTATTCCACCTCTTGATAAATTGCATGCAAAAACCTAACCAAAAATCCAAGTTCTAAAGGGGCTATAATTTACAGTAAATTCAAGCAAGAGTTATCTAGCTTGATGGTATGATGACCCTAAACACCTTTATGAAGTTTCTAATCTCATATCTGACAATAATTAATTTGCTGAGATAGAAGATATAATGTTGCATGCAAAACTTTAACCTTTTTTAACAAAGAGGGCCAAAATTTGCATTTTTAAAATTTGATCAAGAGTTATCTTACTTGTTAGTTTAATGCACCTGATAACTTAAGTGAAATACCAAGTCAATAAGCAAAGCTAGTAGCTAAGATACAGTAGGACTTCAGTAAATTCAAGATGAAGGGACTTACTGAAAAGTTTGAGACATCAGGACTTCGACTTTTGTATGAGCCTACCAGTCTATCAACGATAAAACTGTTGAGTCTTTGAAACCTAGATAAGGCCCTGTTGCATTCATGTTCAGTTCTTAAAATAGTCTTATACAAATTTACATATATTATAGAAACAGATTTTGTTGTTTCTGGTATGTTTGAAACAAAACATGAAGTTATTTTTCAGAAAACAAGTTTATTTACAAGCAAGATATGCTAACAAAACAAAACATTCCAGACGTAATTCAAATACAAGATGGATATCGAGTACAGAGTTAATAATTCATCAAAGTTTTTTGATATCCAGTTGTCAGTTTTGGAAATACTTGGTCCCTTGCTAACCAACACTATACAGTGAATACAATCAGTGAAAGTATCCATGATGGAAAAGAATTCAAACTATTTCACAGGAGTTTGTATGCAAATGATATGGTACCTAGAGTGACTACAATTAAAAAATTGTTTTCAAAAAGCCAAAAAAGACTGTTACAAGATGCAGCTTTTGCATAATTAGCTTCATACAGGTAAATCGTCAACTTTGTTGTGGCCTAGACATGAAGAAAATTATCCTGCAATCAAAATAGCAAAATGTCCGGCTTCAAGTTATTTATGGTAAAATATACTTGAATTGTTATGGACTGCAAGAAAAACTTAAAGACACATTGAAAATTTGACTCATACATAGGTTTTTCTTATGAATATACACTTAGACATAGCAAGAATTTTGACTCATCATGCAAAATATGACACATGGAAGTTGATCTGTATCCTGCATGAAAGTACACAAAACATTAACAAAGCATTACAGCAATGCACAGATGCTGATACTCAGGTAAGAACTGGATAGCATATATCTCCCCTTAGTCTTCAAATAGTTGGCTAAAAAAGTTGAACACTTGAGACCGTTTAACATTACAGTAAAGGTGTTACAGGGGTGATATTACAACATTCTTCTCACAGACTGTTTTCATGAAATTAAGACCTAGTCAAGGTGTCAGGATGATGAAAATGGGTGTCCTACTACATGCCTATCATGTGATACCATTGAGAGGCAGCACTATATCTGTCTCATGTGGCATTACACAGTGTCCTCAAGTTACTGAAATACTACTGGTGGCCCAGGAATGTTAAAACAAACCAACAATCAAAGCCCTTTTTTGGATACACAAGTGTATCAGTGAAAAGTATTTTTTATTTAAGAAATAAGTCCTGTTATTCATCATTCAAATAAGAACACAAATTATTACTCACACAATAGGAAATAGGAAAAGAATCTCCTGGAATCGACATAAAGGACTTGAAATATTTCAGTAATAGCTGTGTAAGTCTCACATATTTCCCATACATAGACTAATTGAAAAAGTTAAATTTGTTTTAAATCCTTTGAGAAGCTCCAATTAGTGATTCTCATTTCTCTCATGTGATTTAAAATTGTCTGTATCATTCCATACTTCCAATCCAGTTATTGTCACTTTCATTTATCCACCCTGAATTTAAACTACGGATCCAATTTATGATCTAAATTCTAAAGAAAGTATCATTTACTGAACACAAAATTTTATCTTCACAGATAAAAATCAACCTGTTAAATTTATAGCTTTGCACTTTTTTTTCTGTTCTTTCATTTCATTTTTTTTTTAAAAGGAAGCTAAGTTGGCCAGGTCACGGTCATACATGCATTATTTGAAACCTAATATTTTAGGAAAAGGTTTTTTTGTTGTTGTTTTTTTAAAGAAGTACCTGAAAAGCAAGATAACCACTGGATAATCTTCAGAGATAATCAGTACCAATTAACCGGTATTGAACCCATTGATCAATCACAGGCTGATTTTTCACTGACAGGCAAGAAAGAGATCAAGAAATTATACTGGACATATCTAGGATATATTGCAAGTTAACCCTTTCCCTCATATAGACTCATTTTGACGCACTCAATAGGTACCACATAAAGCCTGATCTGCAGAAAACCACAGTTAAACCTTACCAAATTTAATTACAAAATCCTCATTTCCAGACCACTGAGGAGCAGCGAACAGCATAAAACCTGATCAGCCTGTGAGTTACTCGCAGGCTGATCTGGTTTTATGCTGTTCTCATAGGTCTTTTCATGGTGTCCTCTATGAGGGAAAGGGTTAAGGAGAGAATAAATGAGGCATTCATATTGACTTTTGTTTGAGCTGCTAATTATGTATTGAAGATTGCATAATTTATGCAGAAATTATAATAAGCAAACTATTACTTAATTTTGTTGGCATGATGGAATATATTATAACATGCATAATTGTATATATGTTTTATTTAACTTTAATATGTTTCTATACTGGCTATATGTCATTTTGGGAGGAAGCCTTCCAGTTGGCTTGCGGTAGGTCGTTTGGTTCTACCCGGATATCTCCATACATTCGGGGTCTTCCTCCACCTGTAATTAGTTGGACGTTGCTATATGACTGAAATACTGTTGAAGTGACGGTAAACTCAAATAGTCAAGTCAAGTCATATATCTTTTTGGAATCCAGAAATATATATGTGTCCTGTCAACAAGAATTGATCCCCTTCTTGAATATGGAATCTTGAACATTTATAAATAAATTCCTCTAAAGTTGGGGTCCGTAACAGTTTTACTTCCAAAATAAAACTACTTATCAACTTATCAAGTTAAATAATTATGTCCATGAAGTTGCATTTTTTGTTATTTGATAAATCTACTAATTATGCGTAACCAAAAAAAATCCATGAAACAAGGCTGTGTCACAGCTTAGGGGCGATAACTCTGCCATTATTGTATAAATGTTGAAATATATGTTGAAGTACACAATAGTCACTGCTTATAATAGTGGCTATATCTGTAAAGTTTCAGAATAATACGAGATAATTCTCTGACAACAACACAAATCTCAGATAGACAGGAGTGCAAATAGGCAACAGCAAATCAACATGCATTCATTTGTCGCTATGTAAAGTATTAACTGCACATTTTGCTATATTCATACAAGCTGCAGAATAAAAACTGTCCATTATTGACAAAATGATCCAATTATGTCATCAACTTATCGATAAAGCAATAATCAAGATATGGGTTTGCCTACTATTTCCTCGCTGTAGAGAGTATAAATTATATAGTCTATACATGTATGTTGACAGTGTGTAACATACCGTGCCGTGCAACTTGACAATTTCATTGCTGTTTACATGTAAACTGTCTTCTGCCTGAACAATTCAGTTGTCAAGTAAACACATTAACCAAAGGCATTTACATCTTTCTAATGCAATGAATTCATATGCACCTGTCATATTTTCCATTTATTTATGTTTTTGTCTGATTACTTCAACACCTGTGAGTTTAATTGACATTTAACTTGAACAGATTTCGAATAATTCAATGAAGACACATTTCCATCATTATGCTCTTTTCCACTGTAATGACAGGTTGTTTCTATGTGTTAATAAAACACAAACAAAACTAACACTGATAAGTACTGTCCTATTTATTCAACATTTATTCTTTTTTTATTTTAACTTCCAAATACATGGATACTGTCATAAAATTAAACAAGCCAAAGAGATCAATAATCAATAACAGAAATTGCACTATTAATACTAATTAAGCATGTCTTTGAATTTTTACTGAAATGACGAACATCAATCGAGCACAATACTAACATCAAAGTCATCATCAGAATCTTTGGCAAAACATCTTAAAACCACTTTAATTGGTTTAACTTCATACTTTTCTCATTTATTGAGAAACATATTTGTACAGCTTAACTTTCTTTAGTACCAGGTCTTTGATCATTTTCATCATTTGATTCACCTACTTTCACATTTCTAGCGACACCCAATATCAGCTTACAGAAGTACAAGTGCATGACATTCAAAGAATGCTACAACAATGTGAAAACATCACAATACAAGGCAAACAGGTTTTTTTTTCACAACCAGGTACACTATTTAATTTATCACAACTGTCGACTAATGACATCCAACATTCAGATCCTGTGTCCAAACTAAACAACAGGTACAGTGGTGTGACTTCTACCATTACTTAAACCCTACATTAGGAATGTTGGTTAATTGGATTTGTAACCCAGAAAAGTTCAGGTTGAAATATTCACAGGCAGCCACTCAGTGATGATAGCATGGTGAACAATTATCCGAATTCCTGCATTGTGAAATACCTGCAATGTTCTAAAGCACCCTGGGAAGTTTTAAGCCCCAGTTTTACCTATGATAAATGGATTATTTTCTTCTAATGCTGGGTCAACTGCTCACAAACAGTATCACAAACAAGGCTTACAACTGTCACATGATATTCCAGTGCATTGATTGGATAACCTGATGACTTAATTTGAATAATTATATTTATAAACATTGCGCAAGATCTTTGACTATTAATTTAACAACAGGTATGCTTCTTAAGCATATGTATACAAGCACTAATCTAATCAAAATGCAGATCAATTTCAGTACATTCTTTACCACCAACATACCTTTAAGCTTGATTATATATTTAGAGGTAAAAAGTCAAAACTTTGACTCATTATCCAGAACAAAATTGTTTTATATTGAAATAAGATGTTGTTATTGCTGAAGAATATTTAATCAAAGCAAGTTTAATTAGATCAAAGGGAATTGTTTTCTATGAGGGCCTTATCATTTAATGTTTCAGCTATCAAAAACCTTCTAAAAATGAGAGACATTCAGTGCTGTAATGAATTTTGGACTATGCCCAAAAACTGGCTTCCTTATATAACAGATGGCATATGAAGATGAATAAAATAACAATAGGACATTTAAATAATTGTAGTCATAAATGTAACACAAGATGATAAACACACAGACTGATATGCAAGGTCATGAGAAGAATCAGGCAACATGCATCAGGTTATGTAATGTAATGTCAGCATGACTGTATGGTAATGACCTTGTTATTTTCTAAAATGTAGCTTTAAGTTAAGGCATCAAGGTACATGGCAATGCATGTCAAGATGTGTGTTAATGTTGTGTGGACAGGTGACATCACAACCAATTAATGTTCTTAGACAGGTAACAAACACAGGTAACACCAACAGAGTTCAAGATTCAGGGTGAAGGGCATGTCAAAGGGGGATGGGGTAATAGTGGAGGAGACGCATGTTACAATGCAGGGATGCATGTCAATATGGGCAAACACATGCACGAGCACACATTTACCTGTCATCTGTACTGGCCTCACTATAAGGCAAACACAAACCAGTGTGATAAAGTATCTCATACTCATTTATAATATACACAATGTACTTTCTTTTAAAGCAATTTGTTTTCTGTTCTTTGCCCAATTTTATTCAACAAAATATATAACTGAAAATATTTTCACATTCCATATTGAAATTTTAATTTTTTAAAACTGAGGGTCTGATTCAGCTGATTTCTAAACACTCTACCACCAGGATCAGTTTTGTTTGACTATGGTTATTTAAAGGTAAAGGGCTAAACAGCATTAAATGTCACCATGGTTACAGTAACATTGTTACAGGTGCTGTAAATCAGCAATGAAGAAGCAAGTCCTGACATGAGAACAATTCTTGCAACAGCTTGTGTTAGGAGTGATCAATGAAAGCAACTGTATATGAATATATCAGTATCATTTCCACTGGTTATAAAGCCTATATACTTTATATTATCATTTATGTATTTAACCCTTTCCCTCATATAGACTCATTTTGGCGCACTCAATAGGTACCACATAAAGCCTGATCTGCAGAAAACAACAGTTAAACCTTACCAAATTTAATTACAAAATCCTCATTTCCAGACCACTGAGGAGCAGCGAACAGCATAAAACCTGATCAGCCTGCGAGTGATCTGGTTTTATGCTGTTCGCATAGGTTTTTTCATGGTTTCCTCTATGAGGGAAAGGGTTCATTGACTAAAACAATAAGTTTCATGTCAGAGGCAATTAAAATATTAACATTGTAAATTTAATTGATCAAATATAATGTAAATTAATTATGCTTACATCAAAATATCAGTTAACAATAACATTCTTTCTTGTTTGTTAAATTATATGAAAACATACAGGTTCTATACAGGTAGGACTTTATTCCAACTAGTGTCTGTTTATGTTAACTAACATAATAAATATCTCTTGGGGGACTTGGCCAAAGACTTTCAAAACGGACTTAAACACAATGTGCATGTCAATGTCAGGAAAATACCAGAATCTCTACTCTTGATGCAAATAAAATTGACTTTTTAAACATTTGTGATATTTGGGCATATCAGATAATTATGCACTAAAAAATCAATGTCCATACCATAAATATTTTATAAAACATGCATACGTAATGTACAGTGCTTCTGTTCTCTTGCATAGTTTAGTGCCCCATTACTAGTACTTAGTAATGTACTGTATCATGATAAACATGTGTGACGAACAAATGTTGCCGGCTTTGTTGATGACATCAAGATCTAAATCGTGGGGTAAGAGCGAAACTAGGCTAAGTGCTTATATATCTATATGCACTTAGCCTAGTTTCGCCCTTAACCCTAGAAATATATTAACAAAATGCCATTATGCAATTAATTGTACTTCACATATATATGTCAAAAATAATTCTCAAAAAAAAGAGGTCAAGATCTATTAAGCTGACAACCATGACTGTACATCAAGAGCTTCTAAAAAAATTCTAGATAATCAGCCATGTCCATGAAGTGTTCAATACTTATACTTACTCAAACTCGCCCAGTTTGTTTTGTTCTTCGTTCTGTACATTCCCCTGATACAGGGTCACCGGGGTCAGGTAGATGCCACGCCCATCTGTCCACACCAGACCATTGTCTTCATGCAGGGCTGTCAACACACAATATAGAAGAATGTGAATGGTCATACATATATACATGTAGTAAGTTGGACACCACATTCAATTACAACAATAGCAGAAATGTAATAATTAAAACATTCAAATGGCACTGTAACCATACAATCAATATTGCCTTGACATTTGCCCCAATGACCATGACATTGACATACATTGTAGTCATAATCTGGCCACGGGACACAACCTGACCACTTCTGGTACCAATAAGTGACAACATGTGTTCGAAAAACACCATGCCCCCATCTGAGCAGGTCAGATGTCAAATAATTAATGCCAAATAAATGCCATTCATGAGTGCAGTAAGTATGTCAAATATACAGACTTCATATAGTAATGAAGTAATGCACAAGACAAAAAAAAATCATTAAAAAATAAAGGGAGATAATTAAACAAGAGGGCCAAGATGGCCCTTGGTCGCTCACCTGAGAAAGATGATTGCTTAAGAAATAAAGATGCTTGAGTGTAAAAGTGAAATCTGGCTTTTTTTTATGGTGAAATGGGCATAACTCCTAAATTTACAAGTCAATATCAGTTATAATTGAACCCGATTGTGAGATTATGGGCATAAACATTGTCTTAAAAGTTTAAAAATGATTGTTAAAAAAATGAAGTTGGTAGAGAATAAACAAAGTGAAATTTTTTTTTATTAAAAGGGGCATAACTCCTGACCTAATGACATCTCAGCCAAATAACTCAATCGAGACATTATGGTCATAACATGCATAAAGTTTGAAGATGATTGCTAAAAAGAAGATGCTAGAGTGTAAACAACGTGAAATATGGCTTTTTTTATATTAAAAGGGGCATAACTCCTGACCTAATTGACGGATCTCAGCCATAATCAAACTCAATCGAGACATTATGGTCATAAACATTGCAATAAAGTTTGAAGATGATTGCTAAAAGATGAAGATGCTAGAGTGTAAACAAGTGAAATATGGCATTTTTTTATATTAAAAGGGGCTTAACTCCTGACCTAATCAACTGATCTCAGTCATAATCAAACTCAATCGAGACATTATGGTCATAAGCATTGCCATAAAGTTTGAAGATGATTGCTCATGAAATGAAGATGCTAGAGTGCAAACAATGTGAAATCTGGCTTTTTTGAATTTTAAAAGGGGCATAACTCCTGACCTAATGTTCCGATATCAGCCATAATCGAACTTGGCCGAGATTTTATGGTTATAAACATTATTTTAAAGTTTGAAGATAATTGCTCATAAAATGAAGATGCTAGAGTGCAAACGAACAAATTGTGGACGACGGACGACGGACGGACGGACGACGGACATTCATCGATCCTAAAAACTCATCCTGAGCACACGTGCTCAGGTGAGCTAAAAAAAGAACCAGACAGAGTTCTGTTTTGTAATCATTACAATTCTGCTACTTACTGTCTATTCATATTCCAAGTTTTAAATCATACCTTGATTAGTTGAGGAGTAATGTTCTGGACAAAAATTGATATAAAATAAATAAAGGAAGATAATACATAAAATGGACTAGGCAGAGTTATGGTTCTTAGTAACTGCACTGCTCCAATTGCTATCATATATGTTTCAAGTTTCAAGTCAACAAAAAATTATTGAAAAAGGAGGAGATAATCCAAAAACCAGACTTGGTAGAATTATGGTTCTTGGTCACCACACTCTTCCTAGTTGTCACCTACTGATATATAAAGTTTCAAGTCAATACCCTGTATAGGTTTCAAATATATGGTAAATAAATTATTATCTGGATAGAAATTCATTGTAAAATTAAATAATGGGAGATCATTAAAAAATTACTCAAGGTAAAGTTACGGATTTTAGTTATTGAACTTCCCAATCTCACCATCTATTTATATTTTAAGTTTCAAATCAATACATTGAATAGTTTATAAGTTATGCTCCCCAAAAAAATTAAAAAATAAAAACTAAAAAGGGAGAAAATTAAAAAGAAATGAGCCAGGTAGAGTTATGGTTCTTAACAAAAACGCTGTGGTAATTATGCAATTACAACGCCTGCTTTCTGCTTGCTTTTTTTTTTTTTTATCAGTGAATAAGACTGGCTTCTGCCTGCAGTCTAAAACTATTCATTTACTTGAAGATCTAAAATTACATATGCAGAGACTTGCCGTTCATGTAGGATTAATTATAACAAATATATGTAGTGCCTCATACTCTGTAATTAACAATTATCAGGAATGTCCTCAGATATGTCAGACACCACTGATCTCCGACAGTAATTACATCATGCATAGCCAGACTGGCATACAGATGATCCAACATTAACCCTTTACCTCATAAATATTCATGAACAAATTTATGACTTGATGAATATTAATTAACTGAACTTTAAATGGTATATGAAATCATGAATTTTTCTTTGCCACACAGACGGTGTAGAAACTGGGCTACAATATTGTATGAACAAGCAGAGGAGACCCTGATCAGACAGCTTCTATAGCTAGGAGCTGTCTGATCTGGGTCTGTTCTGTTTGCCAATGCATCAAAATGAGTCTATATTTAGTACCCTGTATACACATTCAGACAGTTAAATGACATTATTCAGGTAAGTTGTTTATCATAACATGAGCAACATTGCTGTTTTCTTTGAAGATTTTTTAAATCACAATGCACCGAATGGCACTGATCGAAAGACAGGTGTGGATCCATCATCCAATACAGAATTTTGGGAGAGAGGATAAAAATTCGAAAACTTATTCAGTATGCCTTATGGGATGTCAAAAGGCATCTAGTGGCAAGCATATCATAGTATACAGTTAATAATAACATATAATGCATAATTAATTAATTATAATGTATAATACATGTAGTTTGTACGAAAATTATCAGGGAAACTCGGTTGATATTTGATCAAATTTACAGACAAAAAGATAATATGAGGATAAACATATAAAAAAAACATCTTGGATGATATCAGGAGGACTGACGCTAACTCTCTCTACTAACAGTTAGTAATGTAAAGGTCAATATTATTAAAGTTCACAGGTCTATATGGTGAAGGATTGATAAGTCATGATGACTTCACATTTTTTTCTAGTAGCATTATATTAAGTAGGTCCAAGCTCATATGACAGTAAATGGGATTTCAGTTAGAATAAATAAGATCAATTAAAACTTGAAAATTTGACATTTAATAAGCTTAATAACCAAATTTTAGCAACTAATTTTGCTTGAATAAACACAATTAAATATCTCTTTATACTGTAACTGGGTGAGTGTCCTTCCTAAATTCAAAACAAATGTTTATTAAAAGAGTAAGACCCTGTCAAACAAGGACAGCAAACTCTGTACATATTAAAACCTCTGACAGACTATCATGCAGAAATATTTCAACTATTTGACAGTACAGACTAATAGTTTACAGGACCATCACATAACATCAAAATACCAGTCACACCCTACCTAATTCTATGTACCAATATTTATTTCCAATAAATAAAACAGGCTTACCAGTCCATTAAGCAGGATCACAAATATCACACATTTTACCAGATAATACCTCTAAACCCTACAGGTATTGAGACTGTTTACTGATGACCGCGAGCCCACTTATTAAAGGGATAACAGATGGCCACAAGACAACACTAGACCTTCCGAGTGGACATTTTGCAAGATATATACAGAGGATAGAGAGAGGGGGCCTAGACTACTGGAAATAACTGAAAGGTTGTTGTTGTTGTATTGGGGTTTACCGTTGCTGCGATAGTATTTCAATCATATAGCAACATCCAGCTAATTACAGGTGGAAGAAGACCCCGAGTACACAGAGGTACCTGGGTAGAACCACCGACCTACCACATGCCAGCTGAGAGGCTTCCTCACATGAAAAATCCAAAGTCCCTACCGGGATTCGAACCCACAGCGGTGAGGGGCCGAGAGATTTGTAGTCCACAACTGTAACCACTCAGCCACGGCGGTCCCAACTGAAAGGTACAGCTGTCATTGATTCAGTCAAAAGCAGATTGCCCATATATCGATATTGGATGATTAATATTGACGCTACGTCAATATATCCAGTTTCATTTATCATTATTTTACTTATTTAAAATATTTTTTTGTAATTTCAGTAAAATGCATGTACTGTGCATGTAATTATGATGTGTACTGTACATACTGCCTTCTGTTTGTTTCTCTGGGGAAAAACAACAAATCAATCATAAAATTTCCCTTAAGTTCAAAATATTTCCCTAAAATGGATTCAAATTCCCTTAAAGAGACAACTTTAACATTCCTTACATAACAAACAGAAAAGAATTTACTTTTCAAAGATTCTTATTTGTGTCACAAATAGCTAGGTTGTTTTTTTTTCAAGAGGGAAGAAAAAATTGCCAACTGGAATGTCATATATGGGACAAAATGGCCGACTGTTTTTTTCCCCCTAAAATATATAATTGCTTTTATAATTAATTTTATCATAAAATTTAAATATCTTTATTTGATATAAAAAATGAGTATAAAGTACTTTATAGTTGTGTGCTACTTTCAGACACACGCACAGACCTGATAGAGAATACATTGCTATGCTGCACACATACTTCTATGAAGATGGATAAAATGTTTTATTAGATTTAATTATGAAATTTTCAAAAATGTTATTTAAATTATGATCCCTAAAGAAATTGTTTATAGGTATCTTCAAATGCAGCCTCCTTAATTTGAAATAACATTATGTAACCATGCGACATAGTGTAAGATTTCTAGACATTTTATCAATAAGTCAAAATTACCAATTTTTTTCAAATCTGCATCGATAATTGATCGAGGTAAAATATCAACGATATATTGAAATCGTTTCATGACAACTGACTACTGAAAGCATTCTGAGTGAGTCTCAGTGATCATTCTGGGGCAAGATTTTGGAAGATTTGCTCCAAATTTTGGATGAATTGTCAGTGAGTTGAACAGCTAAATGAAAAAAAATAAAAAAATTGAAAATTGTTTTTTTGGTTTAATGTCCCACCGACAGTATTTCAGTCATTTGGAGGCGCTGTCTTCTTGAGACAGATATAGTGCTGCCACACTGCAGGATCTTGCCGTAGACATTTGGCATGATACCACACCCAGTCACATTATCCTAACACCAGGCCAACCAGTCCTGGAACTACCCTTATATGCAGAGTGCCAAGCAAGGGAGCTATACCAGTACCATTTTTTAAGACTTTGGTATGTTGTGGCCAGGAATCGAACCTACGACCTCCCGCTCCTGAGACGGACGCTCTAACCACTTGCCCACTGGGGTCGGTATTTGGAAATGTAAACCAGACGGATATACATAGGACTTTTACTGAATTTTAACATGATCACACTTAATTTGGCCATAATTAATGATATATTTAGTATTAATGGTAATCAAATAGGAAGAACAAGAGAAAGAAATCATTATAAACAATCATATATATCATCTTCCATTTCAACTGATATACTTCTTCCCTATCTTATAGATCTATCATGCACCTGACTTTAAATTTTGATTGAAAAACTACTACCTTCTTATTTCTAACCCCAAACCCAGCATCCCCTGCTAATCTCCCTAGATCTACCCCTGGCCGGTTACAGTCATCATACCCAAGTGTGTAAACAGACTGCAGGAGTCTGTCACATGTCTAGGACATTGGGGAGGGGGTTGGGAGGGGGTGGAGACACTATCTCCCAGAATTCCTCACCAGCAGATTAATCTTTATTCCCTATCATAAATTCAGATTTTCAAATTCATTAAATATTAATATTACAAAAGTCAGTATAGACAGCATCATTCAAACCATTAACACATGGATCTATTAAGTACAATGTAGTCCAAAACAACACCTAGGTATGGACCCCCCTTACAGTCTTATGATGGATTTATGCTTTATTTAATACAAACAGTGCACTTCCTTCCCAACAATCTGAACAAGGAATTAACATTTGATTTATTTAATTTCTGCATGACTTCCGGTAATCAGTGCCTTTTGCTGCAGAGTTAATTCCCTACCTTACAAAGCAACTCATCATTGACGAGAACAGCAATCATGTGAAATATCTGACATTGAATGGTGCTCACGTACCCAACACATTGATATTAATGATTTTATAATCTTTATTGTGAAATACTTTAAAACCAACCACTCAATAAAACAAACAAAAGTGTTCTTTGGAACACACGTGTCACCTTCTGAAGCGTGATGGAAAAAGTGTGACGGACGGACAGACGAATTACAGAAAAGTGATCCCTATGTGTTACCTCTGCTTTCAACAGGTGACACAATGTATTACATTAAGATCCAATAGTGGGTAACCCAGGCAACCGACAATCCCTGTATCATCTCTGAATATAGCTGCCACCTATCTGAGCTCTTAACAATATAAAATGTCCTATCCAACCAGTAAGAAGCCAGATCTACCTGCAAGTAAATTGCCAACTGATCAGGCTTCAATCTGCTCATTACCCCTACTAGTGTTGTGGGTACAGGTCATACCATATAACCTGACCAGACCGACTTCTTTCCATAACAACCTTGTCTGGTTTTTCTAGGATGTCAATAGGCATATCTGAGTGGTCAAGTGTTGAGTGACAGTTTAACTACGTCCATCCTCTCCATTGTCTGGTATCTGGGGTGGGGAAACATTCAAGTGTCCCAGGTATCGGGGAGGATTAGCCAGAGTGAATGGCCACATTCCAAGCCAGTGTAATGGTATCAGTTATGTTAGGGCAAGTGTTATCCGTGCTGTATCTGTCCTTCATGCGTCCAGGTCATCACCAGGTTTATCCATACCATGACCACTGTGTGAGAACTGACTAACAGAGTTTAACCCTTTCCCTCATATAGACTCATTTTGACGCCCTCAATAGGTATCACATAAAGCCTGATCTGCAGAAAACCACAGTTAAACCTAACCAAATTTAATTACAAAATACTCATTTCCAGACCACTGAGGAGCAGCGAACAGCATAAAACCTGATCAGCCTGCGAGTTACTCGCAGGCTGATCTGGTTTTATGCTGTTCGCATAGGTCTTTTCATGGTGTCCTCTATGAGGGAAAGGGTTAAGAAACAGCTAAACAGCCTTGCCCTCCCTTTTTAATCCTTTACTGCATGATCACACAATTTCACACGACACAGGGTCAGGTAGAATACCTGATCTTCCAGAAAACAATTTTCAGTTAAGATTTTATTTTCTAATCTAAAACTAGACTATCATTGAAGGTGATTAATAACCCAACACACATTTTGACACAGAAAAAGCTAAGATTCTTACAAAATCCTTGACAGAGTTATCTGCACTTGGCAGATGATTGGTCTTGTCATGATTAATCATTATTCCAAGTGTGGAGGCATATCAGCAAAAGGGGCAGGATGCAACAGGATGTGAGGGGATGTGTGGGGAGTCCTTATGAATGTGATTCTTATCACCAATATCATGCCCTTAACTTGATAAAATAGAGTTCATATTGCTTTCCTTATAATATTTTGTAGTTTGCACGGTCTTTCATCACCAATAAATATGCAGTATTTTTTTTTAAAGATAGACTGAAACAATTAGGGGCCAGAATTCTTTCTTTAGAAGACACACGTAACATTATGTTATATTTACACATCATTATTAATGCATATGCAAATTTGAGCTGAATCAGTGAAGTACTGTAGAAGAAGTTCACATCAAAAGATTTTTTAAGTCAATTCAGGGGCCATAACTCTGTCATTCTTTGGATGACGTATATATAAATTATGTCACCCACATCTACACACCATTATAAATGTATATGCAAAATCTCAAAGTTAACCACAGGGTGTCACTGTTAACCACTGGTTTGGGGGTGGGGTTGTTGGTG
This sequence comes from Solen grandis, assembly GCA_021229015.1. Taxonomy (NCBI): domain Eukaryota; kingdom Metazoa; phylum Mollusca; class Bivalvia; order Adapedonta; family Solenidae; genus Solen; species Solen grandis. Next base: position 15,184,913 of record CM037782.1, read on the forward strand.
GGGGCACAGTTAACCAGAGCCTGAACTGAATTAACCCTTTCCCTCATAGAGGAAACCATGAAAAGACCTATGCGAACAACATAAAACCAGATCAGGTTTTATGCTGTTCGCTGCTCCTCAGTGGTCTGGAAATGAGGACTTTATAATTAAATTTAGTAAGGTTTAACTGTGGTTTTCTGCAGATCAGGCTTTATGTGGTACCTTAGTAATTGAATGCGTTAAAATGAGTCTATATGAGGGAAAGAGTTCAAAGGAAAACAGTTAAACATGGCTGATCTATTTTACTTGTTTGTTTTGCCTTTTCATGATTTTGGTTTTTGTTTGGAAGTCACAGTTAAACATGGGCTAGCTAATCTGGTTCATAAGGGGCCACAGTTAACCAAGGTTAATATTGTCTATGAAAGCCACTGTTTACCATTGAAAACCATTGTTTACCTCTACCTATAATAAATTATAATTATGAGTTTTCTTCTGAATAAAAGAGTTGTTTAAACTAAACAAACATTTTCATGCCAAACAGTTAAATATGTTCCATAGAGTCACAAGTTCAACACTCATCATCTATTTTTTTTTTATTTCAAGTGCAAGTTGAATGCTCAGATGACTTTCATATTTTCCTTGATTTAGAGATTGTAAAAAAAAGATGCATTTCAAAATCAAAGCTAAAATACTAATTATTGAATCCTTGGACAATAAAACTGTTTTCTCACTTGATGGTTCAACCAATTTATAATAAACATAATGTCTAGCCTTTTTTACATTATCCCAGCCGAACTGGCATCCGACTTACAATGTAGATATATTACTTGTACAGGGTCATTTAATCCCATCTTCATTCAGGTTACACATGGTTAACATCTGTATCAAAGCAAGCTTGTTTAAATCTAGACATATCGGCTCGGTACAAATATCTGTCTGAAATTTTGAATGTCTTTACATAAGTTCACATATTTTTCTGTATAAACTTTTTTGATTAGCTGCTTATTCACCCTCTCTAATACTTGTTCAAGCCAATTTAGAGTGTCAGATATTGTTTATTATTACTTGTAAGGATATTTTGTCCGCCATACCTTTAATATCTCCGAAGTAACACTGTTGTGACTCATTCTAAATCATTGGTGTCATAATGAGTTTTATCAACATCATCATCAAAATCATCACCAGCAGCAGTATCAACAGCAGCAATTATCAATTTTTTTTATTTTATTTTTCTTAATTAATCTTGAGCCTCAGCAGAGAAATTCCTTTAAATTCAGAGTGCATGGTTAGTTTTAATTTAGAGTAAATAATAACCTCTACAAAGGGAAAATAGTAAACTCCACATGATTATTATGTGATATTTAGAAACTATTAGATTACATTATTACCACCTGTTCATAATGATTTATTAGAATGACAATATCTGTGTCTCAAAAACAATGGGACAAAATATTCTGGGACAATGTATGAAAATATGATCCCTGTAATTTCAAAATACGTTCAACAAATGACGTGGGGAGAGTATATCATGTGTCAGAATGGGCAGGTTTTCATATTGGTAATTAATTATCCTTAGTCATACAATGTAAAATGGTCTCTTTCGATAGCTGAATTTAAATTTACAATGTATTTTTATTATTACATTGACAACGTATGTGTAAATATGTAGGCTTTGCAGTTTCATTTTATCAGCTGATCCATATGATTGTATACAGTGCAGATCAGTGGGGGTTTAAAATATTCATTTTCTGCCATAAAATGAACATCAATGATCATGTTCTTGTGCACCTATCAATATTTTGCCCTTGGAAGGAATGGCAGGCTGACCCTGGAAATTTGACACTTTTCCTATTTTGAAGTCTAAATCCCCACCCCTAAAGCAATGGCAAATAGTCAAAATCCCACAGTGAGAGATTCTTTGTATGGGACTCTGGACCCATATTTGTCTGCTTGACTCCTCCCCAGGGGCAAAATATTGATAGGTGCATAACTATACTGTATAACCAGGTAGTTTAGGCAAAAAAAATAAAGTTCCGTTATAATGCATAATTAGGTAGTTTAGGCAAAAAAAAAGTCCTGTTTCTGGTTGCCAGCAAAAAAAAAGAGGGTTAGTAGGTCGGATTTTTTTTTTCATGAAATAAAAGGTATAAAAAAAAGGAAAATATTTATTAAAGCCGAAAAGGTAAAAAAAAATTTAGGGTCGGTCGTAAAAAAGAGGGTTGGTCAGGCGACCAGAAACGAAACTTTTTTTTTTTTGCCTTAAGGTTTCCAGTTATAACGAAGAATCTGTACTCTACATAAACCTGTTTGTATAACAACAAAAAATAAATTTGAGTGACCATATAATGTACTTTAAATGCCTTAATAAATCTTTAAAAAAAACATACAAGACATATCTTTTAAGAAAATTTATTGTTCTTCCATGAGTCATTTAAATGTATGTAAGATAAATATTTATAGCCAGTAATTTATCATATATTATATTTAGGATCACACATCAGGGCCTCATTACCCAGCAGTGCAGTGTATTACAGTAGTACATTTGGATATTGTGTATTCAGCCGGATGATGTTATGTAGGAGGGGTCATGTGTTTACAGATTGTCTTCTCATTGTCAGTTTAGTTCCTCCTGACTGCACCCTTTTGGGTGAAGCCCGTAGCTGGGCGTCTAACACACAGCTTAATCATATCCGTATCCAACCTAGACCACACTAATGATGACGAGGCCGATAATATTGATCCTGATACAAACACCCTGCCACAAACAATTGACACCGACACAACATCTAATCTGACAGTATCACCAACCACCGACAGACACCGACAAAATACTTGTTAATCATTTGCAATGAACAAATTGGCAACCTGTCGATGACAACTGCTCATGCTCGGATTGATTTATAGCTATTTCATCACCCTAGATATTATGAGTTAATAGTTTTACCAGATTGGACAATGATATTGCTAGAGTTTTACCTTCTCTTTTTCAATAACTATAGGACAGTGATCATGCCCATTCCAAGAACTTTTATACTGTATATATTCTAAATCAAGAGCAATCTGTTCACCTAACCCAGCCACTGGGACCATGGTATATAGGCTAGCCTATTGAGAAAGGGGAAAATAGATACATGATGATAAATAAACCCTATTTATGCACTGTATAGTTGTATATTAAACAGATTATTCAATAATAAGTCACTCAGCGGAAAAACAATCAGATCACTTCCATCCTCCACCGGCTACATTGTGACTGTTTACAAATGGCAGCCAATTAAATACCATAGCAACATTGATCTGAAGGTTTCTCCCAATCTTTCCACCAGTGTCCCACATTCCTCCAAGGATTATATCCATAATTCATCAAAGTCCCAGCAACTTATCCTACAACTCTCTCTGTCCTATTATCTTATAGGGTCACCTCAATGTGAGGAGGATGAAGCATCAACCATTTAACCTAGATACAGCCATTAAACTACATAAAAACTGGCCAAGCAGAATCAATAAATGATTCAAAACATTCATCACAATATAACATGCATGACAGACCTTTATTTGCTTTCTTAAGTCTTACTATTAGATTCAAGTATGTCATGTATAGCTTGTTATACAATACATAAATGCTATTCAAAATCAAAGACTTAGAATAATGGGTCCTATGTCATAGACACATTTCAAACAGAAAATGTCACAATGAATTTTTTAAAGAAGTCAATTTTATTTAAAATAATAAATGTCACAATCATTTTTGTGAAAAAATCATTGAAAACAATGCCAAATTCCAACACAGGAACAAAGCTAACTAACTATAACACAAGGAAAGCTTTATAAATGTAATGAGAAACAAGATACATTCAATGTTTAAAATATGAACATACATTGAAGCATACAACCATAAAAACACAAATATGAACATACATTGAAGCATACAACCATAAAAACACAAATATGAACATACATTGAAGCATACAACCATAAAAACACACCATTATAACTTATAAGATCCTGTTATAGATGAAATTTATTTTTATCCCTGTATTTGTACAGGTGATCTAAGCAGGACCATTAAGAACCACACTATCTACCTCCAGGTAACAACATTTAACACTGGGACTGGTGATATATTGTTGTAATGTTTGTTATTAATTACTGGACAGATCTGGACAGAATGGTACAAAAATACTCCATCAAAATGACAAATTAATTGGCATGTATGGAATTGACAGCTTGACTTGACCTTGCAAAATTGATACATCTCCATTATACTTGAAATATATATGTAGTTTCTTAACTTTCTCACCGGTCTAAGTTGCCAAATGGTTAAAGCATCAGTCCCGTAACTAGGCAGTTGTGGGTTCAATCCATGTGTCAAGATATCAATATCACGAAGTATGATACTAGTTTATCTCCATGTTTTGAACTCAGTATATAAGTTTGTTCCAGGACTGGTTCAGGTCCAATGCCAGGGTTATGTGACTGGGTGTGGTATTTTGTAACATGTTAAAGCTGGATATTGTCTATATCTGTCTCAAGTAGGCTGAAGTCCCCAACTGACAATGTACCATTGATGGAACATTATAAACCCACACAGACACAAACCAATGGGCTTAAATTCAACTGTCATAAAGTCTATGTAATATTCCAAATCTTTACAATGTTTCTACAAAGTCAGTTTATGTGAGAAAGCGTTCCAGCTTGCAGTACAGCGGTGCCTCTGTATACTCTGGATCATCCTCCACCTGTAATCAGTTGGGTCTTACTATATGACTGAGGGGGCCTCCGTGGCTGATAGGGTAAAGTTGCTGACTTAAACACTCACTCAGCCCCTCACCGCATGGGTTCGAATCCCAGCATGGTCATTCTGATTTTTATGTGAGGAAGCCTGGCAGCTGTAGGTCGGTGGTTCTACCCGTTTGGGGTCTTCCTCTATCTGTAATTAGCTGGACGTCGCTATATGACTGAAATACTGTCAAAGCAACGGTAAACTCAAATAGTCAAGTCAAGTTTATATGACTGAACTACTTGTACTGTCACAGCTACAGGAAACTCCAGCACAATAAGAAAATCGAAGATTTTGTATCACAAATTAAAATGACATATTTTAAGCTTTAGTTTCAAAATATCATATCAACTTCTAGATTTTTCATTTTATTTCTCATGCAAATCAAACTATTTTTTCATTTATTAGGATTTACTTAAAACAAGAAATATCTTTAAAAAAGATATTCGGCGTAGGATGAAAGAAAAACGAGATTTTCATTCATGCATAAATATACTTTAATTAAGAAACTTATAAATGGAAATATATGCAAAACACATTTCAAAGACTCTAATGCTATGATAGGTTATAAAAGCATTGTTGAATAATGAAAATAAAACTTTTTAAAAGGTTTTTTTGCAAATAAGAAAAAGTCCACGAGATGTGACAACAACAGGAATGTAGCAAAAAAAAGTACAATTTTAAAATAATGTCTATATATATTCAAAACAAAACGTACAGTAAAGAATGACTAGACTATTATACAAAAGACACGACTGACCATTATCGTTAACAGGATTACCTGCACCATAAAAAATTGTAAAATGATTAAAATCAGAATATGAAATGATTTGATATAACAAATATTTCAGAGTACCTCCAAATGTTCTTATTTAAAAGCAGTGTAATGTTATAAATTATCCTATGAACTATAAAAAAATCTATGATAATCCGCTGCATAAAACCTAATTTAGTTCCAGGCTGATCATGTAATGAGCAGTTATCTGCTCGTTGTAGTTAGGACATACAATTTTTTCTTCACCTTTATTTTATTTCTTACTGACAAAAGCTTGTTCAGGTCTGATTTTATCAGTTGTAAACTGTATCAAAATAGTTTATACAGGCATATACATTAATGATCAGCACCTTAAAGCATAGATTCATTGATAAAGGACTTCTAGAACATTCCGAGGAAAAGCGCGCGAAAGACCGACGCACAACAAATTTAGTACGCTCTAGAAATAGTTCAGTATTTTTTCTATGAAATATACTTATTTATAGACGGTAATACAAAAAATTATATCTGTAAATAGGCTTGTTTGATATTTGTTTATATCATTATTGCATATGAAAATTATGATATAAAAGCGTTATTAGTTGTTTTGGTTTTGGCGAATTAATTTTCAATGAGAGCATCTCGGCAGGCTGGAAGAATTCAATATACATAGTAATTAAGGGGTTTCATGTCATAACACGGTGGATTCTTTTTTGTTGTTTTAAATCATTTTCACAAAGTAGCATTCCTCAATTGATGGAAAAGGGTTGTATTTAACTTACTGAAATCACTTTCATGTTTACATCAAAAAGAAAAGTAATAACACCAAGCTGAATGATATATACAAGCTGCACCCCTTATTTACAGTAATTTTATAGTCCATAACGATGCGTTAACCAATAACAGGAGTCCTTTTATTCAGCTTAGAAATATTTACCGCTGTTAGCGTACATTTGATTGGATTAAGATGCGAGTTGAAATCGAAATTATACAGCTACGCCGAAAAAAAATAAAAGAAACAATAATATACATATCATACACCATTTACCATGCTCATTTATCATTCTTAACATCTTATCAGACCACTTAATCATGACAAGTCACTTGTGACAGGTACTTCATAGTTTTAATTTAATTGCTTTCCATATCAGTAAGACTATAATTTGCCTTGTATGAACAAAATACCTGGGGCTAGACCGTGGTGTGATACACCAACTTGTCTCTCAGTCCTGCACCATTAGCACTTATGAAAATGTGAAATATGTGACCTGTCAAATTTCAAGGATTTTTTAGCAATGTTATGAAACATATACACGTACATATGCCACAATTCACATCTCCTGATGCTTGGAATATATCAGAACAAATTTTGCAATGTCACATTGCCATTTACCTTGAAAACAATTTTTTACATTCACTTTTCATAAATCATAGAATTATAAATATATATAAAAATTTCCCCTGAAAAATTTGCTTCTCAAATTATTTCATTAACCCTTTCCCTCATAGAGAACACCATGAAAAGACCTTTGCGAACAACATAAAACCAGATCATCCTGCGAGTAACTCGCAGGCTGATCAGGTTTTATGCTGTTCGCTGCTCCTCAGTGGTCTGGAAATGAGGATTTTACAATTAAATTTGGTAAGGTTTGAGTTTTGCTTTCTGCAGATCAGGCTTTTTGTGGTACCTATTAAGTGCGTCAAAATGAGTCTATATGAGGGAAAGGGTTAAATCATTAACATCATATATATGAATAATGGGAATCCTTGATTGTTCTTAGAGTGGTTTTATCATCATTACAACAATAATATTTTTTTCCTTAATTGTTGATTAAATGATCTTCTACTTCTTCAGTAACGCATGGCTTGGAATCATTTATTGATTACTACGGCCATATTTATACCTTGTGGTCAACGACACATTTTTTCTTTTTTGCTGAAGATACAAGGAAATGGACTAGGAGTTCCCATAGCAACTTCATTTTGCCAAGTACCAGTCAATTGGTAGCAATTTTATAAGTCTTTGGTTTGATGCCATTACCGGAGGAAATTAGTGCCCTGTCAAGGATTCAAACCCCAGACTTCCAGATTCAAAGCCTACACTGACTATCACTGAACTATTGCACCAGTATCTCTATGTTTGTGATGTCTGTTAAGTATACACCATTAATATCTCTCTGGTATTCTATCTACAGATGTAATTAACCAATATTTTAATGTTAGAGCACCTGTGGTGTCAAATTAGAAATTGTTAAGTTGTAATTTTCAGTGACACCTTATTGGCAGATTATACACAAGTACAATTAACTTGATTATTACTGTTATTTTATTGATAAAATATGACAAGTCATCCAATAAATGTATGGTAAAAAACTTGACATGATATTATAAATGTCCTTGGAGTAAGACTTCAGGTGAATAATTTTACAATCATAATTAAAATCCACTTATGATTAATTTTATTTCAATTTAAGTATACAAGAGCACAATTCTGTGCTAGATTACTGATATCCTGCTTAAAAAGCCTTACCGTTACGATCATAAATATGTTCATGCACAATCAATTTGATTTCTTATATGTGTCTATGATATAATTACTCTTTCCATCTTTATTCTTTAAATATCTATCCCTTAACCCATTATCATGACTGTGCAGGGTATCTGGCAAACATCATGCACCTCTGTGTCACTACATTTCTCAGTACAGGTGTACCTATTATTCACTTTTCCCTCAATTATGATTCATGCAGTAACATCAAAACATAACTGCACATCATTTACATACAAGAAACAAGATATGATGTCAATGAAAGCATTTTGCAATCATACCCTGATATATATCATGTTTTAATGACTTGAAATCAATAGTCTAAGTTTCATCACTGTGATAATGTTGTTTTAATATGACGTTTGTCTCCATGGGGACATGTATCAGCAACTGAAGTGTAACTACTATTTGTCTATATTGTTATGTATAGTATGTGTGTTTCTGCCATTTTGAGACATACAGTGCTGCCTGTATCAAACATGCAACAAAATCAATGGTGTCTCACTGCCATGTGATAAGTAGTAAAACTATGAAGTTTTCCAGACAACGGACTAATTTAACTAATCTGAGTCCTGAAATAATATCTTTTATACAAATGAACCTGTATATGCGGTCACCTGTACTGAGCGGTCAACCTGCATTTAGCGGTGAGTTTTGATATACCAATCTAGCATTTTGCTATATTTTTAACCTTCATTAAGCGGTCACTTTCTATTGTTCCCTTGACTGACCGCTTAAGGCAGGTTTGACTATATATAAATTACCATTGATTCAACCCAGTGGTACATCACGGCTAGGTATCAAACTCATGACTTCCTGCTCCAAAGACATACACTCTTACCACTAAACAAAGGACATGAGCAACATATTTCTTTAAAACTCAATACTATATATAGCCCTTTCCCTCATAGAGGACACCATGAAAAGACCTATGCGAACAGCATAAAACCAGATAAGCCTGCGAGTAACTCGCAGGCTGATCAGGTTTTATGCTGTTCGCTGCTCCTCAGTGGTCTGGAAATGAGGACTTTATAATTAAATTTGGTAAGGTTTAACTGTGGTTTTCTGCAGATCAGGCTTTATGTGGTACCTACTGAGTGTGTCAAAATGAGTCTATATGAGGGAAAGGGATAGTCTAGATCTGTCTGTAGCATCATTATACACATCCAGGAATTTTATCAATTAACCTTTACCTGTAACTTTTTATAACATTTTTCAATTGAAATGTCAACAAGTTTGTGTTTATGTGATAATTACTAGAACAATATGATACATAAAGTTAGTAGTATACATCTAGATACTTGAGTCTGTTTAATGTCATTTAAAAAAAAAAACTGTCCATCAAGTCAAATGTCATTTTCATAATATTAATATCCGTGACATAACATTTAAGAAGTTTTTACACAAAAAGGTTTTCCTCCTCCTCATTTGTATTCCTTAAGCATCTGTGATCAATCCACAATATGAACATCCTATTACTTGTTTTTTTATTTATCTGAATTTTTATAAGACAAAAGGGGCCTTTAATACCAGGGTTTTCCTTGACGCAGAAAAATTGCGTCATTGTCGCATTTTTTCACCAAATGACCCCCAAAATAAATTCTTATGCGTCCAAGTGGACGCAAGTGTGCTCGGACATTCAGTCTGTTTACATCTCGATTTTCTGAAAATCTATTTTCATTTTTAGGTCGACTGGTATGCCTTTTTTTAAGATTCCTAAATGTGCTTTTTTTGTTTTTCTCAATTGTTTTTGGCCCGCTTCACAGCCAACATAATAAAACCAGTCTGTAGGTAAGACAGTTTACATTTTATCACATTTTAATTTTAAAAGCGCTTCTGCATCGAAGATTGTTTTAAACGAAAACTTGGTTTCGGACAGCCGATATCCTAAACAAAGGAGGCAAATTCAATTTTAGTAAACTTTCGGAAGATTTTGTAGATGATAACATTATCAGACAAATACTTGATAATTCAGAGTTCATGAAGCGACACATAGCGATGCCTAGCGCTTCGCCGCTGGTCTTTAAGTTAGTAAAATAAGATGTCCGTCTGCAAATTCTAAATGCATCGAACACTATTTAGCAACTCTAAATCATTTAATGCATTACCCATGAATATAACAGGGCACTACTACGATTTATTTTTATTTCTAAAAATATCTAATTTTTTTATATGAATAAGGGCTAAAGCTTACCAACGTAAAAACATGAGAAATTATTTCGTTTTTTTTTTTCATTTATGGATTCTTATCAAAAACAATACAATATGACATGTTTGAGTGCATAATGAGCTAAATTTGCGCATCCCTTAATTTTATCAATATTTGGTAGTTTTTTAATGGATGACCCCCAAAAATTTAGTATGACCCCCATTTATGAAAGTAAGGGGGTCAAAATGACCCTCATCTCTGGAAGAGGAGGGAAAACCCTGAATACTATAATAAGATCAAAGGGATTCAAAATATTGATATTTGAAAATCATATCATATTTTAATCAATATTGTGTGGATGGATATATATACAATATATGTTGTTATTAATAACCACTATAATCATATATTGTGCCAATATTGTATCTGGTATAACCTCATTCAAAATTGCAAGGGCGTTTTAACCCTTTCCCTCATAGAGGAAACCATAAAAAGACTTATGCGAACAACATAAAACCAGATCAGCCTGCGAGTAACTCACAGGCTGATCAGGTTTTATGCTGTTCGCTGCTCCTCAGTGGACTGGAAATGAGGACATTATAATTAAATTTGTTAAGGTTTAACTGTGGTTTTCTGCAGATCAGGCTTTATGTGGTACCTATTGAGTGCGTCAAAATGAGTCTATATGAGGGAAAGGGTTAACAGGGTGTAATATGGTATAAAACCCAACAATCATAAATCTAGATCTTACATACATATACATGTATAGGCACATACCCTTAAGGTCTCAAAATTACTGATGATATCAATTAAGCATACATTTATAGTACTGTGATAAAAAAAGGTCAATAAAAGTTTAAATCATCAATTTTGTTTTGACTGCTACTAGCTAGCAGACTAGAAAAACAATAAGATAGATATAAGGCCACATTATCAAAACTAAATCAATATACGGAAGCAAGGTGTGGCAGACAATAAGATGTAATTAACAATTAGTAATAGATTAAAAATAAATTTCAATTCATTCCAATGTATTTTGATTGAATAGCCTAACCATTGTTGCTATCCTATTTTTACTGTGACAATACAATGTCATATGATACTGCCCCCACCTGATTCAGAAGAATAATTACTGTCATTGTAAGATTTTAACACCATCTATATTTACATGTACTACAGTTTTGTTTAAAAATTGAAACCTGTTTGCATGCCCAACAGCCCATTTTTTACCCACCTCCCATTTCTTCTTTATTTTACAACTATAATAAATATTAAATAATATGAAGAAATTTTTGCCAGAGTATATTTTTGGATTTTCATTAATGGTTAAAAGTGATATCAGTCTTGGAAGGCAAGTGTCAATGATATATCTTTTTTTTGGAGGGGGGTGGGGTGTGTTTGGGGAAGAGACATACAGTTCTTGGGAATGAAAATATCTTTATGGTAACATTTATACTTTCATAGTGCTCGAAAGCACTAGCTGTCTACTATTACCAAGTTGCTAACATGAATAACTAAGTGACTTTGATACTATCAGTATCATTAATGTTCCTAATATGTTAGCCCTATACACAACAGCAATTAACTATGCATGGAGCATTTCTTTCTTTTTTTTAAATCACATGTATGTAGTAAGCAAATTCACCAAACTAGATTATTCAATAAGCTTAAATAGATTTAATGATACTACTCAAGATTCTAAACAAACATTACTCAATTTTTCTTCACAATAATTGAAAAGCAATCATTCAAAGTGCTATGTAGTAATGTAAGCAAACTGAAAGTGGTCTTTATATCTTTAAATGAACCAATTGAATTCCATTCTCTACATTCCTTTTTTAAAATACACTGTTCTGTAAGTCTTTCAAAATAGATTGCATATTTCAGTAAACAAAGTCTCGCTATCTAACTTGAGTTTGACATTGACAGTACAGATGGTGTACAATAATTAATATAAAAGGATAAATTAAATCCAAACGAGTCAGCTGACTGTTAAACCTAAATATATTTATGACATTTCATATGGGATCATCATAATTATGAACACATACAGAATATGTTAACATATATATCCAACTGACCACTTGACAGTGGTGTAGAATTCCATTTACCCACTTCCCACGGGCAAGTAAATATAAGTGTATGGGCGAGTGAAAAATCTATTAATTTCTTTTACTTTCTAAAATTCATGATGGGAGAATGATAATTTTAGGAATTCTATATCCCTGTTTTTCTTGTGTACTACCTGTAACCTATTTGCGCTGATATGAAACAAAACTCTAAATAGAAGCCCTGGCATTAATTGTGACATCCACTTGGTTAAATGTCCACCCTACTTCAACAGTAAACTGTGGTACACGATTCCTTATCAACAATGATTGTGGCATGGGTTGAAAATCATGTGAAGGGCAATGCTTTGTTTGTGCTGTTTATGCCATGGCTTTATCTAATCCTTTGTGATGAAGATCATAAAAGAAATATAATGTTTATAGACAATATCTTTTTTTCAGTCAGAAATAAAAAAACAAAACAGCAACAGCTGCATGAGCTTTTTCGACCAGGTAACAGCTGACTTTCACTTGGCATATTATCACACCAAATGTATTGATATTACATTTTAACTTATACATAGCATCTCAAACCAACATTACAGCAACCTGTTGTAGTATCATCTCACACACCACAAGCAGTAGACCCTGGATAAGGCCACATTCACTGCCCCTGTGTATTCCCAACTCCTGACTGGACTCATTTGCATATTACTACAGCTTTCTTGTGTACCCTTCACAAATAAATCTTTATATGAAACTTGAATTTGAGATGACGGCGAGAGAAATTACCTTGACAAAAAGTAAAAATATCTTGTGATGTGAATCATCAAGTACTTTTTGTGCATATAATTATTTGCGAAAGTACAAGAATGTCATTTAAAACCTGGATATTACAAATTGGTCAGTAGATGGTTATCACTACTGGACTCTGAATATTAAAAAGAGAGCGCCCTTGTCAATTTATTTATATTAAATTCACATTTAAACAGAAAATATCAAATTAAAATTTTCAAAGATATCACTTTAAAATATTAAATATTACAATGACTTTGTAAAAAAAATGCAAAAACCATGTCACATATCATATTCAAAAATATTCTTTCCATGTCACTGTTGTCAGAGAGATAAATGATTTATTGATATAATTTTACTAAATAAAAAAATTAATGTAAATATATTCTTCTTAGTATCTGTTTTCCGTTGCATCACACCTGCTGAAGGAACATCCTTGTCTATCTGAGAATGACCTGAATTATCTGTGTCTGTTATCTCAGGTGTTTGTTTTACATTCCAATACTCGGCCTCTTCACTGCTTGTTTACAGCGTCATGCTTGGTGAAGCAGACATTCAACACACATTCGTAATCATGATGACACACACACTTTCCTGTAAAACTACCTGACTACCGTATCTATCACACATGACTGACTATGTCAAGTCTGATTTAACCAATGGATTCCATTAATACATTTAAAAAAAAAAAAAAAAAAAAAAAGGAAATGGTCAAGGGGGATTTCGGACATTTCAAAATTTCAAATATTGATGAAAAAACAACCAGTTTTTATGTGATTTTAACAATGTCTTTGATTGGCAATTGGGTGTTAATGAAAACCTTGTTTAACCTATTAGGGAAAATAGATAGAAAGATATGTCAATAAGGGATTACGATAGCACAAAACACATTTAAAAATGTCTTCAGTGAGTAAATATTACAAATCAAAAATCAAGGCACCCAAAGCAATAGCAAACTTTCTTGAGAATATAAGAACAGCAGTGACTTTGAGAGAACGTTATTCTATGAAACATGCAGCCCTAGATGTTGCGTTTTTCACAAATTATATAATCACTGAGATAATTCTAATCTTTGAAATGTTCACAGCTGACATTTCTTGGTCCTATAACTTGATGCCATCCACTTCTTCCATTAAATGAAAAGTATGTAAAGGAATAAGGCACTACTATCATAGAGCTCTCAATAAATACATAACTAAAAAGGTAACTATTCATTATCACCAACTGATAAACTGATAATAAAAGATATGTTGTACATGAGTAACAATTGAAAGGAAGTGGAAGAAAAGTGTGGAAAAAGGGTAATATTTATTTCCATACCCATGAGTTTAAATGTTTCAATTGTATGTTTATAGCAGCTTGTTTACAATGATCAGAGGAAATTAAGCAATGAGTTTGTTCTTCTCTCCATCATTTATGATGTTGAAGTCTTTTGTTTACTGACAAATAAATATGACAAGTATAGGTCAAAATGCAAGTAAAAATGCTATTTGTCATAAACACACTACAAATAAAGAGGTTTTGATACAGAATATGGTATCCCTAAAGCCGGTGCTTGAAGTATCAAGACACATTCCACCAAGTGGCATCTTCACCAGTTGCGGGTAGCAAATCATAAGTTCAGTCTGTGAAGTGAGCGCATGCATGTAAACGGATATGATGAGTTATGTGATGGCATACTAAAAAAGAAGTTCTAAATATAGGTTTCATACCATTTGTAATGTTATTTCATGTGATGGAGAAACCACCCATTTTTTTAACATCACTGAATGTTGCATTTGGTACCCATGCATCTGTAGATTGGTACTAATAGATGTAATATACACATATAGTCAAAAATAAAATTCTCAATT
>CM037782.1:15199918-15249918 GCA_021229015.1 Solen grandis
GCCAATAAAATGTCTGAGTAATGGGGGTGTCGAGAATAAACAGCAGTTATGAGAAAATGGTACTTGTAATACTTTTCTGTTTAGCGAAACTGTCATACATTGAAATCATTAAATTTCGTGGGGGACTAATTTTCATCGATTTTGTGGATAGTTTGATCGACGAATATCAACCCCTTCGAAAATGGTTCATTTAAGAGACATCGCGTTTTCTTAATTATACGCACCTAAGAAAGTCACTACAGTACATAAGCAACAATAAATAAATAATTATATATCATAAATAGTTAAATAGTTGATCTTCCTGTGAAGTTTACTGTATATCAAATTCTTTGCAGCGAAAATGTAATCACAGTGTAACCGTCAGATAGCCTTTAAGTAAATTTTAATACATATGTATACACGCGAAAAATCTGTTGACATTGCACGTTTAAGGAATATCAGTCAAGACTGTAGTGTTGCTCTGTAAGAAACCAGCAACCATATACTGACCAGATTATTGGTTTACATGATTTAGAAAAAGAGACCAGAAATCGGGTTCGTGTTTAAAAATGAAGGAGTGTGTTTTCAGCTGATATCATTTCATAGCGGATTTTCATTTCGGATTTTCATGTGAGGAAGCCTAACAGCTGGCTTGCGGTAGGTCGGTGGTTCTACCCGGATGCCTCCGTGCATTCGGGGTATTCCTCTACCTGTAATTAGCTGAACGTCGCTATATGACTGAAATACTGTCGAAGCGACGGTAAACTCAAATAGTCAAGTCATAATTAATATACTTAAAACATGTTTCTAAGTAGCCTTAAAATTTATTATTGTAGGTCAGGCATACATACTTGTTCCAAGTCTGGTATCAAACGTTTTCATTTTCTCCTTCTTCCTATCTGTTTGTATCATTTAATTTTACATTTTTGCAATCTCGGAACTCTCTTGGAAACCATGAATACATTTACCCTTCAACGTCGAGTCCCGTCGAATTTCATGATGAGGAAATGAATTCCCCTCAGTGTCCCCCTCATATATAGCCTATATTTTGTCCTCTTTTTTTTCGTTGCAGGGATCCAAATCCAGCGCAATCTACTAAACACTGGCCTACTTACAACCCGGACACTCAGAAATATTTGAAGTTCCAGGCCAAAATGGACCCATTCCCTGTTGGAAGTAGTTTTAGAAGTGACAAAATAAAGTTTTGGCTCGGAGAATCACGAGGAATATCCAAATCTAACACACCTACAGTCTTAGTACCTCATTTTGCATGGTTACTTATTGCTGTTGTGTTTCATATTCTTTAATGAATGTTATTTGAAAGATATACGCAAACACACCAAAAGTAACACATGGATTTTAGAAACGCCTATGATACTATAAATAGAAATATCATATGGAACAGGCTTAATAAATTAGGTATTGGAAGTAAATGTTAACAGCTATTAATCTGTTTATAATCCCTTTATAAATCTGTATCTTCTTGAGTTAGAATGAATTCGTACAGAACAGAATGGTTTGATGTAGGCTGCGGCTTGAGGCAAGGCTGTTTGTTATCTCCTATATTTTTTTTTTTCATTAACGATTTATCAGTTTACCTTAATGCATTTGAAATAGGAGTGCCTGTTGATGATGAAAAGTATGTATAATATTGTATGCTGATGACATCGTTTTATTGGCTGAATCCGAAGATGAACTTCAATTTTTACTGACCGCCTTAAGTAATTGGTGTTCTGTAAATGATATGCATGTTAATTCCATCAAAAGTAATATAGTCCATTTTAGACCTAATTCCGTGGCTCGTACAAATTATCATTTTATGTGTGGTTCAAGCCAGTAAACATTTGCGGATAGCTAGGTATACTTACCTCGGTGTAGTTTTTCATGAGCATCTAGATCTTAATGTAACTGTTAAGGCTGTGGCCCAGAGTGCTAGTCGCGCATTATGTTTGCCCATCGCAAAATGTAAAAGTAATGGTTGTCTCCCCTACAATGTATTTACAAAAGTTATATGATGCAGTTGTGTGGCCTGTCGTTTGTTATAGTTCTCCTCTACGGGGATTCCGCTCGTAATCAGGCCGTTCATAACGGGGCACAAAGACTTTTCCTTGGTTGCGGCTGGCTATTACCAGAACGTAAAAATCCGAATCTTTCCGAAAGTGTACTTTTACTTCTGGTCTAGGTTGTTGTCCTTTTTGCCGATTCGCGAGTATTTCAAATGAAATAGCAGACATAGGAAGATAAGTTTCACGATATTTTTGGTATATTTCAAAAGAGAAATGTATATTTTATTGATTCCATGTGTAAATTTTATTGATTTTGTTCGAATGAGTTGTAAAAATCGAGTTGAAGCGAGTCGACCATCAACTTTGTGTCCACCCTTGTTGATATTTATGTGTACAGTAGGATTTTTTAAAAGTCCTTGTGCTGTATGTTTTCAGCATGATGCTGGAAGTTTCAGCATATTACAGGGAGATGCACTTGCGTACAAAAGGGTCAAAACTCATGTTACTGCATCATGTTAAAGTTTTCAGCATGATGCTGGAAAACGAGATGCACGACCCTGCATCATGCTGAAACTTTCAGCATGATGCTGAAAAACGAGATGTACGACCCTGCATCATGCTGAAACTTTCAGCATGATGCAGGGTGATAAAATATCGACCCTAACTACGGCATACGTTTCCCTTTCTTACACATCTCCATTCTGCATTCTATTTTCATGAAAATTAATCTCCAATGCAGATATAGTATATTATACTCCTCTGTAAAACAGTAGCAGTACTAGTTATTGCTTATATTTAAAATTTCATGGTATTTATCGCAAGCGACGCGAAGTGGAGCGATGCGATAAATCCATAAAATTTAAAATATAAACCATAACATATTTACAGTTTGTCATGTACGCCATACAGAGTTGTTTCGCATGATGAAGACTTAGAGTCAGTGTCGCTGAGTACATTTATTTGTTTATGGTGCAAGGCAGTCGCCGCCGCTAGCTCCGCATATAATTTGCCTTGGTCACGAAGGCGCAATAAAATTATATTTTCTCCAAATCAAGACCTCACGGTTCATTTTATGCAATATATGTTTCAAAGTTTATACGAAATACAAGCATTTCAGTGAGAAACTGTAAATCATTATCGAAGGAGGCTTAGTAGCTTTCTTCAGCGTGTAAGTCATAAAACCCATATATTTTCATAATGTAGATCAGAGCCGAATCCAGGAGTTTAGGGGGGGGGGGGGGCGCAATATTTAAAAAAAAATGTAGGCAGTGACAATGCAAACGACTTGCCGCTTTGCCAGGGCCGTCGGAAGGAACCATTTATCATACTTCTATATGTACAAATTGAGAAAATGAGTTGTTGTTGTTGTATTGGAGTTTACCGTCGCTGCGATAGTATTTCAATCATATAGCGACGTCCAGATAATTACAGGTGGAGGAAGACCCCGAGTACACAGAGGTACCCGGGTAGAACCACCGACCTACCGTAAGCCAGAAGGCTTCCTCACATGAAAAATCCGAAGTCCCGGTAAGGATTCGAACCCACAGCTGTGAGGGGCTGAGAGATTTGTAGTCAACGACCGTAACCGCACGGCCATGGCGGCCCCCGAGAAAATAAGTACATGTATCTGAAAATGAAACAAAATGATATATATGAGTGTATATTTAGAATTCAGATGACGCACATGCATGGAAAAAATAAAAATTAAAATAGCAATATGAATATGTACTTTGGAAATAAACAGCTACAACACAATTTAGCGATTTATGAATGCGGAAGTACTCTTTTTTACGTTTTTCCCGCACGCCAGTGCCCCAGTGAATGTATCATCGATTTTCATTGAAGGGGTGAAAAATCAGGACACGGTAGGAACATAAGATACTGGTAAAAAACTTAATAAATTATACACGTGAGTGACATGCTGTAACAGTGACAACACAGACGCAATTCAAAATATTTAATAGACTACTCTACATATAGGAGTGTACACGCGTGTAAGATATTTGATTGTAAACACAAACATATCGGATTGTGAAGATAATATCAATAATGGGTGGGGGACCATCGTTCCCAATCGTCAAATTACCAAAGGAACGGATTGTCATCGTGACAGGAGCTAACTCAGGTATGTGTGATATTTAATACATGTACATGTATGTTGGTATCCAACAAGGTGATACATGGACATTCATTTATAAGGCTACTTATGTAATACTATGACATGTAAAGTTCTGTTGTAACGAATCAATATTATCATGCCATATATGATCTCTGTAACTCTCTATATTGCTAGAGATCAATGTGTGTTGTATGAAAATAAATTGAGAGACCTTGCTGAACCTTGTGTAAAACAGTACACAAGTATATACTGTTTATATTGGTGATACAATTCAATAAGTCAATTACGTACCGACTCATTCAAAATGTGTATTAAATTCAATAAGAGATTAATCGTAGATTATCACGACTATTTTTATTCCCTCTGGATTGGTGTTTTGGCTCATTGTTCAGTCATGTTAAATGGTTAACTAAGTAAGTCTCCACTACTTATGTACAAGTGTATATATATATATATATATATATATATATATTACATCTGCTCGAAAAACGGTAGGTTATTTAATAGACCATGTTACTCCAGTTATGTAACTAATGTACATGTACACACTGCACAGGACAGCTTCCGTCTACCTGGGGAAATTTAGATGTAAAAGGTTATTAAGCATGTTGACATGTTCACAAACCGCCCAGCACAATACCAGAGGATAGTAAGACAACCACCTATTACCCGACAGTGTGTACATACATCATACCTCCGTAACCAGGTAACGATGGAACACGGTGCATATATATATATATATATATATAGACGTTAAATTTTTGAATACACGAACGTGTAAACAACCATAAACACAATTGTTAAAATCAATGTTTGTTGAATAGGATAACTAGATGATGTACGATCTTTTAGGACTGAATTAATATACATTTGTGTATCACGTGGTTTTATATTTGAATTTCTTATCTTCCTACCCTCATTTCAGCTTTATAATTTTATTTTCTATTTTCAATATCGCGAATTATTATTTTAGCCTCCTATTATTTTATAACACTCACGCATGTTCCGTAAAAATCGTGACTTTATTTTTACCATCAGAAAAAAGTGGCATACTGTTTAAATAATGATTTATGTATTTAAAAAAAAAAACATTTTAAGTTTTGATTTATTTACAACATTTTTCTTTCTTACGTCGATTAGGGACTGAATTATACGTAGTACCATCTCCCTTTCATTACAACAAGGGACTTAATTATACGTAGTACCATCTCCCTTTCATTACAACAAGGGACTTAATTATACGTAGTACCATCTCCCTTTCATTATTCGGTATAGACACCAGCGTGCAAGGGAGATCAGCAGGTTAGCCACCCCAGGACCGGATAACCAAAACATCATAAAGCGTATAACTTTATTGTTTGTTATTTTTTTTTCTTATATCACCTATTTGTAGGTCTTGGGTACGAGATCTCAAAATGGACGGCTATGATGGGCGCTACAGTGATAATGGCCTGCAGGTCCGAACAGAGGGCGCTAGAGGTATGTGTCTGACTGTTTGTATATCACTCTTTGATTTTAATTCTGTCCTAAGGTTTGAAGAAAGTCCATTTATTTCTGTAGCGAATAGACATTCACTTTGATGAAGAAAAAAAGCTTCCTTTGGGAACTTGTTTTTTATGTGTTAGCTGAGAAAAAAAAGAGACCGTTAATAATGGAATTCTCAGCATTTAGAAAGGACTTGTTATATGGTTGATACGTTTGTAATCTTTAACAAGATTTGAAAATCTGAACTGTACCATGCATTACTCCAACAGTATGCATACACTCATATACTTTGATTTCAATCCTTGGTTGGGGATGTTCCTTTTTATTTAAAATTGACATACCATTCATTATAAGCTGTATAGAATGAAAAAGCTAGCAAAGGAAAGGGTATTGAGGGGAAAAGGTGTATTTAAGCGTCAGGGAAAACTTGCAATAAATAATGAGGCCTTATTTCTTTATTGAGAGTTTAATTTCGATTTTTTTCTTTTCATTCAGGCCATGAACAGAATCAAGGTGGAGTTTTCGGAGGAAAAGGCCCGCGGGACGGAGGGCCTGACCGAGGGTGACCTGAACCTTGAATACATGCAGCTGGACTGTGCCTCCTACAAGTCCGTCCTTCAGTTTGTGGACAACTTTAAGAAGAGTGGTCGCCCCTTGCACGTTCTGTTCTGTAACGCAGGACTGGGATTATGCCCTTATGGTAAGGTCTTTCTTGCTTCATACAATAGACATTGGGATTATCCAACGGTTTTAGGATCACAATCCCCCCCCCCCCATCCATCTTCTCCATATCATTATCTATCATCAATTTCTCCGTCTTATCTTATTAATCTACCATCAGTCACATTACCTATATTTTACCTTACTTGATTTAACTACCATCTCCTCCTCTATCCCTGCAGCCAAGACGGAGGACGGTTTGGAACAGATTCTACAGGTTAACTACATGAGCCAGTGGTTGCTAACGGCAACACTGCTGCCCACCATGAAGAAATCAGGCCCTGACTGTAGGATACTCTTTATGTCCAGTGCAGCCCACAAGGCTGGGGTGTTCGATATGAAGACCATCAACTATGAAGGTCGACCTGAAGATTTTCCTCTTTTTGATTATTATGGCAGATCTAAACTGTACCAGGTAAGTATTTTAGTCGGCAAGGCAGTAAATATTTAGATATATATCACATATTTCGATCTTTTTTTTCATTTTGTTTCTGCCTCAATCCCCGACCGAGACACACCAAAGTCGTTAAAAATGGTACTGCTAACTCCCTTGTCTGGGGCTCATCAAATCAGGGTAGATCTCGGTGTCAGAATGTTGGAAGCGGGTGTGGTTTCATGCCACATATCTACGACGTGATACTGCTGTGTGATAGAAATATATCTGTTGCAAGTAGACATTGTCTCCAAATAACTGAAATACTGTCGATGGGAGGTTAAACTCAACAAACAAACTTTTTCTTCTTGCAAACGTGCTGAAACATTTACGACTTTCTTGTCCACAGATGATTTATTTTCACATATTCCCATCTCTACTCATGAACGTTTCTCTCCCTTGTGATTCGGTGCACCCGTAAATGTAAAGACGACTCAGTGTAAAATAATTGCAAATTATGGTGGCATATTTCTGCCAGCCACTTATCCACTTAGCTATGTCGAAACTTTTCTGAAAAATTTCACATATTCAGTTAGTATCTGATAAGTAGGAAACTTTCGTGTTATCCTCTTAGTTATCTTAACAGAATAAAACTGCCTGTTAGTGCCCGCTACTGCCAGCCATATATTCACTTAAGATAATTGGATATCTAGCCTTTTTTCAAGTTAGTCAGTTAAAATTTGTGGATAACAAGCATTTTTTCACAAAATTATCTGGAAAAAAGCATGATATCCAGTTAACATAAGTGAATATGTGATTGGCAGTAGTGGGCACTAACAGATAGTTTAGTCCTGTTAAGATACCTAAGTGGATAACTTGAAAATTTTCTACTTGCCAGATACTAACTAAATATGTGACAATTTTTCAGAAAAGTTTCGACATAGCTAAGTGGATAAGTGGCTGGCAGAAATATGCCACCATAGCAAATACTTAATGAGCGTATATTTCTTGACCACTTGCATTCGATCACCACGCTCCTTCCCATATGATTTCATAAAACAGAAATTAAACTGTTTAAATTACAGCGATAAGCAGGTCATATCCAATATTCTCCAGATAATGCAGATGTACAGTATGTGTGAGCGCCTGAAGGGAAGTGACGTCACAGTGAACTCTATCCATCCGGGGTTGGTTAATACACGGTTCGCTGCGGACACCCAGACCTGCTTATGGAAATGTTTGATGGGATGTGGGCGCTGCAGCGGTGAGTACCATAGGATCACTCATTCTTGCATATCAGGTGTGATATGGGTGCTAGAAAGTCTTATCTGACACTCCCTCACATACTTTGACGTCAGAACATCCTAAACCAATCAAATGAATTCATAGTAAATTCCTACGCCATTGAGAAAAATGTTCAAATTTATTCGCTCAAATAGCGGATTTCGCTATGCAAAGTAATTGAGACATGGTTGCCTCTAGAAAGTTTAAGATTTTAGGAAACATTATCTATAATATTTTGCAACATTGCAAGGAGCATCCATCCTTCGGGTATCAGCATATAGGCGCGAATTACTTATTTGTTATGCAGAGCAAGCCAGTTTTGCCAAAGATTGTGTCATAACTTTTACAGTTTGTCCTACTTAGTTGTCCATTGAAATGCTTGCATTTCGTTCAAAATTTAAAAAAAAATGCATAAAATGTACCACGATGTCTTGACATGGAGAAAATAAGAAAATGTATGGGGCCCACTTCACTTAAGATAATTATGGGCGGATATTTATTACGTCATGTTTTGCTATTTGCATTTGATTCTACGAAGGTCACAAACGTTTTAAGTCGTTAAAATAACACACAATGATTTATCTCCCTCGTGCTTTGGTGCTTACCACATAAGTGTAGTTCCAGGACTGGTTGGCCTAGTATCAGGATAATGTGACTAGGTGCTGTAGCATCTCAATTGTCTGTAAAAACTGACAATAAGATAATGTCATACAAAGAATATTCGATAGTTATTTACATGAATCGTATGCTAATCGTAACACAAAGTAAAAATTGCGATATTTGCACGAACTATATAGTAGCGTTATTTAGATAAAGGTGTTCGGCCCATAAACTTGCTATAGAAGAAGATAGATCTGTAGTAAAATAAGATTCAAAATGGTGCATGTCTCAAGTTGAAAATGAGTGTCTGTCCATTATACTCCAATTCAAGAATGAAATTATATATCCCTAGATATTGGTACACATGACCTTTCATAGATAAAAATGTATCATTATTGCAACTGGTCATAAAAATAACGAATCTAGAAAAGTTTGATTTATTTTGCTTTGATTACGAGACCTTGATTAAATGCATGAATGTTAATATATATACATATTTAATTTTTTTCTCTTTTAGTTGAGATTAAAATGATCTTGTCGTCTTTTTTGTTAGACAGTGTATTATAACATTGTACTTTTCAGATACTTCTACCGCTAAGTTGAAGTAAACGATGAACATGCAATTATTTTGATATGGCTTTTTTTTTATATGGATATCATTGCAATAAGGCAGAACTGTATCTGTCTTACGTAGACAAAAATAGTCCAAAAATAATCGACAACCTACTGTCGGTAGGACGTTAATCCATTTATACTATATTACCAAAATATTAGATTAATTATAAAAATAGAATGACAAAACATATTCATTTTATGCCCCGCCAACTCCGTTGGGGTGGGGGGGGGGGGGGGGGGGGGCATTATGATTTTCGGTCTGTGCGTCCGTCCGTCCGTCGTCTTAAACTTTCTTCCTATGAAGATGACTTCACATCTTGATGAAATTAGGTACACATGTACATTTTGATATGATCTATTTAATATTTATGCAAATTTATGGTTGTGACCATTATTACAAGGTCACATGAACATACTGAAATTGATTGTTCTTCCTCAGGTTTACCTTTGCGTTTAAGCCTTTTTTCTATGAAGATGACTTCACATCTTGATAAAACTGGGTACATATGTACATCATGTAGAAAATACAAGCAAATATTCTGTTCTGACCATATCCTAGTGGGGCATTAGTGTCTCACAGACACATTTTCTTGTTATACTAAAAGTAAATGGTAAAATTATGTCATTTACCCTCCAGGAATGTCACGTGATCCATTGACGGGCGCGAAGTGCAGCATTGATTGCGTGGTGAACCCCAAATTGTGCGGTGTGACCGGGATCTACTTTGTTGACTGTAAACATGTTACGCCCAGCTCAACAGCTCGGTAAGTCGGTCAGTCAGCAGATCTGGACAAATCTCTCTCTGTCATGCACTTTCTTTCCTTTTCTCTTCTATATATGTCATAATTGTATCATAGCCTTTCCCCCTTTTTTAAATGAGCAGAATGGAGCTTATTTGCTTTACATTAAGGTTTAAAGTTAAGCCAGGGATTTGTTTTATAAAGTAATGCTGTTCCATATTCAACAGTTCTTTCATTTAATTTCAGGAACAAGGCTTATCAAGAACAGTTATGGCAGTATTCAATGAATGAACTGAAAGGATACTTGTCATCCGAGGAAATAAGTTGTATGGAAGGGAAATGATTCTGTTATTGAAGACGTTAACACAAACGGGAATAGAATAATTTACATACACAAACAACTCGTATATTCCGAGCTGCTATTGTTTTTAATATAAATATCATATCAAAGATTTGTCAGTGATAGCAGTCTGCTCATGTTCCCGGTGAAATACATGTTTGATGTTGTCTGCCAGTCCGACTGTACCATGGTATTTAATTCGATTCTACTGACGAGAGACTGCAGATGATGTCATGTAATAATGAATAAGTCCGCTTTTTTCTCCTTGGCGGCGACCCACACGTAAAAATAATATATGTGAAACAACACATTAGTATTAGCCAAAAATGACGTTGATAGTTATCCGTGTAAAATGTCCGTGATATCAGTAGACTGATATCATATAAAGTTTTTATTACACATGTCAATGATAGATAGACAAAGAACACAATCAAGTGGCTGAGTTGAAATGATGGAAAAAAGATAACAAAATGTCTAATAAAGATACAGAAACTTTTATAAACATATTTTTCAATTATTGGAAAATAAATCATTATAATACATATACATATACTTTAAAGTACAAAGGTTCAGGTAAAATATTGTTCCGGTAATGACTAGCACTTCATGATAAACGCAAATTATATTTGCATCTTTAGAGTGTTTGGATCACTCTTCGTCCTCGTCCGTGGTTTGCAATTTGCTTTTGAAGACATCTCTGAAATCACGGAGCAGAAATTGTTGAAAATTATCAACTATTATCATTGGATGGTCCTTGACAAAATATTTAAAAATTAACTTAATCTGTGAAAATTGCCATGGAAACTAATTAAAAGAAGTGTATTCATTTTAGCTCACCTGAGCAAACAATATTAATGTTTACACTCTAGCACCTCCATTTCTTAAGCAATCATCTTCAAACTTTATGACGATGTTTATGACCATAATCTCTTGGATGAGTTTTTAGGAATTATGCCTCTTTTAATATTAAAAAAAAGTCGGATTTCACTTTGTTTACACTATAGCATCTTCATTTCTTAAGCAATCATCTTTAAATTTTATGACAATGTTTATGACCATAATCTATCTATATGGAGTTGTGTCCCTTTTTATATAAAAGTGTCAGATTTAACTTTGTTTACACTCTAGCATCTTCATTTCTTGAACAATCACCTTATATCTTTATGACATAGTTTATGACCATAATCTCTCGATTAAGTTTGATTATGGCTTACATCGGTTCATTAAGTCAGGAGTTATGGCCCTTTAATTATAAAAAATGTCAACAATTTAGTGCCTACACTCTAGAGCCACAATTTTGATGCAGTTTTCCTCAGACTTGTTCAAACTGTATGTCTTGATAAAGTGTAGGTCGAGGTCGATCATGGGTTGGGCGGGGGTCAAAATCTAGGTTAAATCTTGTTTACACCCATCGGGCCACATTTTTGGCTCAAACTTGCTCAGAATGTTTGCCTTGACAATATCTCTGTCAAGTTCAATCATGATTGACGGGGTCAAATGTAGGTCACTAGGTCAAATCTTAGTATAATCCTGTTTACGCTCTTAGGCAACATATTAGCCGAATATTTCTCAATGTCACAAAATGATTGAATAATATTAAAGCTTTTTACGACTTTATGAACAAATCAGATGAATGGTGTAAAAGTTGGAAATATGTCAAGTGTATGGAGAGCTTCTGAGGCAAAAAATGAATACAATGCTGCAGCGAAGTTTCATGTGAGTTCCATCCCTTTTCATTGTTCAAACACTTAAGATCTATATTATTTCATAAAACATATAAGTTAAAGTAACAAAGTCTGTTACATTTAACTTTCTTATCACACACCCTATCTCGTTACGGCCTCCTGCCGAGGGTAATCGCTGACTTAAACACCTCTAACCTCCCCGTGGGTTCGATCGACAAGGCATCGATTCGGGAGAAGCCTTCCTTGCTGCGTAGGTCGTGTCTACCCTGCTCCTGTATCGGGATCTTTTCACCGTATGCTGACCCTTTATGACGAACGTCGAAGCGACTAACTCAATTACTATTCGTTCCACAAAGCTAGCATTCTCCCTATATAGTTTATTTGTGAATGCCATATTTTACGAGTGTGTATACTATATGTATAATTATCAATGAGATAAACTCTGTAATAAGCTGGACGTCACATTGCCAAGGTGACGTTAAATTCCAACCCAACAGCAACAACAACAAATATCACTTGTTTCACATTTTTGTACGTATTTGTATATCGAAATATTTCAGTATACGTACATATGATATGTTATCTGTAAAATACGGCATACTTTGATTTTTATTATATATATATAAACAGTTTCAAGAGTTATCGAAATGATTGTTTAGAAAATATTTCTTAAAAAAAATAAGATCAGTGCTTTTAATTTAATGCTTTTCGATTGATTACCTAGAAATAAAAGTGATTCACTGATTTGAGAAATGAAATCTTCAGAAAAACAGGAACTTGAACCCGACCATACGTTATAAATTGATCGGAGCGTCAAATTGTGCTGGGTTTTACGAAAGAAATGACGTCCTAAATAACGTCACGCATGCGACGTTATCCCGCCAATTTTGACGTCTTTTGTGAATAAGAAAGCTAATATCTTGCCTTAAATATTTCGGCCTTTCACGGAGATAATCAAGATTTCCTAATGTTTCTTTAGGATACTTGGTTATCTTGGTAGTGGTTAAGTGGTCCAAGACGTAGCGGAACCATTCCTGGGATTTTACCTTAAAAGCATTAAATAAAAGGAAAAATTGTTTGTTTTGGTGAAAGATCGATGTATAATTTCATTTGTGAACATAGAATTATGCATAAAAAGATAAAATATCACTCTTTACATTCACTCAATAAAATTATCAATCGATTTTACACCAAAGCAGCAGTATCCTCTATATAATTTTAACAAAAACATCTGATAAACATTCGCTGGTTTCAAAAAGCCACAGAAAAACGCAGAACATCAATGTATCCATGCACACCTTTGATAGAATCTATGGCAACTTAGTCCCCACTGTCTGCTGAGTGTTATTTACATATTTATATCCTCGGTTATATAACTTGTTTTATGTCTCGTTTCCAAGAGCCGAAAAGCATACAATAATAGTATATGGTGAATTTTAGCATGTTCAAGTGTAGAGAATTCGATTCCTGGTCGAATAATTAGGATTTTTCATGATATTGATACTGCAAATAGCCCCCGGTCACAAAGTAACTGACCTATTCAGGGCGATATAAAAGAGTAAATATGACCTGGATAGAAGGTCGAGCCCAGTGGGGTAAAAGCTAGGACACGGGTGTATTGAGTGATACTGGTGTAAAAGAAGAAGTATACACACCACCACATAGGGAGTGATTTGAAATATATGTACATGAGTGATAGAGAGTGATAGAGTGATTGGATTGTAAAGTTCAAAATGGGCGGAGGAACATCGATTCCAGTCGTTAAATTACCAAAGGAACGCATTGTCCTCGTTACAGGAGCTAACTCAGGTATGTGCGATTACCTTTCTGAAGTTCGTTACATAAGTAGCTAAAATAGATCAAGTAATCACTGAGGTTGAAACTGGAACGATACGGTACGTCTGCACAGCGTTATAGATGTAAGGACGCTAATCCAGACCTTAATACAATGTAATATAATATAAAGGTCATTAAGACCCGGTTAACGTTCATGTCTAATCCGTTTGTCCGATACCGTATTGTACGTAGCGAATTCAGGCCGTCAAATGTCGAAAGAGCAGCTAATTTTGAAAGTATGTATCTCAGTGACCTCTCGTTGCAGACCAGACAGCCTTAAATAAAACACTTTCTTTTGAAACAAAATCCATGAAAGAAAAATCTGTATCGTTCTGCTCACAGTAGTATCATAATACAGCCGACTGACCTCACTTGGTTTTAGATAGTGATTGGAATCAGTCGAAAAAATATTCGTCGATTAATCAGAGACAAAAGTCACTGATTAATTGATTAATCATGATTAAGTACCAAATATACCATGTTTGGAGTAAATGCCTATTAAAACCCTCTTACTGTACAACATGAAAACAAAGTATTCTGTACTATATAGATTATATAGATATGCATTAGGTATAGATTTTAATTTCTCAAATATTCAATTACATGTATAAACATTGAACCGCAATAAAGTGTAAGAGGTTACAACCAGAGGCCAACGATGTGCGAAGTGCAACTTTGGTCAACCAGTAGCTCGTCACTGATTCGTTGACTTTATGATTAATCAGCTCACCACTAGTTTTAGAGACGCGATGTGACAATGATATGAGGCGTTCTGTCTCGAATTTTGATTTATTGAGAATTATTGACGTTCTCCCATTCTGCAGATCGAAGGTTTGGTGCAAGATATCGTATGTTACAAGTTTTGTCAAGTCGACGTGCCTTACAAATCTTTGAAAACTTACAAATTGTAAACACCAAGAACTGTTATCGTACTGTACCGTACTGAAGACCCATGTATCGAACTTACAGCCTTGCACATCGATCATGTACATGTCAATACACATTTTTCACAATATGCAATGTAATGACAACGTAATAAATTGCATTTATGTGAATCTTCTCGTATATCAATCAAACGATTCGACAGTTTCGTAGACCTTCTACAAGGTATGATATGTACATGTATTTCAATTGAGTAAATTGAAAATTAAAGTACGAATTAGTTCGTAGCTTTCCAGTGTATATCAACTTAATATGTATAATATTATATACAGCTTTTATTCATGTAGGTCTTGGGTACGAGATCTCAAAATGGACGGCCATGATGGGCGCCACAGTGATAATGGCCTGCAGGTCCGAAAGGAGGGCGCTAGAGGTACGTGTCTGTCTGAACAAACGAATTTAATTTTATTTTATTTATATACGTAAAAGTAGTTAAATAGCAGTTACATTTGAAATTCACCTTTGCGATAAATATTTTAATTCATTATCACAAGGCAATCGAGAGGATGAGAGAGGAGTTTTCGGAGGAGAAAGCCCGCGGGACGGAGGGCCTGACCGAGGGTGATCTGAACCTTGAATACATGCAGCTGGACTGTGCCTCCTACAAGTCCGTGCTGCAGTTTGTGGCCAACTTCAAGAAGAGTGGTCGCCCCTTGCACGTTCTGTTCTGTAACGCAGGGCTGGGATTATGTCCCTTTGGTAAGTCAAAACTCCTTATTCTATTATTTACAACATTACGAAAACGTATAAGAAATTCTTTTCTCCTGATGTAAATTGAGTAAACGTTAATTTTTAAGTATTAGTTGCAGATTGTATTATAATTCTGCTCGATGGTCCCTTGGTTTGACCGAAAATGGAATCCTCCAGATGCACGGCTCGTACTTTCTTTACCTGAAATTTGAAACATTACCACTGAACCACGGATCATGTTATCTTAACTGTGTGTTAAGTCATATTTCCTGTGATCAGTATAATTTATATCAACATTTTTTTTTCATCATGACTTCTTCACCATGACAGCTATGATATAATGTATTCTTCCACTCATATTTCTGTTACCGCTCCTAACACGACTCCTTTTAAATACTAATGCATCCATCATCACAACTTGATCACTACAACTGCTATTACTTCAAAACTTGTAACTGACATTTCAACATTTACTACTACCTTTCTTTACGATAACAATAGCTACTACTTCTCCCGTTTCCTCATCCATTACTTCTGTCACTACAACAACCAATGCTACGACAATCACCATGACAACTGTTACTCCAGAGCTATAATCAACAACATGCATTTACTATCACTATCAGCCAAGACCGAGGACGGCTTGGAGCAGGTTCTACAGGTCAACTACATGAGCCAGTGGTTGCTGACCGCCATGTTATTGCCCATCATGAAGACGTCAGGCCCTGACTGCAGGATACTGTTTATGGCCAGTGATGCCCACAAATTTGCCAGGTTTGATATGAAAACCATTAACTATGAAGGACGGCCAGATGACTTTCCAATCATGGATTACTACGGGAGATCTAAACTGTACCAGGTTCATACCCTATTAAGTCTCTGTCGTCTTTTCCTCTGTTCTCATTCTTCTGGTCTCTTTAAAAGGGACTGAACACTTATGGCACTCACTGTTCTGTAGATATCGACAATCTAACTTATTTTAGCCAGTATTTATTAAATCTAATCCCAACCCCAACCTCTTGGACATAGTGTCCGAACCATGTTGGATAGCATGCCAGTCTTGTAATAAGGAAACTCTTGAGTTATGTACTTGTTTTTCTTTTTCTCTCCTCCATTATCCCCGTAAATGTGTAGAGAATAAGAGAATATTTGTTGTTCTTCACGGGTGATCACAGAAAAAAAAATGCCCATGTGAAAATATGTAACTACTAATACCATAAGTGAAAGAGGATACGATTTAACAAGGAAATCAAACAGAGTTCTTTTTTTTTCTTTCTTCAAAATATCCGTATTTTGATATGGAGTTATTTTCCCTCTTCGAGGATAACGATATCTTAAAAAAGTATTTTCTCGTGTGTGTATTTGTAAGTTGTTTTTTTTCCAAGACATGGAATAAATGGAATTCTTTTATCACTATGAAATACATATTTATTGACCAAATTTGAAATGTTTATGGACACATGGTGTTATTGTGCGTAAGAGCTATTGACATGCAAATTCTGCATGCAAAATTTGTACTTTGACTGCTTTTTATTTTTCGTATATAATATATATTCATTTAATCCAATATTCCCCAGATTATGCAGATGTACAGTATGGTCGAGCGACTGAAGGACAGTGACATCACAGTGAACGCTGTCAACCCGGGACCCGTTAGGACTCGTTTTGCTGCGGACACCCAGTCATGCTTTGTTAAGTGTTTGCTCAACTGCGGGAAATGTTGCAGTGAGTTTACATGCATGAGTTGAAATTTTAAGAATATTACTGTCAATACCTACTTCACTGTTTGAAAGATGTATATGACAGATGTTTCTTGGCTGAGTCACAAGAGTGTTGAAATTATTTGGCTAATTAAAAATATAACTGAGAAAATCGTCCCCTGATGATCAATCCGGGACCTTGATTGCCCACTTGTTTAATGTTGTATGTGTGTCTCATGTCCTGTCATTATCTGAGATATCTGAGACACGATATTCTGACGTCATTATCTGAGATACTTGAGACACGATATTCTGACGTCATTGTCTGAGATACTTGAGACACGATATTCTGACGTCATTGTCTGAGATACCTGAGATTGTCTGAGATACCTGAGACACGATATTCTGACGTCATTATCTGATATACCTGAAACACGGTATTTTGACGTCATTGTCTGAGATACATGAGACACGATATTCTGACGTCATTATCTAAGTTACATGCGACTGGATATTCTGATGTCATCTGAGATACTTGCATCACGATAATCTGATGTCATTATCTAAGATACCCGAGACACGATATTCTGACGTCATTATCTGAGATACCTGCGACACTTACTGTGGATTTTACAATAACTGTGGTCAATAAAATAACAGGACAAAAGTTCAAAGGTCTTATTACAGATGGTTTCAGATGACTGGACCATAGGTTTAGACAAGAAAATAAAGAAAATCCATTTTGGAACTATTCAAAATTACATTACTGTATATTAACACATTTCTTTCAGTTATGTTATTTTTTTAGACCAAATTTCAAATACATGTACATGTACTTATTTCCATCGTTTTCTATCACTAAAGCAAATTTATACTTTACATGAAACTTCCAAGTCATCATTCGAAAAATGTAAGTGACGAACAACTATACACAAATGTCTACCTATTGAAATATATATGAATATTTAAATGTATCTTACTTACTGAAATAGAATATATGTCTACAGAGATACTTGTACGTGACCCACTGACGGGTGCTAAGGGCAGCATTGATTGCGTGGTGAACCCCAAACTGTGCGGTGTGACCGGGATCTACTTTCTTGACAGTAAACAAGTCACACCAAATCCTACGTCTCGGTAATAGCTCTCTCTCTCTCTCTCTCTCTCTCTCTCTCACATTACTTTATAATCATTATAAAAGATGTCTTGTTTTAGCTGTGTACGGTTTAGTTATTAGACACTTATTCACGTAATATTTTTTAGTTTTCTTATTCAAGATCATGTGTCTGCCATTTACACTCCGATAAAACATATCATTTATATTCAGTTCTTTTTGTCTAAACAGATCTTATTATTCACATTCATACAAACATGAAGGGTACATAACAATATTGCCCTAATTATATGAAATAAATGGATCAAAGTGAAGGTAATATGCTTATAAAACTTCTCCCCAGTCTCTGTCGTCGTTTTAAAAGACCGGGCTGCTTCTTATATGATTGTTATTTATTCCTCGATTTAAATGAAGGATTTCCACCAAAACAAACCAATCAAAATTCAGAATTTCAGAAATTTTAAGAGTTATTCTCCAAAAGGCGCCCTAAACAATTCTATTTCACTTAAATCCAGATAGAAAGACTGTCAAGAAAAACTGTTGGGATATTTGTTTTTGTACGGAAGGGAGATAACTGTAGATTGTATTAATGTTGTAATGTCTGTTCTTGCCAACTACTGCCATTAAATGAAATATAACTATAAGCATATACAGACAAGAGGTCTTTTTTCACTTTATTCCAGAAACAAGGAATATCAAGAACAGCTGTGGCAGTATACCATGAGTGAATTGAAGGGATATTTAACACCGGAGGAAATTAATTGTATGGAAGGGAGATAAATCTCTATGCACATGTATTCGCATACAAATAATAACAAGAAATATCTTTAAAAAAGATATTCGGCGTAGGATGAAAGAAAAACGAGATTTCCAGTCTTCTAGAACATTCTCAGGAAAAGCGCGCGAAAGACCGACGCACAACAAATTTAGTACGCTCTAGAAATAGTTCAGTATTTTTTCTATGAAATATACTTATTTATAGACGGTAATACAAAAAATTATATCTGTAAATAGGCTTGTTTGATATTTGTTCATATCATTATTGCATATGACAATTATGATATAAAAGCGTTATTAGTTGTTTTGGTTTTGGCGAATTAATTTTCAATGAGAGCATCTCGGCAGGCTGGAAGAATTCAATATACATAGTAATTAAGGGGTTTCATGTCATAACACGGTGGATTCTTTTTTGTTGTTTTAAATCATTTTCACAAAGTAGCATTCCTCAATTGATGGAAAAGGATTGTATTTAACTTACTGAAATTACTTTCATGTTTACATCAAAAAGAAAAGTAATAACACCAAGCTGAATGATATATACAAGCTGCACCCCTTATTTACAGTAATTTTATAGTCCATAACGATGCGTTAACCAATAACAGGAGTCCTTTTATTCAGCTTAGAATTATTTACCGCTGTTAGCGTACATTTGATTGGTTTAAGATGCGAGTTGAAATCGAAATTATACAGCTTCGCCGAAAAAAAAATATGAACAACTATTTGAAAAATGTTAAAATATTATGTACAGAAATGCTTATTTAGATAATGTTATTTGAATCATTACAAATACAGACTTGCCGTTCATGAGTAACAAATGTTTTTTTTTCTTCTCTGATTCTGATTTGCATTTACATTTGAGTCTTTAAGAGTTTACTTTAAGTCATGTGCCAAAAACTGTCTCTTGTTCAAAAATCAGTGTTTTTGCTTTATTTTAAAACGATGTGTATTAGTTGATAAGCAGTATATGTTAATTAACAAAAGCGTAAATATTGTTATTTAATGATGTGAATATATATTGTTAGGGTACATACAGCTTAACAATAACAAGCATGTTTGTGAACTTTATACTTAAAGCTATTAAACTGTATAATGAACTATCAGTGTTATTAAAAAGGCATGTAGAGACGTGTTCTTTCTGTCCGATTACTGCTTTAAATGAATTGTCGTGGAAAATACTTTGACAAAATACTTTAGCTACAACTCCCCCTTTCTGTAATTGTGATTTATACAGTCAACCAGAACTTTATATTCGTAAATTATAACAATCAATTCGTATTTTTATCATTAATTTTTCGTAAATTATAACAATCAATTCGTATATTTATCATTAATTTTTGTAAATTATAACAAACAATTCGTATTTTTATCATTAATTTTCGTAAATTATAACAATCAATTCGTATTTTTATCATTAATTTTCGTAAATTATAACAATCAATTCGTATTTTTATCATTAATTTTCGTAAATTATAACAATCAATTCGTATTTTTATCATTAATATTTGGATGATTTCGATGGGTTTGATTTGTATTTCTATAATATCGTTTCCTTGAATAGTTGAATGATCTTAATCAGTAATTTTTCTAAGCATTGAAACATCCAGCATCTGCCTTGTGATATAACTGATTTGTTTATGGTAATTCAATATCAGACACATGTTGTTGCAACACCATAATTTTTTAATCAAACATTTGCTGGTATCAGCCAAACTGCCAGGACAGTCTTAACGTTTTTCAAATGATGTTGTGCCTCAAAAACTTTCTTTATCTGATAGGTTTGGACTTACCTATGTGAAAAATAACTCTAAAACAACACAGAGGAAATAAAACTATGATGTCAATGTTTGGAAAATACAAAAATGTGTGTGTAAGATAGGTTGCTAGTGCTATTGTGGCTGCAGATGACCGAAGTACTCAGGGAACGACATGAAAACAGCCACCGTCCATTTGAATATTCTTAATATCTTGTGATTTATAATGTGTCCAAAATATATGTATTATTTCGTTTTTATAATACAGTTTCCCTACTCTCTCTTTTTTTAGGATCTGTCATTTCTGATTTATATAAGTTTGAAAAGTTTCCTGACAGTAAATTTCGTTCCTTTTATGTGTAATTGGTATCGTTTTATTTTTTTGATGCTTTAAAAATAAGTAGGGTATGTCGTACTTTGAATTACTAGCATTAACGTGATTTAGAATTTCCTTAAAAATGTGGACAAGAATCCATAGGTAGAGAGTTGGACAAATGTGGAAAGGAATCTATAGGTAGAAAGTTGGACAAATGTGGACAGGAATCTATAGGTAGAAAGTTGGACAGATTAGGCAAGAATCCATAGGTAGAAAGGTGGACAAATGTGGACAAGAATCTATAGGTAGAAAGTTGGACAAATGTGGACAAGAATCTATAGGTAGAAAGTTGGACAAATGTGGACAAGAATCCATAGGTAGAAAGGTGGACAAATGTGGACAAGAATCTATAGGTAGAAAGTTGGACAAATGTGGACAAGAATCTATAGGTAGAAAGTTGGACAAATGTGGACAGGAGTCTATAGGTAGAAAGTTGGACAAATGTGGACAAGAATCTATAGGTAGAAAGTTGGACAAATGTGGACAAGAATCTATAGGTAGAAAGTTGGACAAATGTGGACAAGAATCTATAGGTAGAAAGTTGGACAAATGTGGACAAGAATCTATAGGAAGAAAGTTGGACAAATGTGGAAAGAATCATAGGTAGAAAGGTGGACAAATGTGGACAAGAATCTATAGGTAGAAAGTGGACAAATGTGGACAAGAATCTATAGGTAGAAATTGGACAAATGTGGACAAGAATCTATAGGTAGAAAGGTGGACAAATGTGGACAAGAATCCATAGTAGAAAGTGGACAAATGTGGACAAGAATCCATAGGTAGAAAGGTGGACAAATGTGGACAAGAATCTATAGGTAGAAAGGTGGACAAATGTGGACAAGAATCCATAGGTAGAAAGGTGGACAAATGTGGACAAGAATCCATAGGTAGAAAGGTGGACAAATGTGGACAAGAATCTATAGGTAGAAAGGTGGACAAATGTGGACAAGAATCCATAGGTAGAAAGGTGGACAAATGTGGACAAGAATCTATAGGTAGAAAGTTGGACAAATGTGGACAAGAATCCATAGATAGAAAGGTGGACAAATTTGTGGACAAGAATCTATAGGTAGAAAGTGGACAAATGTGGACAAGAATCCATAGATAGAAATGTGGACAAGATTGTGGACAAGAATCTATAGGTAGAAAGGTGGACAGATGTGGACAAGAATCCATAGATAGAAATGTGGACAAGATTGTGGACAAGAATCTATAGGTAGAAATGTGGACAAGATTGTGGACAAGAATCCATAAGTAGAAAAAAACATCTATGCCAAACTTGTTCCTAACAAGGTGGTGACACATTCCATGATTACTTGTATTTTGTAAAACATAACAAGTAAAATGTTTTTTATGTATTTATTTATTACTTAACAAAATGCATATTTGATTATCAAAGTAGAATCATAATTGCATTAAATGTATACATAACATAATTTATCAAACAGAAACATTACACGGCTTATATATATAATAAGTTAATGTCATTTTAATTTCATTAAAAATTCTGAAAACATAATAAAAATCTTTTTAACAATAACATTTAACTGTTTTTACAATTTTTGATATGTATAAATATGACACACACACACACACACACATACACACACAAATTGATCTACCCATCTTATCGAGATTTTGCATGTATACCTCATACCTAACCATGACGGTTTGTACCTCGGTTTGTGTATACAAAGTGTTGTCATACCGAGGTAAATTTTCCGAGATATACATTTTTGTACCTCGGTATGAAATTCAACTTTTAAAATAATCAGTTTTTTCAATCCCAAAACCAAACGGAACCACATAAACTAACACAAACTCTAACCCTAAGCCAAACCCCCGTTGCCTAACCCAAACACTGAAAAAGAGGTACGAATTTTCTACCTCGCAACACATTGTTTACACCCCCCCCTCCCCCCCTATACACATATAATGTTAAAAACTGCTAAGTGATGAATCTCTCTCTCTCTCTCTCTCAGTTGATCTATTGATAACATTAAGAAGGAGGAAAATAATTTACAAAACCGATGATGTCAATGGTGATAATAATGACAATGATGATGATAATATTGTTGCTGATGACGACACTGATAACGACAATACGGCTGTTGCTAATGATAATAATAATGATACTGACGATGGCGATAGTAATTTATATCACTGCTAAGAATTCTGCCAAGAGGATTCTAGTTATCGATACCATCATAGAACGTTTCTTCTTCTTCTTCTCCTTTTTCACATACTTCCTCATCTAGCTCATCTGACAGCTTGTCATGTACCAATCTTATGTTGTGAATTGAAATGACAGAGATTACTGATGCTTTAAACTTAGCAAGGAGATTTTTTGATATATTGTTTGAGCCAGCACTGAGTTTCACACACTGTTTAATATCATACACTGTATCTTGGATTGATAACAGACTATATTCAAGTACGGAAAACGGTTGGCAAGGCAGTAGAATGGACTGTCATTGGCACTCATAATTGAAAATATATGAATATTTCCCTAATCCTCTGAAGTTATATTTTTCACATCATATTATTACGAGAAGTTACATTTCTAATATGCCGATATCCATGACATGTTCAGTTCGAACACTAATTTGTACTTATTGATTACTCCTTTAGTAAAAAATATAAAGTATGTATGGCTCTTTATCATGCTACTTTGTAACCAGTCGACCAATATTTGTCTAATTTTAAGCACAGAATAAGACTTGACTTGACTTGACTTGACTATTTGTGTTTACCGTCGCCTCGACAGTATTTCAGTCATGTCGACATCCAGTTAATTACAGGTGGAGGAAGACCCCGAATGCACGGAGGCATCCGGGTAGAACCACCGACCTACTGCAAGCCAGCTGGAAGGCTTCCTCACATTAAAATCCGAATGACCCTGCCGAGACTCGAACCCACGCGATGAGAGACTGAGTGAGTGTTAAATTCAGCGACTTTACCCTCTCGGTCACGGAGGCCCCACAGACTAATATAATTTAGTTGTATTAACTATGAAATAAACTTTAATTTTTACCACACTTGCATAGGTTTAAATCATAGATTGTTGTACGTTGTTAACTAAACCTATGTAGCCTTTTTTATAATGACTGAACATCTACTTGGAAGATTTCTTATCACACTGAATCACGAGGAGGCCCTTGAAAGTCATGACCGCTTTTGTCAGTCTCAATACCGAAACCAGTAACAAGGATGTTGATAAAGACAATCACCAGCACCAGCATGTTTCCTGTAAGGTCCAACTGTTGCACCTTGCTCTTCAAATCATTCTCCACCTTGCTATCGACATCCTGCTTCTCATTAGATACGTCAACGATATTGTCTGCGTTCATTTGTTCCTGTAATCTTTTTTCAAGAGAGCACTTGACCAACATGCATATTGTGAACACGAGCTGGAGGAACATGGATGCTGCAATGAAGGAAAGCAGCATGTAGAAATGAGTGATGTGGTCACGTGATACAAGCACCGCTTTCAGCTGGGAAGCGTTTGCCATCAACAGCGCAACGTCCATACGTTCCATGATGAAGTTCCTCTTGGAACTGAGAATATTATTCCCCGATTTTGCCACATTGTCCTGAATGAAATACAAAAAAAGCAAAATTCATTTTTTTTAAATAAACTACAGGTGGTAGTTGGTATAGCTGATATTTGATGAGTAATGATAGTGGGTTTTGTTGTTGTTTTCACGAGTGGTTACAAAGGATTTCACGAGTGGCAAGGCTACTTGTTAAAACATCTATGACCACAAAATTATTCTAGTTCTAATAATTGCTTAATTAATGGTCTTCTTTTTTTTCAGTTTCCGCATGATCTTGAAATTCCCGAAAAAGCCTAAAATTACATTATTTTTTTTTTATAGATGCATCATTAATTTGAAGTCTTGCTTAGCCGGCGGCGACATCTAGATTACTAAAATAAAATATGATTTTTTTGTGTGTGTAGGATTTGACGCCGTTATGAAATACACTATGTATACAGAGTATAACGGTTATTCAGTTGCCATCCAGAAGTAGTTGTTTTATTTGTGTTTAATAATAAAAAAAATGTATAGTTTGCGAGATATCGAAATTTGATAAATCTAAAAATAGTAACATTTCTTGGGAGCACCGTATATTGGGTTCTTCGTATTGTTCAAGAATACGTCTACTCTCCTTGGGAAACTCGACCAGCCTTGCAACCACGTTACAAAACAACAAAATCGGTTTTGTGTCCCGGGTCCTATTATTTATATTTGAGAGTTAGCTAAATTGTCTTTCGTATTTATGTTGTGTGGCGTTTATACGAACGCTCGGAAGGAAGACGCTGTAGTCTGTAAAAATCCACACAGCATAAGATACTCGTGAAAAGCATGGTATATGGCACCTAGGCTAAGAAAACTTTATAGCCGTGTGCAGTCTTTACGATTCAATATAATATTGCCACGCGAATAAAGGGCAACGGACAATACAACCCAAGTATAACCCGTGCATGTTGTTAAATTTGTGATCTGTTAAGGGCATATGTGACAGTTTGCTACATTTTGTATATAGTCAAAGAAGGAACATTTTAACTGTTCAATAGATTTTTTTTTAACTTTTCATGATTATAGAGAAACATAAAAGAAATACTTTTATGAAAACATTTGTGGGGTCACCATCCTTCTTTTTGAGTTATCTGCCCTTGAATGTGATATTTTAGCACTTTTAGACCATATTCAAGGGCAGATAACTCAAATAATGCAAACAATACCTCATAAGGTTTCAAATTCGATGTTCAGTACATTATTCCCTGTCTCTGTAAAAAAAAACTTGTAGAAATTCTGTGCGACAGACATTATACTATATTCACTCATGCAAATATATATCAATTTTCCTCAAAGTATCCCCACTTAAAAATGCAGTTAAAACAGTTTTAAGCATAACAGACCTTCTATAAGATCAATTGGTTTCAAATTTTGCATAGTGACTTCAAATGAAATCACAAACATTAATAAGAAATAAAATAAGGTATCAGTAAGATTTATTTTGAGTTATATGCCCTTAAATACGGCCTTAAGTTCTAAAATATCACATTAATTGTTTTATGTTTGTAATCACATCCTTTGATGAACATCTTATTTTATACATATTGCAGTATCCACTCCCAAGTATGTTATTCGAGCGTTACCAAAACTTATAAGCATACCGTCTCCATGATCCCCATCCATAGCAAAAGTTACCAGTTAAGGTAAAGTCCCTGTAAAAGTTCCGCTACATTTCGGACCTCATGGCCTTTCACGGAGATAACCAAGGTTTCCTAATGTTTCATCAGGGTACCTTGGTTATCTGGGTAGAGGTTAAGTGGTCCAAGAATGAGCGGAACCATTACAGGGACTTTACTCAATGTACGTGTACGAATTCATGGGTCGAACATCTCGCAACTTAACCAATATATTGTTCTTTAATAAGTTGCTAGTTAGGTAAAATAAACTCATGCGATAATTTCCATCTCATGTTGTACACAATCCAGCCCCATACCAAACTTACCTGATTTGCAGATGCGCCATCTGAATCGTCACCGTCAACACGATCCAATTCTTCGCCGCCCGTGTCTGTCTCATGGATGTCCACAACAGTGTTTGAGTCTTTCAGTTCGCTTGATTCTAGAGGTCCGTTTCGAGTCATATTTATTTTCAATAATAACAAGCAATCGTTCTCTTCTAAGTCCCAAAAATAATATTCCGACAATATTTAATAAATATCGAGATGTATAAATGAAAATTATTTTTTTGTATAGAAAATTATTTACATCTTATGAATACATCTTTTTTTACATAATAATTAGCTCACTCTGTGTAACAGTGACAGTGAATGGGATTTATATCGCACTATGATAGGAAATTCAGTCCCACTTGACCTTCAGAAGACTTCATCATTGTCTAAGTCATGCATGCTCTTTGTGATACTTACTGGGTATTTCCATTGTCAAAATACCAAGATACATAATGAAAGCTGTGCACTTTAGCATATACTAAGGATAGGAAAAAAATATATAAAGACATTCAAATGGCGAAGTCAGCAGTGACTTTTATGCTAGTTGTAGAAGCAAGCGTAGTAATAGTAGTAGGAAAAGTGCTAGTTGAAGGGCAGTGTGTATTTTCAGAGAGAGAGAGAGAGAGAGAGTTTCAAATGCTGCTTTGCATTTTTCAAATAAAAATTATAACATACAAGATTGCTTTTATTCTTTATTGAGTTTTCAAAATGCGTTTTTAACCTTAAAAAAAAACGCGTTTTAATACATTTATTTATTTATGAGTAGATGTAAGCCGAATGTATCAAGTAATGGCCCTTACATCCGACACGTGTACTGCTGATGACTCACGACAGCGCACGACACACTTCAGGAACTGACAACTTAGTGATTTGAGTGGGCGTGAAGTGGGAATATCTATCGGAAATATCAAAGTAGACTGTTACGTATATTATATAGGATTTTCAAGAAGTCAAGATAGGAAAACAAGCCTATCCCCTCTAAGAAAAAATTACTTGTTTCCACTGACCCCTAACCCGACCGACCGACCGACACTTTATTCCTTTTTGTCTTTTCTTTTTTTTTTCTTTTTTTTTTTTCGCATCGACCCTAAACTGTTGTTTTTTTTCATAGCATTTAGAATATCATGGTTGCAACACGCTGTTTTACGTCACATCATTTATAAAGAAAGGAAAATAGGAAGTTATTCCGACCAACCTATCCCTCCCCCCCCCCCTTTTTTTTTGGAGATGCTTGTGGAAATAAACAACATATTTTCTTTTTTGCCTAAGGTACACAATGATATCAATTACATACTGACTTTAATCATATTTTTAAGCAAAAGTATCTATTCATTGTTCCTTCCCATGGGAAGGAACATCTATAGCCGTTCCCCGATACTTGCCGAATATAAGATTAACATGCCCACACAATATTATGTGTGCTTCATGATATTTCGATAGTTATCATGCAGGTACTTTTCTTTTTTACATGAAACAGTTTTATTTATTTCCTTATTTTAATACATTATGTATAATATTGGTGGTAATTCAATGTTCTCTTAAATAAGATGCGATTTACTTTCACGTGTCTTCATTAGAAAAGGAAATATTTGAAAACGTGACTTTGCGAGAATTGGACAAATTGTTTCGTGCTTTAGTGAGAAAAAGACTAGTTGCCAATCTTTGTTTAATAGGTCTTCGTTTTGAATCACTGTAAGAAGTACAATTAATAACAAGAAAATGTGTCTGTGATACACTAATGCCCCGCAAGTATATGGTCAGAACCAAATATTTGCTTTTATTTCATGATGTACATTTGTATAAAGTTTCATGATGATGTGAAGTTACCTTTATAGAAAAAAAAAGAAGCTTAACACAGAGGTAAACCCAGGACAGAATAATCATTTTTAACAGGTCACAGCTTTAAAATTAAATAGATACTACCGGTAAATAATCCATATCATGATGTACATGTATGCCAAGTTCAGGAAATAGAAAATTCTACCATGTTCACCCAACCGTGAAGTATAAATAAACATAAATTTCATTTTTTTTTCATGATGTAAATGTGTACATAGTTTCATGAAGATGTGAATTCA
The DNA here is from genome assembly GCA_021229015.1 of Solen grandis. Taxonomy (NCBI): domain Eukaryota; kingdom Metazoa; phylum Mollusca; class Bivalvia; order Adapedonta; family Solenidae; genus Solen; species Solen grandis. The sequence continues at coordinate 15,228,661 of CM037782.1, forward strand.
TCTTTATAGAAAAAAAAAGCTTAAACGCAAAGGTAAATCTAAAGAAGAACAATCTTGTTCATCAAATCATGAAAAATAAGGTCAGGGCCAAATATCTGGATAAATATTAAACAGATCATATCTTGATGTACATGTATACCTAGTTTAAAAAAAATTGTGAAGTCATCTTCAAAGAAAAAAAACTTACACGCAAAGGTAAACCTGAGGTGAAACTGAGACAGGACAACAATTTTCCATGTTCATCCAACCGTGAAATATAGGTCACAGCCATAAATTTGCATAAACATTGAATAGATCATATCATGATGTACATGTGTACCTTGTTTTATAAAGATGTGAAGTCATTTTTATAGAAAAAAAGCTTAAACGCAAAGGTAAACTTGAGATGTAACTGAGACAGAATAACCTATTTTACAATGTTCATCCAACCATGAAATATAGGTCACAGCCATAAATTTGCATAAACATTAAATAGATCATATCATGATGTACATGTGTACCTAGTTTCATGTTAAGTCATCTTCATAGCAAAAAGCTAAAATGCAAAGGTAAACCTCAGGTGTGACGAACGGACGCACGGACTGACGAACGGACGCACGAGCACGCACAGACCGAACATCTACCCACTCCAGTTTTTACATATTTGACTGTGGATCTGAGGCCTTCAAGGATCTAGATTCGAACCTCCGTGGGCAATGTTTCCAAATCGACGTAAAATACGTTATAACTTAATATGAAAGTAAAGACATAAGACTTGAAGTATAAGATACAATTTAATCAACACTATCAAATACAAATTAATGCACTTGAGCCTGAGCGGGAAGTACTTTACAAGCTTCAACAGGATATTGCAGTACTACTGTCGAATGCTTCTCGACAGGGAACAAACAATTAGACATCACCTACTTCCGGAATTTGCGCTTATTACTCAGAAAAGAACATAGATTGAGCAGATAACATATAGAAAAACAAGAACAAAGAAAAAAATGCCTTTAAAGTCAATCTGTTTTATTGAAAAGCAAACTGGGAATCTGGCCAACAGTGACGTCGGTACCATTGGAACTGCGGTTGCTATTGATGAACTCAAATGTCACACCGTTACTGACTTGCACCGACGTTCCATCAACCCCTTTACACGTCGGGCTTCCTTTCATGACGATAAGGATAGTGAAAACACGTCTTGGAGGTATACGAACCGGTCTCGTTAACATGGCGTCATACGTTCTTCGGATTGTATCGGTCGTGACCGTAGCCTCGTTTTTGCGAACTTCTTCCTTTAGATCATCGAAGAGATAAATCTTTAGGGTGTACGTTTCCATCCCCTTTGAAGACCCGAAGATTTCTATACCGTACAGGACGATTGGGCTGGAGCAAGTAAACGAAATAGCATCCGGTGGACCATTCTGTCTCCATTCACCGTCGTAAGTCCGAAATCGAGAGACTTTAGACATGTTCGGACTTTTGGGGGCATCCAAGACAATAGGAGTGTCGGCCACCCGTTTTGTCGGAGCCACTCGAACTGTGCCTTTCGGCATTGGTTGAATAAAGTTATTATTTCTCAGTTGTGGACGCTTTTCACCGACCCCCTTCTTTGTTGCCAGTCTAATGCGTTCATTGCGTTTGAATTTAATGGATAACTTTTGCTCTTCGCCATGAAAATACTGAAAAATAGACACGGCTTCATCATTGGACAATATCTCACGGAAAGAAACTTTTTGCGTGAAATATACAACGTCCATGATGGGAAATCTTATCTCATACAGTAAATCTCCAAGGACTTGACGTCGGTTCGGATCGGTTGCCGGAATGCGCTCTATGCGACACATTTGCGTTGCCCAGGTAACCATTGCCTCATAGATCAGCTCTTCGTCTGCCTTAAGATCGTCTGAACTAATGATCTCCAATACGCATTCTCGACAGAGGTCCGAGAAACCTTGCGTCTTCAAGATGTCTGTCCCATTGGAATGACAATACTCCACGCATTTATCTTTCAGCGACGTCTGCTCATGTGTATGTGCTTGTTCCAGAATCTTGCAGACGTTAGTCGGGCTAATAGCGGAGTCGAGGTACTTGAAACAAAGTGACGTCAATCCATGGAGGGCAAATTTTTTGGCCACAAACAACACCGACGTCACATTCGATTCGTGCAAGTCTATGTGATCTGTGTACATGTACCTGAAATTAACATGTAAGAAATATATGTTATAATGGCGAATTTAAGATAAATACTGTAAATGTGTGTTGAAACATTGTACTTAACATTTCTACCTACACTCACTTTATACATGTAAGGGGCTCCCAAATGTTACTCTTTTTAGTAATAAATCGGACTTATTTAAGGAATTATTTTGTGTATAAGAAAACATTATCTCGTGCTAGCATTTCATTTCTAAATGTCTCTCATGATGAAAAGAACTTGAAATGTGATATATGATAAGGAAGAACATCGATAAAAGTTGACATCTAACCGAAGCATGTCAAAAGAAACTTACACAGCCTGCATTTAAAGTACATGAAATCATTCTTCAGGTGGACAGTCTACTTAACATTTATATGAAAAAGGTAAATTTAAAAAAAATATCATTCAGTATATCAGTTTACTACGGAAGCACCGAGGGGACATGGTGTTTTTCCTAGTTGTTATCTCCTGGCCACGAAATAGTAACTAAGAAAAAACCGAAAAAAAAATCTTGCTCTTTAGGCCACGAGTTATTAACTAAGAAAAAATCATAAAACAAATATCGCTATCTCGTGGCCACGTGATATAACTAAGAAAAAAATCAAAAAACGAATATTAACTCGTGGCCACGAGATATAACTAAGAAAAAAAAACAGTTCTCGCTAACTCGTGGCCACGAATAAGTAAATAAGAAAAAATCAAAAACCAAATATCGCTATCTCGTGGCCACGAGGTTATCGGAAGATTAGCTAGCCATCAAATCGTTAGATCATCTCGTGGCCACGATATAGCGAGAACTGTTTTTTCTTTTTATTTTTTCTTAGTTACTAATTCGTGGCCACGAGTTAGCGAGAACTGTTTTTGTTTCTTCCTTAGTTACTAACTCGTGGCCACGAGATATCGAGAACTGTTTTGTTGTTTTTTTTGTTATATCTCGAATTTTTTTTTTTCTTAGTTACTATCTCGTGGCCACGAGATAATAACTAAGAAAAACACCATGTCACCTCGGTGCTTCCGTAGTTTACTGCAATACCGCAATGGTAATCTATTATATTTACATGATAATTGTTCAAGTTTAAAATCTACATAAAAAATCATACATTAAGGCGTCTCGAAACACGTCAACCTTGACGTCAGGGACACTGACAGTGACGTCGATAGTTTCCATGTATGGTGCCAGTGCGTCCTGAAGCACGCAACTGCGTGACATCAACATGTACTTGTGCGCGCGTACCGGTTCCTTATTCGCGCCCACGTGAAACGTGACGTCAGTGGCGACCTCATATTTCAACATGTAGCTGTTTGCCTCGGTAATCGTCTTTCCTACCTGCCATTCCTCCTGGAATTAAAAAAAAATCCATTAGATGAGAATATTTCCTGGTCTTGTCTCTTGGATATAACATGTGAGTAAGCCATGTTTGTTCTGAACTGCGCGGCCCATTATCCTTATTCAGCCATGCCTGTACCACATGGCCATACACCAAATCGGAAATTAATGAATTTAATGATTTAGATGATTACCAAACATAAATGACAGAAACGCATGCATTTTAATCAACAAAGCAAACAGTTGGTGAACAATTTACATCAAAATTAAAAACTGCAAAATACAATTTTCTATTACCCAAGAGAATAACCCGTGGCTTACAATTAGTTTAAAACAATCACACTCAAACATTTTACAAATATGGAATTGGGTGCGTATTTGATTATTAGAAGTTCGATATGCCATATTCTTTTTTTTTATATTGACTTTAATTTCATTATTTTTTTTAATTTTGTTAAGCACGTGGGTACATTTATTTGTGCATACGTAAAGAGAATGACAAAACTGGGTCTGGCAAAAATGCATTTTTCATCTTGCTTCTATGAGATCAATTCAGTTTATTTCATTAGCATTTATGAAGGGAATAGTGCGCGCTATGGATATTGTATAAACGTTTAGTTGTTAACAATACATTAGCATGTTAATGACACCATTTCAAAAGAAACAATTGAAAAAAAAATGGATTCAGCTTAAAGTTTAAACTTTATTTATTTTACATCGATTACAAAACTTATATTATCACTCTCGGTGGCTCTGGTGGCGGCGTATGTGGTAGTTATTGTGGGAGGAAACCGGTGAATTCGGAGAAAACCCACGTGTCTGGACGGGCGACCACTGTTTCCTCTCACGTACGTGACCAGGCATCTAACCCAGGACGCATTGGTGAGAAGCGAGGCGCGTTACCACTACGCTATCCAAGCGCCCATTCAGCTTGATTTTGATTCAAAACATTTTCTCTCTTGTGTAACACTGCCATTTTTTCTGGTGTGTGCTTTATTTCAATGTACCTTAAAGTCTTTTAAATCATTAACATTAACTAATTGGCTGAGAAGTTATAAATTAAGGCGCAATTTTATAAACATAAATTAAAAATCGATAAACAAAAGTACTAAACGTTTTTGTTTAGCTTTCATGCGATTTATTATCCAAACTAATAAAAACAATTGGTAATAATAATAACCAGTGCATGATACATGGGTAACAGAAATATTCAGAGTAATATCCAAATAATTGTTGATAAAGTAAATCCAATTTATTTGTAAAATCTCATCGATTAATGTTGACTATGTAGGACGTTTTAATATGATTACTTTATAAATACCATATTTTTACAGTAAGTTTAGGAGTCTTAATGAACCAATTAATTATGATAGACCAGTGAGAAAGTGCCAAATATAATAGAATAAAAGAAAAAACGCCAAATAAAGACCCCGCCAATAATATTACGCATACAATTGCTGCTGATTCCTCTTGAACGTTTCTGAATGTTTTCTATGAGTACTACAGTGTGGCCACACCACGTGACGTCATTTTAAGCTAACACTGATGTAGGTACTTTGGGCGCGCTTGATTCGCTGTTTGGAACAGAATGTGGCAATCAAATGCTCACACCAGTGAATCAAGTGAAATTGGAACATTGGTCTATCCAGGAAGTTGACAGACTTTGACTACTTCGGAAGCTGCTGCCTTTTTGGCTTTAAATGATCAACCCGATGACAAAAATTAAAATCAAAAGATGTCCTTTTCGTTATATGACCTTATGTTTTTATGTAGTGATTTACATGTATACGACCCGTAATTGGTGAAATAAAATATTATATTCTATTCCAACATCGAAAATTTCCCTCCACAAGCCATTACGATGTAAACATAATCAATAAAAATGACAAAAAAAGTGTTGTGGAAAAGTTTATTGAACTAATCAAGTTAATTGTTTTTGCGCATAAATTCAAAGACACGCAATAAACTTCAAAAACATGTTGTTGGACTAACTCTGCCGCCATTATCCGCCATATTGTTGTTCTCTATGCACCACCTGGGAAAATGGTGCAGAGAGAACATGTTCCGAACGTTACACCTTTATGCTTGATTGCCCTTCTGTCTGTTCAGTTCACCCTGAATCTGCACCGAGCAGTGAATCAGGCCGGGGATTGCCGAGTTGATCAGTTGTATTTCCGTAAATTTACCAATAGTATGTCACTGGTGGACAATTCCCCGATCATATATAAATGTAGACAAATACCTCCCTCCCCTCCAAAAAAAAAACTCACAAGAATGCACTATTTTACAGCTTTAAATTAAAAAAAAATCTCAGGGAAATTCCCCTGGATCCCTAGTCCAACTGGAACTATACCCTTATCACGTATCACGGCTCTAGCAAAGAGGCAAACCGCTTGCATTGTCACTGCCTACTTTTTTTCATTACTTTATTTTGTTTAGTCAATCAAATGATATGTTGCTGTTGTTTTTATGTTGGAGTTTACTGTCGCTGCGAGCTAATCAAGCACAGGTTGTGGAAGACCCCGAGCGCACAGAGTGCACGTGGTAGTACCACCGACCGACTGCAAACCTGCTCGAAAGCTTCATCACATGCAACAGCAAGTCAGCTGGAACATTGATATGTTTGAAAACATGCTCGTTTTCAATACACCTGCGCACGGTGAGCTACCTTGATGACTTTCGAAGTCGATAACAATTTAATTTAAATGTCATTCTCATTTTTTACCATCTGATTGATGAAACTTAGCCTGTTGGATTGAATATGAACCCTGGTTGCCATAGCAACGAAAACCAGTACGTCTTCTCTTGAACCACTGGTTAGAATCTAATTTTGCTAATTAATTATTTTAACGACGTTTTATATAAAACGGAAATGTTCAAAATTCTGCTTGATTATTAAAATTCAAATATATTTGACACAATTTCTCGCCATAATGTGATAAAGTTAATCCAATAGAAGAGTTGGATCCCATGTAAAATGTGGTTTGATTTAAACAGAATGTTTTGAAGGATTTACAATATTTCCAACCATGTTCAAATTCATAAAGGTGTGTTGACATTGGCTATGTAAATATTATATGAATGATATTGCAATACCATTTATGATATATCTCAGATCAGTCTCTCTTAGTTTGACATTTATTTAATGGTAATGATGTAATAAATTATACTACTATAATCAGTCCCTGCTATATTATTGTGGCACACTGTATATAGATCACCGAAACAATACTTTGAAAATCACGCGCTTCATTTCTGTTTTCACTAGCACCAGTGTGATTTTATATCAATATTCAAGCCGCTAGTCACCTGAATGATTGTCGCCTGCTTTCAGCAGCAGATGTATGCTATGACAACATAACAATCCGCTGGATTTACCCACCCATCGGTAAATCCATAAACTTTTATCATGTCAGTTATTGATAACGTGATGTGATACGGGATATCAAAGCGTTAACGAACAGAACACGACGTGGGTTTATTACATTAGAACTGATACAGTCAGAATCGAATTAAATGAACTTTGTATTGTACAACGACCGAGAAAAGCACCCAGTTTCGTGAGGACCGTTGCGCTTTTAGGACATATATTGTACGTTATCATCTTCACTGAATAATAATAATGTTAATAATGAAAAATATAAGGTAAACACCCCATAACAGCCATCAATTCCACCAAAACCATGCATATAACTTCACAACATAAGCTTTTAAAAACTAAAAAAGTGACTTTCTCCATTTTCCTACGGTAAAGTTAAGATTTTTCTACCGTGAGTTTTTCTCGAGAATCAAATTCAGTTTTTCATATTCACAGAAATTGTATATTTCCAGTAGACATCAATGTTAACTTTAATACAGTTTATCTCCCCCACGTGTGATAAAACTTGGAAAAACTCTCGGTGAAACATTTTTATTTTTGGATGTCTTCAGAGTGACAATGTTTCATAGAGATATTACCATCCAGTGACAAGAGTTGGAATATGGCTATTATTGGGCATATACCTTAATAATAAAATATGATCATTTACTAAAATAATAGAAATAATTCAATATATGCAATATCTCTGCTTGATACATATGCCATTTGAAAAGACAATGATTTAACCCTTTCCCTCATAGAGGAACCATGAAAAGACCTATGCGAACAGCATAAAACCAGATCAGCCTGCGAGTAACTCGCAGGCTGATCAGGTTTTATGCTGTTCGCTGCTCCTCAGTGGTCTGGAAATGAGGATTTTGTAATTAAATTTGGTATGGTTTAACTGTGGTTTTCTGCAGATCAGGCTTTATGTGGTACCTTTTTGAGGGCGTCAAAATGAGTCTTATGAGGGAAAGGGTTAATGGACCTACATTTTTTCATTTGAGCTTTCATTTATTCTCAGCAGAAAAAAATAATAATCCAGAATTCCAGAATAGGTAGGAAGGTAAAGTATTATACAGAATTTGCATGTCAGCACATGCGCAAAATTTGTGATAGGGATAAGAGAGACATACTATGAACCGTTAAAAATATATTACTGCCAGACTGCAGTATCAAGCCATAGACATGTGGTCTGATACCACACCCAGTCACTGACACCGAGCCAACCAGTCCTGCAACTACTCCTATATGTTGAGTGCCAAGCAAGGAAGCTATAACAGTACCTTTTTTTACGACTTTGGTATGTCGCGGCCGGGGATCGATACCCACGACCTCTCGCTCCCGAGGCGGACGTTCTAACCACTCGGCCACGGGGGACGGTTGAATTATTTAGAACCATGGTCCAAAGTCAATGAAATTGCAACAAATGAATACGTTTACTGAACCTAGATTGGATAAACCATCTAGACGACTAAATGTACTTGGGTAAGGAATGATCAAACACCTGTTTTTCATCATGTAGGATTAAATTTTACTCATTATTACTTGACTTAAAATAAAACAAAGTATATTCTTGCACGAGAAAGACCAAATTTCTACTCTTTTCCAGTGTTGTCTGGTGCGTTGTCTATTGCACATTAATAAACATAAACAAATATCAGCGAATATCACAGACACTCATCTGCTTATGATTTATTTTTATATGCATTCAATCATTGTATCCAGGTTATATATAATGGTCAGGCGAACAAAATATTGCAATAAATATGACAAAAAAATATATGCAAAATATTTTTCAGTCTTTGTAGTGAGCCCATGCATGAAGAGTGAATTTGATCAGTTCTATCAAGGCACACGAAAATAAGAAAAATACATATACCGGGTAGATTTTATACCATACGTAAAGCTGATGATACGACTGTGATGTCCGAGAATATGTCAATGCTTAGTCAAACCGAGTGGCTTTTATTGTATCTTCCTTTTTCTCAGTTATATCTTGTATTTTAAAACAGACCCTAAACTCCATAAATATATGAATAAATCAATCAGTCAAGTTGAGATTTGCGACATTTTATCAACTTTATCGTAAATAAGTTTAAATCGGTAGTAAGATCCTAAAAAATCGCCAAAATTTCAGAGTGAAATCACTGGGTACTTATTTTGAAATGCGTCTTATTGATAATGACTCTTGTTTATGTTGTATCGGCAAGTTCGATTCTGAGTAGCACTCGTTAGAAATACAGCCAAGCAATAACCTTGGGGTCGTATTTCAATATTCAGTTTCCAAAATAAATTTATAAATTGTATGTTTACAACAACACGATGATGGTTTTCACTAGACTTACCAGTCTATCCAATGACGTCATATTGTTCACCGTTAATGTTCAACAAATAACAGTAGTTTATCCCTTTACCAGTCTATCAATTGACGTCATATTGCTCACAATCACAGTAATTTATCCCTTCACCGGTCTATCAACGGACTTCATATTGCTCACAAATCACAATATTTTATCTCTTTACCAGTAGTTCCCCTCTTACCCGGAAATCAATCCCTCGTATCCATAGGTGCAGTATATCATTACTCTACCCGAAGCAGTTCCATACGCAAATGGCATTGCTAATAATTATTGTTATATGATCCTTCTGTTTAATTTATTAGCCCTACTGGCACCGTGATTGTACAGGCGCGTATTCAAACATCCAGATTATGTCCATTAGGGGAGTTTCTTGGTAAATGTGTACCGTGCAAATTAACCTTTTTCTGGTAGAATTTCAAATTTATCGATAAAATGAAGAGAAATCCATACTTTTTAATATTGAAATGTTGCACGAGATTTATGCTATGTCATGTACATGTATTTCATACAATCTTTAGACGTGAAAACAAAATAAACTGAATAGAATGTACTGCTCTAGTTATTTTAAAGAAATGTACTAGTCTGTTTAGGAAGATTTGTCTTCCTAAAACAATTAGTATCGGAATTCGATTTAAAAAAAGAAAATGCTAGAAGTGATCGGTCCAGTAGGAGTGACATTTTCTCACTGAATGAGTTCATCAAATATAGATGTAAACGTCATTGGTAAATAGATTTTATCAGTCAATGGACATTTGTGATAGGCTCATTGTCAGCTTCCCATATTCAATGACATATTGCCTGCTACAACACAGACCTGTGCCTTGTAACATTAATGGCCATCTATACGATACTTACAGAAAACAATAAAAGTATAAAGGTTCTAATTGATTTTTGAAGATGAACATTTTTTTTTTTATCAAACTTTTCATGAATGTTCAAAGTCCATTTGGAATTATGAAAACAGTTCATAATTTCTCTTTAGATAATCGTATTTGTGTGTGTGTTTTGTTGTTGTTTATTTATTGTTTGTTATTTCAGTTGCTGGAATGGTTATTTTAACAGGCTCGAATTCTACCATCCGTACTTAGCACGAAGTAATACTTAGATACTTGGTAGCGAATTTCAATCTTCTAGTGTCTCTAATTTAAATAGCCAAATATACCATTTCTTAACAAATATTGTCAGTTAGTAAGATAATAAATTATGTCAGCTAAATCTTGTATTTTAGTTTTCCTATTATTTAAGAGTTGGGGTATTACTTAGCGTTAAGTATTGTTGTTTGCCCCGAGCCCGGTATTACTCAGCGTTAAGTATTGTTGGTAGCACCCCAGCCTGGTATTACTTAGCGTTAATATTATTGGGTGCTCCGAGCCTATAACATAGCGTTAAGTATCGCTGGTAGCTTCGAACCTGGTATCACTTAGCGTTAAGTATGGTTGGTTGCTTCTAGCCCGGTATTACTTAGCGTTAAGTATTGTTGTTAGCTCCGACCCCCGGTATTACTTAGCGTTAAGTAGTGTTGTTAGCTCCGAACCCCGGTATTACATAGCGTTAAGTAGGGTGGGTTGCTCAGAGCCTGTTATTACTAAGTGTTTAGTATTGTTGATAGCTCCGAGCCTGGTTGCCTATACAATCAATACTTTATTATTTATATAAAGTTGGCATGTATTGTAAACGGTCTCGCCTCACGGAGCGCCATCTAGGGACACATGTCATATTTATAACATTCTTTCCTGACATCAAAAGAAGTTTATAGTATCCAATAAAATATATATAAATACGGTATGAAATATACAGAGAAAACAAATATTTATTATTTACGACCCTTAAGTGCATCAACAAAGAGCACATCATCATTTAAAAATATACAATGTACATGCTGTATCTAATATAAATCTCTATAAACAAAATATTAATCAATTGAGCTTTTTTTGTGCAGAAAATGGAGATTAAGTTTACAAGATTTTGATATTTTTTAAATAAATCATGTAGTGGTAGGACCTGCTTGTCTGTTATACGTATAAAGTCTGGGTAGATTCTTTAACCAAGAAAAGCTTTAAAATCAAAACAATGTCTGAATATGCATTTGAATGACTTGCATATGTTTTGTCGTCGAGACAATTGTGCCCTCTTTCCATATTTAAACTAACACATAGAACTGTTAATTACAGCAGTGAACGTTTAAAAATACCCAAAACTATCTATAGATTTAGTCGTTTTTATACTAACGCGTTTCTAACATGTCAAGTAAAAGCACTACTAGATACCATCTTTCAATTTTGGGTGACCATTAATTATTTTGGAAGCGTCTCAGCTTTGATAACTTCACATTGGACGCCTTAGATTTAAGCATAAATGATAAAGCCTACTGATTTGGAGAATCAAGGTTTGCATTTTTTTAAGTTCGATTAATATTTAATATTAGTTTTCTTTCTTTTTTCTTTTTCTTTTTTTTCTGAGTATGCCTTGAGATATTTTATTTACTCATCACTGAAAAATGAACAACATGGCGGCGTCTTGTCAATTATTGATAGGCTACAGATGTTAATGTTTTAATACGGTATCGCGCATAAAGAAGGAGAGAAGATAAATGGTTCCAATTCTTTAACTTCACTATCTACGCAGAAAAATGGAAAAAAATGCTTTAATATATTATCTATGAGAACATCTTTGTATGAATGTTGTTATTTTTCCAATCCTAAGTCCAGATACAAACAGACAGACAGACAGACAAACAAACACTTACCATATTCTATTACCATAACCTGATTCGTTCACGTCACCTCTACATATAATCGCTAAATCCATCCAATACACTTTCAGTCGTTAAGCAGATTAAATTTCAGAGACCTAATGTCGTCTGGAAATAATGTATAGTATCTCATGGGTAACTATTTGAATATTGTTTCTACTCTCGATCACCGGGAAGCTGTGATTCATAATCAAATCACTCAAATGCATTTATTTTCGAGTGTTTCCGGTATACCGACAAAAACGGGCATCGGATTTAGAGGCGTGAATCGTAGAGACATCGATTTTTCTATCGATCTCTGCAGCTATGTACATATACACAGGAAATAAAATTCTGGATATAAAAGATTTTTTTCAGGTATGAGATTCGTGCCATCTTCAGTTAAGCGAACCCAGTATCGACTTACGATGACAGAAAAATGCCATTTGAATAGGTCACGGGAAAGAGATTTCAATGGCTATTCATTTGATACTTTTAGAGCCAACGTCTGCGATATGCTCAATTTATCAGGAACCTGCGTTTCAAAACAGTGCAGCGCTATGCGCTCAATGAATTGCAACAATCCATTCATGAATTATTACGACCTATGGTAATCAAAATGCTGAAAGGCCATTGAATACCGTTAGAGCCCAAAGGGCTTTGATTTTGTAACTCAGTTTTCAATAACAGCAAGCAGTAATGACCATTCAAACATAGGAAATTGGATAACATCCAATTGCCTTCTGTGTCCCAATCTAATGGACATTTATATAACACATGCGAATCAGTTGTTTTTCATCTGTAATGTTCACAAAATGGAAATTTAAAATGCGCAAACAACAGTCAAACCTTGACTTTTTTGCCAAAAAGAAATACAAAAGATAACATTAAAAAAGTAATATTCACCCAATATCCTGACTAATGCCGCATTTCACATTTTGCAAAAAATGGATGAAAATTATTTTCAATTTATTTCTGAAATTTATACTCATGTTCAGTCCAAGTGTTTTTTTTTTTCGAGAGACGCAATATCCTCCGACTTACAAATCTTGATAATAGTTAGCGTGGATCGAATCATTCATGAAATTTGATGGAATTGTCGAGCCTTATAGGAGGTATTGCCTCCTTAACGCATTGTTCTATAGTATGGTTTTACCATAGTCACAAATGATCCATCTCTGCACAATTTCTGAAATTCAAATTTCTCAATCAGAAATATTTACGATAGAGAAATGTAGAAAAAAATATAATATTGCAAACACTCAAACTTAGTTCCGACGATTCAGATATTAAACAATGGTTCAAATTATCAAAACAAATTATGGAGTGATTACTACACTCAACATTTTGTAACTAGTAGTAACATTACTTTGCCAGACGGTACTCTCCCTGATTACGAACCTTCATCAGTAATAATAATTATTACTACAAGTCAAGTTGTACTATTGATGTTGTTCCAAATATTTGGAAACCAATATAGCCGTCGAACCGCGTTTGCTCAAGTATTGTATGAGCATCTACTAGTATGTATTTTTCGGCGTAGTTCTCTAACCTCACTTTTTACTAAAGATGAAGATGATAAGAGCAATTGAAAATTCGAATGATTTTCAATGGTAGAAAATGCCTATACTTAAGAAAAATGGTTACGCACAAGTCTATGTTGAGATGACAACTAGCTTATAAATTTAGGCTTCGTATTCACGAAATATTAAAAAGTGTTTTGACTGAGTTACATTTTTTGTGAATATGTAGTACCTAGTATATTAGATCAACCTCACAGTAAAACATAAAAGTTTCCAAACCACATTTTCTATAGAGATTTTCAAGAGATACTGATCTAGTTAGTCTAGTTACAATTCAGGAAGCCTCGATGTGTATTCTTTTCCAAAGAATCTGAATAAGAAATAACACAACCTTCTCAAACTTGGCAATAGAAGAATATTCAAGGATGGGTCTTATATATGATATAAATATTTCTCTTAGATGCCTTTTGGGACCTATTTCGGACCGAACGTAAATATGTTGTTTTTATAGTCTGTTTCACCGTTTCGACTGTTATAGTACACTTTACTAAGGTGCAGACCAACGGATCGATAGATCAGAGCATATTGTTTTTGGTCTGTCTGTTTGTTTGTTTGTGTTTGTCTCAAAACTTTAACCTTGACCATAACAAGGAAGTCCTTCCACCTACATCATCCAAACTTCACAGGTGCATGCACCTTGAGCTCTACACGCCGGGTGACCTTGAATTCAAACTCGAAACTGTATTCTCCTCGTTGCACGTGCGGTGATATTGGACCCACTGGACACTTCTCAGTGTTGTATTGCCCTAATTATTCACAACATCGCTCTCTTGTCCATTTCTTATTCAGAACCTCTCACATAGATCAGAATACATGTATATGACTTTTATCTATAACAATGAATTATTTAGAAAAGTTCAATCTTATATCCGGGCAACTGCATGAACATTTTGACATTTTCTCTCTCTCTCTCTCTCTCTCTCTTTCTATCATGCATAATATAACTGCACTGATGTAGTAGAGGTATAAAATGACACTTGTACTATCTTAGCATAGAGCTGGCTTTTGTGACGACGTGATAGATTGTTCGATTTGCATACCGAAAGTCCCGAGTTCGATTCATCTCGGGGCAGTTGGATTTAATTTGGTTATATTTGGCGCCCAACGTAAATAACTCACAGTTGTAGAAAGGTTGTTACCCTAAGAAAGTCCTGCATACGTTCATACACCAGTGATCTAAGGACAGATTAACACGAATACCTATATCTATATTTCGTATATGGCCAGATAACGATCATGCATTTAAATTAATTAAATGCCACATGGAGAAATGTTTCAATGATTTAGCTGTTTGCAGATCATTGAAATAACTACTGCTTAGACTAAATTTCTGAATTAAAATTTTTGACTGTTTCGTATCGGGAGGGAAGGGAGCGTGTTGACACTTATGCTAATTTAAAAGAATTACTTGTATACAGTGTATACTTTATTTAAGGGGAATCTCTCTAAATCAGAAGCTACAGGCACTTTGGAGGATTACGTGAACTATGGGAGAAAAGTAAATCAATCTTTACCCGCACACTTTTAATATTGTGATTCTGTACATACAAATACCTAATATTAACTTATATGTCTTTCGTACAAACTACACATTTCAATATTTTTGGTCGTATAGTATCATACATTTAAAGACAATAGCAAAATTGAAACGATAATGTTTGCCCTTTCAGTTAAATTATTGGTCAATGCTTTCCTTCATGTTAAATTCAGTTAAAAAAAGGTCACGACTGGTAGATCTATAGCTCATTTGCTTGGCGCTTTAAAAGTCCAGAACTGGTTAGCCCGGTGTCAGGATAATGTGATTGAATAAAAGAATCAGGGACACAATATAAATACACATGTATATAAAGTCTCTGAATGAATGAATAAATAAACAGACAAACATGCACGGATCCAGCAATTTGTCGTGGAGGGCGGGGGCGACAGGGATGTGTTGGCCAACTATGAAATTCACTGTCCGTACGAGGCTGGGTGGGGGTAGATTGCTAGATATTACTAGATTTTAAACATTGTAACCAAATCGCATGCGCAAGAGCATATACGTATGCGCAACGTCAGCTGCAAGAGATTTTTCCTCTACTCAAAATATTAAATATTCTTGATATTTTCTATCTTTTTGGTGGTAAGACTTGTCCCAAAGTTAAAACTATGTAACTGGAACATTCTCTAATTCATGTTTTACACATAAGACAACACGTTCTTAGGAGATTGAAATTTTCTCAGACGATCAGCTGCTTGAAGGTGAAGGCCACTCACTACTGCTGCACTTCCGGTTTAAATATCACATGTTTTCGTGAATAAATAATAAAAAATTCTTCTTTTCCTTCTTATTTGGAAGTTATAAATGTAAACTTGTCTTGTACAGAATCATCTGCACATTCCAGTCATAAGGTAAGAATCTTTAGACCACTGTTCACTGCCTGTATAATACTTACCTGTGCTTTTTCAGCAAAAACCAACCCGTTTAGACAAAATACCCAAACATGTACTCATCTACAAATAGTTTTGCTATTCAGATTAAAGAAATTCTGGCCATCATAGAAGGATGCAAAAGGGAAAGATGTCCACACAACACTACTTTTCCTCTCCATCTTGCTTCTAGCCCTTTCCCTTGATGTTGAATCAAATCCTGGACCGACTCAAACTACCGAATACCTAGATGGAAATTCCACAGTTTTCCCATGTGGTAGCTGCCAAAAACCTGTCACCTGGACATATAAAGGTGTTGAATGTGATGGATGTTTCACTTGGTACCATGCTGACTGCCAAAACATCGGAAGCTCTATGTATGACAGGCTTGGTGAGATCTCTAATCATGCTGGGATATGGAAATGCAATGCCTGTGACAACATAAACATCACTCTAAATTCACTACAAAGCCTTGAATCCTATGAAACCTCAAATCCATACGAACCTCTTAATACATCCAACATCAGCAATATGTCTCTCGCAAGCTCAAACCTCCACGCCAAAATCAAAACAAAATCCCACATCTAAGCAACCTCTGACAAAAGGCAAGTCCAAAAATAAGATAAAAAGATCAGTCAAAGTCCTTGTCGTAAACTGCAGATCGATTGTGGACAAAAAACATGAATATTCTAATCTTTTACATTCCACTAAACCTGACATAATAATTGGAACAGAATCTTGGTTGAAACCTAAACATTTTGACAATGAAATCTTTAATCAAGACCAAGGTTATACACCTTTTCGAAGAGACCGTATTGGGAAAGCTGGGGTGGGGTCTTTATTGCTGTTAGAAATGACATTGTTGCCCAAGAAATGAAATCCATTCAGTCAGACTGCGAAGATGTATGGATTAAACTTGACCTTTTCGGATGCAAATCTCTCTTGATTGGAGCCTACTACAAGCCACATGAGCATGACCAGCATAGCTGGGATGAATTTTCCAAATCCCTTCAAAAAGCGAGTAAACACAATTGCAATATCTGGGTAGCTGGAGATCTGAACTTACCAAAGATGGACTGGGACAACTTGTGTCCATCTTCTGACTGTAAACATCCCTCCTTCTATAGAAACATCATTGAAGTACTGAATGACTTTAATCTTACCCAAACAGTTAATCTTCCAACCCGTGAGTCCAACATCCTTGATCTTTTCCTTACAACTAATCCAACTCTGGTCCAACGGGTCAGTATTCTCCCAGGTATAAGTGACCATGATATTGTCCAAGTTCAAGTTAATACCTCTGCCAGAATCCTTTACCAAAAACCACGCACTATACCTCTTTATAAGAAAGCAAACTGGGATGGGATGAAACAAGCTCTAGAATTATACCATCAGGAAATGCTTGAAGGTGATCTGTATTCTTCTTTGAATGTCCAACAGCTATGGGATAACTTCCATACTAAGCTCAATTCTCTGACAGACAAATTTATTCCGTCTAAACTTTCTAGCATCAGAAATAATCTTCCATGGGTAAATCAAGATCTCAAACGACTTGCTCGGCAAAGGGATAGAGCTTTTCACAAACATCGAAAATATGGTAAACACACTGATCTAAAGAAATTCCTTGATCTGAAGCATCTTTTCAGGATGTTAGTCAAACTTTCCTATGAATCATATCTTAAAGACATTCTTAGTGTAGCCCAAGATGATCAGTCCTCTAAACCTAACTTAAAAAAACTCTTTACACTCCTCAAGCATTCCAGAAAAGATTCAGCCTCTGTTGCACCCCTACGTAAAAACAATTCTATCCATCAAGATGATGATGCAAAAGCTTCTATTCTAAATGAGCAATTCCAATCTGTCTTCAGCCTGAAATCTCCTAACAGCCTCAGCTCTCTTTGTAATATGAAACTTGTAGACAGCATGCATGTAGAAAGCCCCCTCAATACAATGGCAGACATTACAATAACATCCAAGGGTATTGAGAAACTTCTTTCCAACTTGAATCCTCACAAAGCCTCAGGCCCTGACCAGATAAAGCCAACTGTCCTGAAAAACCTCTCCTCTTCTCTATCTCCCATTCTGAAACAAATCTTCCAAAAATCCATTGACTCTGGAATCCTCCCTGTGATATGGAAGGATCCAAATGTAGTGCCCATCTACAAAAAAGGAGATCGCTCCAATCCTGCGAATTACAGGCCAATATCTCTAACCTGTATTCTTTGTAAAACTTTGGAACACATTGTTGCATCCTCCATCTCGAAACATCTTACCAAGAATAGCATGTTTTATGAGCTCCAACACGGCTTCAGAGAAAAACGTTCCTGTGAGTCTCAGCTCCTCATGCTGGTTGATTACCTACTGAAATCTCTTTCAAAAAAGAAGCAAACTGATCTTATCTTACTGGACTTCAGCAAAGCTTTCGACAAAGTCAATCATGAAAAACTAGTTTTGAAACTCCATGGCTATGGTATCAGGGGTTCTGCTCTTCAATGGATTAAAGGGTTTCTTGATAACCGCCATCAGTCTGTCGTTGTCAATGGGTCTTCTTCTAACCCAATATCTGTCTCATCTGGAGTCCCTCAGGGGTCTGTGCTGGGGCCATTGTTATTTTTAGTATATATCAATGACCTCCCTCAGAATGTCCAGTCGAAAGTCAGACTCGTTGCAGATGACACGGCAATCTACATGACTCTCTCCACGGCCTCCCAATCAGAAATTCTTCAGAAAGACCTTAACACACTTGAGCTGTGGAGTCATAAATGGGACATGGAGTTCATTCCATCAAAGTGCCAGGTCATCCATATCAATAGGTCCAAACATCCAATCCCAACTCAGTACTTTCTTCATGGTTGCTTACTCCAATCTGTACCAGTGGCCAAATATCTTGGTGTTGACATCTCCTCTGACCTGTCATGGGATGCACACATCAACCGCATCTGTCAAAAAGCAAATAATTCACTTGGCTTTCTGAGGAGGAACGTTAAAGTGCATTCAGAATCTCTCAAGTCTACTGCTTATGAAACACTTGTCCGCCCTCAGCTTGAGTACTGCTCTACCATTTGGTGCCCTTTCACCGACACACATATCTCACAGCTTGAATCTGTCCAGCGTAGAGCAGCAAGGTGGGTCAAGAATGACTATGGAAAAACATCGAGCGTCACAAATATACTGCAGTCCCTACAGTGGCGTAGGCTTGATCAACGAAGAATTGATAGCAGGCTCTCTCTCATGTTTAAAATCACTAATTACCTCATAGCTATTCCAATATCTGACTACCTCATCCCAATGACGAGACAATCTAGACATTACCACTCTGCCTCCTACAGACTTATACCTGCTTCCACAGACTATTACAAATTCTCCTTCTTTCCGCGAGCTGTCTTCCACTGGAACAGTCTACCACCATCTACCGTCGCTTGTTTAACTCAAGAACAGTTCAATCAGGCAGTCTGCCAGAATGATCACATTTCCCCTTAGAAAACACAAAGCTCTTATTTTTATTAGTTTTAAAGTAACACCTTCTGGCACTCTTTTACTCTCAAATTTTATTTTGTTCATAATGTTATCATTTTATCCTCACACAATCACTACTAATACTCTTGCAGCTAGACGCGCAAAATGTCTAGGTCCCCAATAGGGGTTTGACATCATAGGAAGATAGATAGATAAATCCCCCCGGTGGGGGGGGGGGGTCATGCCCCCTTTCTCTCCACTTTTATGCGTATGTACCCTCTCTGGATCCGCGCATGACAAATGATTTGTCAATAACAGGGGCCCTACTTTAACTGCGTACGGGCCTCACATGTCAGTCAGAGTTCCCTCCCATACATACACAGCTCTTCATTAAGAAGGTGCGCACAAGTTTTCAATTTTGGTTGTTGAGCATGTACAGAAGTTGATATCGTAAGACTATTTAATAATTGAATTGACACTGTCAGTACTTGTGGAATGTATTAAAGATACACAACATGGATTTAGGCGTTATGAAATTTCGCTGTCAAGGGGCAAATGCTCTTCTAGGAGGTAAGATCATTGGTTATGTATTCTCCAATTTCTGATAATTGTGAAGTTTCTAGCAATGATGTTCACGGTAATATACTCGCGTCGGGCTATAAGTATATACTGTGATACGTTTGTAATTCAAAATTTAATTCATTTACGTCATTCGTAAGTCAGATGTAAATAAAAGTGACAACAACAAAAAATAAAACACCAAAATATTAAGTGATTCAGTTCATTTTTTTTTTCTTTTTCACTTCAACATCTTTACAAGCAGTTCTTATCTGTATGTATAATGAATGATATACCATTGCACACGCATCTCACATCATGATTGAAGTGCAACAAGATGTATAAGAAAATATAAGATAATCAGGTATTGCTTTATGTTGGTCAATATAATTATTGTCAGTGACATCAGGCACGGTATCAAATTTACTTTACTAAAAGGACCATGGGGACTTATACAATGATATGAAGACATGTTATTAATACTCTTTGTCTAATACTTGATACAAAAAATAAAAATATGTTAATATACAGGTGTAGGTCTCATATATGCAATCTCCATTGAAATCTGTGCTGGACATAAAATTTTTGCACTGGCATCCCCAGTGGATAGAGATTATTTCTGCTTCTGTATATTTCCATATACAAGCCTCCTTCAACTGGCTGAAGATTTTGCTTGGTAAGAAGTGATTTCATGCACAGTGGACAGACATCATCAAATGGCTATGTACAGCATTTAAAAATAGGTTAAAAACGTTTTTGGGTTTAGTGTTGTAAACCGCCCACCCCCTGAAGACATCCAGGGTGTCTGCTTCAACTATGTCTGGGGGTAGAGCGTTCCAATCCCGTACTGTCTGTGGAAAGAAGGACATCTTCCTGTGTCTGTGTGGCTTGTCAGGGGACTGTATGCACAAGTTTGGTCATGACGGGTTTTACACAGTGGTTGAACCAGTCTGTCGGCCTTGGTAATTGCCACAAGATCTCTGTCGATTTCTAGCATCTTTTCTCCTGTCTTGAACAATCTCAAATTCAGTGTGTGGAGCATATTGCTGACACTAGATGTGTTTCGTTGTTGATTTAGAATGTATCTGGCTGCCTGGGGCTGGATCATTTCAAGTTTGTTGATATATCTGTGAAAGGAAAAAAAAAAAGCACTGCATATGTAATATTTAAAATTAAATTTCATCAAATATCATATTCAGCTATTTTAATACCAAATTGAAAATCCATGCATAATGTTCAGGATATCCAATAAATTTGGCATATTAATTTAGAGCAGCTTGTCCATACTGCCATT
>CM037782.1:15250018-15300018 GCA_021229015.1 Solen grandis
GCTAATTGAAACATCAGTTGAAAAAAAAGGTGCATTTTCATCTTTAATTTTCTCATTACCTTGTTAAACAATTTTTTTTGCAAATTTTGAAAATTTGAAAGTTTTTTAAAATATATTTTGATAAACAAAAGAACCCAAAAAATTTTACTGTCCCAGCAGTCAGCGTTTTAAATGGAACTTTCGTATTATAAACCGACGACGACACAGCCCTTATTTATAGAGAAAATATAAGGGCCGCCCCTTAAGCAAATTCAGATAGCAAATAATCGGTTTTGGGCCATTCTATAGTGATGAAATAACCCTGGATCTATCTGAGGTTGTTGTTTGATGTGATTATTTGAAGTTACACGGATTTTTATGGAATTTAAGTTTTCCCATATGAATATTGTAAGTTTGAAGATGATATCACTTGGGAAGAAGTACTAATGAGTGTAAAAAAAGTGAAATTGACATTTTCTAAAAAAAAAAGGGGGTCCCATAATCCTGACGAAAAGGTTGATTAAGCCAAAAATTAACAAGACTATGATTATTTGATTTACCGTCGCCTCGACATCTTTCATCATATAAGTTTCCCACTAATACAGGTGGAAAAAACCCCAATGACGGAGGCATCCGGGTAAAACCCCCGACCTACCCCCCATAATCAAACTTGACAAGAGATATGGCTTACACTTGTCAAATGTTTAAAGTGCTAGAGAAAAATCTGGTTTTTTTTTCATATTTAAGAGCCAAAATACATGACATCACAAAAACCCAAATTTTTACTTTTATTTTTTATGAATAAGTTTAATGATGCGCTTAATAATTGCATGTGTTTAAGGGAAAAAAGAAAATTAATCGGGAATTTTTTTTCTAAGTCAAGACAGAATTGGGTTATCAAATTTGGGGCGGGGAGTTTATGGCCATAAACAAAAGTTGACTGAATAATAAAAAGGCCAAAACTTAATATCAACCAAATAAAAATTTAATTCAAGATTAGGGGCATCAAAATAATTAAAAATTTTAAAGATGATTGCTTAAGAAATAAAGATTTAGAGTGCAAATAAAGGAAATCTGGTATTTTTTATTTTAAAAGAGTTTTGCTTCAAACCCTTTTTGGGGGCCGTTTTTAGCCATACCAAACTTGTTCATGATATTATGGCTATAAAAAGAAGAGCTAGAGGTGTAAACAATTTAGTGAAATTTGGTGATACATTTAAAAGGCAATAACTCCTGCCCTAATTTTTCCCCAAACCTGCCATAATTAAACTTGGTTGAGAGATTTATGGCTTTAAACTTGAAGATAGTAGAGTGTAAACAATTGAAATCTGGCATTTTTGTTATATTCAAAGGGTCATAACTCCTAAACTTATGCCATAATCATTAACTCCACTGAGATATTGTTGTCATAAACAGCTAGGCCAAAATGCCTCTTAGGGGATAACGCCCTGCCTTTTGTTGGTAAAGTTTCACCTTATAGTTTCAACCCTTAGCATTCTTTGATTTTTTCCGACATTGTGTGTGTGTGTGTGTGGATTACTGTACACACTGGAGCCATGTCAATCATCCAGCCATGATTGACAGTTGGTTTATTATAGTATCAACATAAAATTTTGTGCAGGTATGTGGAACAAAAACAAACTAATGAATGCATTACATCTTTCAATGTTTACTAACTTGCTGAAATATATAAGTTTTTATTATTCAGCTAAAAATGTGCATTCTGTCATCTTTGATTTCCAGTCATGACGAAGCTACCATCAGGTAGATCAGAAAAAGATTTAAACCTTAATTCTCAACAAAGCCCCACCATATCTTTTAAATAAACACATTGTCAACACTTCACAGACAGAGAATTTCCATTTTTACCAAAAATATCAACAGATGAAATGGCCCAAAAAAAATAAAGCTCAGAGTGGTGGGTAGCTGTCAAATGTTCATTCTAACTCTGAAGATTTAGCATGAGAAAAACATGTATTATTACAGATTTTAATTTCCAGTATGTTCAAAGAAAATAATGAAAAAGCATGCACTTGTTTACAGCCAAGACCATCAGTAATATTTTGAAACAGAATGACTGAAATAAAAGCTCTAAATATGTTAATATCATTACTCTAAATATAGACTGGCTTTGTACTTACAATATTTATGATCCTAGTAAAATGGGTGGGGTAATGCATTGTGATAAGATTGCATATTTAAATTATTTTTTTTCATAAAGAAATTAAATCAAAAAGAAAAACAAGAGGACCAAGATTGCCCTGTGTTGCTAACCTGAGTAAAATTGTTGTGTTGGGCATGTTTACCAAAGAAAGTGGCATCTAAAGTGTTACAATGTTAACATTTGACTAAGTGACCTAGATTTTGACCCCTACCTAGACTTGCACCCCATCTGGGGTTTCATGCAAAACCCTTTAAAAAATTCCATGAAGATTGGATAAAAAAAAATGTGACATCTACAGTGTTCATAAGCTTTGATTTGACCTGGTGACCTACTTTTGACCCAACAGACCCACCCTTCTCAAAAAAAAACACACTTTTTTCCAAAATGCACTTAAAACGCACTTTAAACGCAGTTTAAGTGTTTTTTTTTCTTTTTTTTTTTTTCACAAAAGGGGGGTTTTTTTTTCTGTTCTTTTTCAAAAAAAAAAAGTGTATTTTAAGTGCGTTTTTTTTGGCGAATGTATTTTTCCTGCATCTTTGAGAATAGAAGTGTATTTTAAATGACCTTTTTTTCCAAAAAGGGTTTTTGTTTCCCAAGTCGTTTAAAGTGTATCTTTTGCACAAAATGTTTTCTTTTTTTGATTTCTTTTTTTTAATAAGTGCGTTTTTTTAAATGTATTTTTTATTCAAAAGTGCATCTTTTAGTTTCAGTTAATTTTCCTATCAAAAATCAGTGCGTTTTTTTAAATGTATTTTTGTGAAAAAGTTCGTCTTTTTGTTTAGTTTATTTTCTGACCCCAGTAAGTGCGTTTTAAGGTATCTTTTGTGAAAAGTGCATCTTTAAGTTTCATTAAATTTTGTGTTTTTTTTGTGTGTTTTTTTCATCACAGATTTATTTTTACACAGATTTTTTTTTGGTAACCATTGGTTAAATTCTTAATAAGAAAAAATTTCCAGATTTTTTTTTTAAACGGAATGAAAATTCATATAGATCAAATAATAAAGAACCTTTCTAATTGATTCTTCCCTTCTGGTAGTGTTCCTATCAAATCAGGACTGAATTTTGTGAAGTTATTTTTGAAGATTGGACATTTATGAAATTATATATTTTCAGATTTTCCAAGTAAAACAGTAATATAAATTACAATATGAGCATATACCTTTAAAAACCAGAAATATCTGTCACAGGTTCAATACTTGATATCATTAAAATTACTTTGTATGCGTTTTTTTTTTTTAAAGAGAGAGAGAAAACAGATTAGATGATTTCACAAATTGGCTGAATTAATGTAGTTCAGGATGCCCCCCCCCCCCCCCCCCCAAAAAAGTGAAAAAAATGAGAGAGAAAGAGAACAGGAGGCAAGAGTAATTTGTGTTTGTATCAGATCTTGTTAGAATCATTACCTCATTCTATTTTTAAAATGAAATTAACATGTCCTAAAAAATGCTATTAAACTTCACAAATCATTAAAAATGCAGACCAAATCAGGCTATTTATACTTAAATAAATGTCTAATCACAAATTCACAAACAGTTTCCCTAATGAATTTCATCAAGTTAAAAGTCTTTTTTTTTTTGTTCTTTTTTTTTTTTTGTTCTTTTTTTTTTTTTTTTTTTTTTTTGACATGCTTGTGTACAGTACAGAACATGTGTGTTTACACAGGCTGAACTGTCAACTTCCTGTCTTCCAGACAGCTGTCTGCACAGTCATGTGATCATTTTCATTGGCTCTTATGACATCACATTGTTTAAAAATGGCTGCTAAAAACAATTGATTGGGAAAGTGGACAATAGGAATTAGAATTACTGTAGGACCCTGTATGTGTTAATGAAAACAATTATCTTTTTCAGATATATATATAAATAATGGGAAACTTCAATTGAAAATGTGATATACTAAGAAATTAAAGAAACATTTGGTTTTAAATTTTGGATCTGCTATGATCGATTTTATTTATCCTTTACACAGGTGTTCTAAACAATGTAAGTGAGCAAAAGTGACAAAAAAGTTTGGACCCCTGGTCATGATAAATGTCTTTAATGGTCATTTTTTTGAGAAACATGTTGGGTTTTAATTGGCTGAAATATATCTGAATTTAAATCAAGCATCAGAATGGATTTAAATTCATGATCATAACTGTTCAGTACGTCAAACTTGAGAGACAGAAATAACTGATGTGAAGCGAGAAAGTCCATTGGATAAAAGTGAACACGTGATCGAGGCGCGTCATTACAATTTGAACTGTGAACCCGCCATGAACCGTAAAATGTAAACATAAACAAAATCATGGTTGATTGCTCAATGTGTTTGCTGTATTAATTTAAACGTTTACAGTCATATGTATAAAGAAAATAGAGATCAGCAATTAGCCTACGTTGTGAAGTCAAATTCCAAGGGAAACTATACAGAGCTCTAACATTTACAAGATCGGTGAGTAAGTAATTTATTACGTAGATTGATCATATTTTTCTGCTTCATAATTAAGTCTTATACACATGTGTAATACATAAGTATATACTTTGATCATCATTGATAGTTTTCAGCTTCATAAGTCCAATACACATTTATATTTATAATACATAAATATATACTTTGCCTCGATAACTAAGGATAAAAACAATAACAAAACTGCAGACATTTTTTTGATATACAAAAGCTACAAATTTGTGATTTTTATTTCAGAATTCCTTAAGAAAGATGTGTAACAAGTGATGCAAGTCCAGCTTAACATGTACACTCTTGGACTCTTGGCTTAAAGCCTTCTGAAGCAGGTATATATGTGATTCATTATGACTCCATCTTTTATTTTGAAGTTAATCAACCTGATGAAATTTTATGTCAGCTTATAAATTATGTTTCTACCTATTGTGATAGATGACTGACATTTATTGTCCAAATCATACAATTTGAATTTCACAAACATACAACCGAATCTTTAGTTCTTAAGTATTATTTTCTGAAAACGATTGACTAATTGAGGGTTGTGTTTGTTTTGTTTTTTTGTTGTTGTTTTTTATCCATTTACAAAACAATTGTGCGTTGATTCTCTTGCCTATAAGACGAGTTTCTAGCTATAATGAGCCATTATTGACTGTTTTGTTTTTTTATGTTTATTTCTTGATTTCAGATAAACTGTCCTGTAAGATAATTAAAAGGAAGACCTCTCAAACAACATTCCCGAGCCCCTGTCGAAAACCTCATCACTGCAGCCCTTGATACAAGCCATATTACAGCTGCACCCCTGTCACAGACTAGTACACTGCTATTTAAGGTAAAAAGCAAGGAGGTCATCATAAATTCCTTGAATTTTAATTTTCCAAGATTTAAATATCTGTGTATCTGTTTTCTTTTTCTCGTTGACTCGCTATCATAGTCAAGGTCATCAGCATCTCCTAGCACGCTCATTATTAGAAAACTGTTCAAAGTATTGGAATGAAACTAAATTAAGGTCACTGGTCCACCATCTCTCCTTTTCTGAGTGCTGGCTACTTCTTCCATAATTAAAAACTGTCAAATGAATTCATCCGAAAGCAGACACCATTAGTGTTACTGCTAGGAATTGATCAGTATGTTACAGAAGAGAATACATGATCTTGAGTCATAGGTAGTACATAAATATTAATAAAGTGTACCTATTTGAGTCCAGATTATTTTGTAACATTCTTTTGACTACCCTAAGGGTATGATTGATTAAATAGACTTGATTACAATATTCAAACAATATTTGCAAGTACATGCACATTACTTGATTTGACATGTTACTTTAGTGATCCATTTTTGAACAGATGAAAGCTGACTACAACAGATTCTATCATCCCTCAACAAATGAACAATCATCTACAAGAGGTCAGGTTACTGGAAGTGAAGATCTGTACAGAGTGTCCATACTTTATGTAAGTACTTGTTGCATACATACTTCATCAACATAAATAACTAGAATGTCCCATAGTGTGCTTCTGTGTATGCTTAGGTTTTATCCATTTTTTTATGCCTATAACCCATATGCAGGTGGGTGTGTGTGTGTGGGGGGGTCTTTAGATTTTAAGTCTGTGTGTCCGTCCATCACACCTCAGGTTTGCCTTTGCTTTTTTAGCTTTTTTTTTAAAGATGATATCACATCTTCATCTTCATGAAAATATTTACAAATGAACATCTTGATATGAACTATTTAATTTTCAAATGTTTTTGGCTGTGACATATATTAAACAGTTGAATGAACATGGTGAAATAAGTTGTCCTGCTTCAGGTTTAACTTTTTGTTTAAGCTTTTTTTTCTTCTTTTTTTTCCGATGTAGATGAAATCACATCAGCATGAAACTTGATACAAAATGTACATCAAGATATAAACTTTTAAATACACAGGCAAATACTATGTTGTGACCAACATTATGCAAGCGTGTCATCAATGTTGCAGAGACACATTTTCTTGTTGTCAAATGAATTTCTGTTTGTTATGCTCACCGAAGGTGACGCATATAGTCGCCGTTTCGTCCGTCCGTCCGTTCGTCCGTCACACTTTCCTTGTCCGGACTATTTCTCAGGAACTAACAGCTTGAATTCAACGAAACTTTATGGGAAGCTTTATTACCAAGAGGAGATGCGCATATCGTCAGCATGACCCGATTCCTAAATTTTTCACAGAGTTATGGCCCATTGACTTTTCGGCCTATAGTACATATTGCATGATTCTTGTCCGGGCTATTTCTCAGGAACTAATGGCTTGAATTCAACAAAACTTTATGGGAAGCTTTATCACCAAGAGTAGATACGCATATCGTCGGCGTGACCTGGTTCCTCAATTTTTCACAGAGTTATGGCCCCTTGACTTTTTGGCCTATAGTACATATTGCATGATTCTTGTCCGGGCTATTTCTCAGGAACTAATGACTTGAATTCAACGAAACTTTATGCGAAGCTTTATTACCAAGAGGAGATGCGCATATCGTCAGCATGACCCGATTCCTAAATTTTTCAAAGAGTTAAGGCCGCTTGACTTTTTGGCCTATAGTACACATTGCATGATTCTTGTCCGGGCTATTTCTCAGGAACTAATGGCTTGAATTCAACAAAACTTTATGGGAAGCTTTATTACCAAGAGGAGATGCGCATATCGTCAGCATGACCCGATTCCTAAATTTTTTAAAGAGTTAAGGCCCATTGACTTCTTGGCCTATAGTACATATTGCAAGATTCTTGTCCGGGCTATTTCTCAGGAACTAATGGCTTGAATTCAACAAAACTTTATGGGAAGCTTTATCACCAAGAGTAGATATGCATATCGTCGGCGTGACCTGGTTCCCCAATTTTTAAGAGAGTTATGGCCCCTACTACCATGTTGTTGACTAATATTCCTGTCATTTTCCTAATTTAACAGGAGATATCATTTAAACAAAACCCCACAAAATTCAATATGCTAGTAATGTCAATCATAATCATGTCAGCTAATTGTTGTTTAGGCCATTATACACTATTTCAAATATCTAGTCATATGTCAAGAGTGTTGGTTAACCTCTTTGATATGAGCACACATTGAAATGTATGACTTAATTTTTAGTAGTATAAAAACTTAAAAAAATCAATGAAAGATCTGATGAGTAACACGTATTATTATATTAAATAGTAAACTGTTACTAAGTCTCCAAATTAGAGTTGGTAAAATATCTCATCTGATGAGGAGAATAGATATGATTTTGGAATGGGGATTTCAACATATCCTCCCACCCATTGACCAAGGCCTTATTTGTAACAATGACGTTCTTCGGGGAGCATCTGTCAGTTCTACTGACTTTCTTGTTGAAATAGACAAATATACTACTTATCTTTTGAGCTAATGTAAGCTTTTCCTTATCCTTCAGGACTGACTGTCAGAAGCAGTACAATATGAGCATCGACTACCCAAAGCTCTTGCAAAACTTGATGGTGAGATTGGGAAATGAAGAAACCTGGAACTGTAACTTTTACCGAGACCAATTTTTGAATTAGCATGTCTGTTTCAAAGAAAAAGTCTATTATGATCTCGCCATTGTCATTGTCATGCAAAAACTTTAGTGAAGCTTATTTCTCAAAGAATTTTAAAGGTATCAACACGAAACTTAGAATACTTTTTTATCATTACAAGGTGCAGTTTTTAACCAATGGGCATTATTCTGAAAGCTATATTTTCTGAGTTACGCCCCTTTTAAACTTAGAATTTAGGTCAGAATTGCTTATTTAGTAGGAAGTCTTGAAAACTATGTTATCAACACAAAACTTGGAAGGCTTGATAATCATGACAAGGTGCAATTGTAAAACAAGGGGCATTATTCTGAAAGCAAAATGTTTGGAGTTATGCCCCTTTTTAACTTAGAAATTTTATTAAAATTGTATGTTCAAAGCAATTACATTTCTTCTACACTGTGTAAATTTTTTTTCTTTTCATACTTACATTTACTCTTTACACCTTATGGTCTTCTTACTTGAAATCGCAAATATGGGTCCTTTTTTTTGACATGTAAAACAGACAAGCATTTGTGCCACTCTGCGGAGCTCTAGTTTGATATACAATGAATTTTAAGTCCAGAGAATAATTTTTTTTACTACATACTGAAAACTATTCTAAGGCTTTGACTTTGAATTTCATATAAGAAGACAGCAACTATGAAAGTGCAGAACTAAATTGCTGAACTTTACAGTACCTCGTCCAATTTTGTATTATCTCCTTTATTTCATATCAAAATAACTCCAACTATTCAAGTAATGAATTTGAAAATTGAATTAAAAATAGATTGTGAGTTGCAGTAGTGTAATGATAATCAGGGTTACTTTTTAATTGTCTCCCTTTAGTGTGTTTTTTTACACTTTTTGTGAACAGAACAAATTTTTAAAAAATGACACATATATCTTTTTCTTCTCAGTCCTTTTTCTGTATAATCTTAAGATTTATTTAGCCATATTTTTTGTAAATTATTTACACATTTTTTTACCAATATCACACACCTTATGCTGGAGTTTATTTTTAAAATATTGAAGATATTTCACAGGACCTTTTTTCCTTCCTTTTTTTACCTTTATTAAAGCTTTTATTGAAAATAAAACAGTAATTGCATTCAAGAATATAATGATGTGTTTCAAACAGATTTCCATGATTATGAATCACATTTTATGTACATCAAAATAAACGGTTGTGCTTTAACTGTATTAAATGTGTTAAATAAAAATGAATTATTATACATGTAAATTGTTTATGTACTTTTAAACTTTATACAAGAAATAACATCATGATATAAAAAAAATTTCTTTCATTTACAAAGTGCATCTTTTCTGTATTTTAAATACCTATTTTTGTGCCGAATAAAATTTGTTGTTGTTTTTTTTCTGCAAAATAAATGCCCTCTTTTGCTGAAAGAAGTGTGTTTTTGAAGTAAATTAATTTTATTTTTCTGACTCAAAAACATCTTATTTGGACAGAAAACATACTTTTACCGCAGTTAAAACACACTAAAGTGCGTTTTTAGTGTATTTAATCTGATTGAAAAACACACTTTCACCGCAGTAAAAACGAACTTAAGTGCGTTTTAAATGTATTAAATCTGACCAAAAAAACACACTTTTAACGCAGTTAAAACGCACTTAACTGCGTTTTTAGTGTATTTTATCTAATATAAAAACACACTTTCACTGCAGTAAAAACAAACTTAAGTGCGTTTTAAGTGTATTTTATCTGACCAAAAACACACTTTTAACGCAGTAAAAACGCACTTAACTGCGTTTTTAGTGTATTTTATCTGATCAAAAAACACACTTTCACCGCAGTAAAAACGAACTTAAGTGCGTTTTAACTATTTTATCTGATCAAAAAACACACTTTTAACGCAGTTAAAACGCACTTAAGTGCGTTTTTAGTGTATTTTATCTGCTCAAAAAACACACTTTCACCACAGTAAAAACGAACTTAAGTGCGTTTTATGTGTATATTTTTATCTTCATGAAAAAACACACTTTTACCGCAGAAAAAAAACACTTAAGTTCGTTTAAAGTGAATTTTTCCAGATAAAAAATGCACTTTTGAACAGAAAAAACACACTTTTTTTGTTCATTTTTATTTACTTTAAACGCAGTCGGTAAGAAAAAAAGCACTTAAAACGCGGTGCCAATACCGCAGCGTTTTACACGGATAAAACGCGGATAAAACGCGCGTTAAACGCGCGTTTTGCACACTTATTTGAGAGGGCTGAGTTTAGATCTCATCCAATATTTTATGAAGGCAAACATTCTGACCAAGTAACATGAAGGTTTAGGCCAAAAATGTGGCCTCTACAATGTTCATAAGGTTTTTCTAAACTTTTACCCTAATGACATACTTTTTGACCCCAAGTGACCCTTTTCGAACTCATGGAAAATTTCATGAAGAAAAACTTTCAGACCAAAGTCCATGAAGATTGAGCAAAATATGTTGCCTCTAGAGTGTTCACAAGATATTTCTTAGATTTACCCTGGTGACCTACTTTTTTAACCCATGTGCCCCAGTTTTGAACTCATCCAAGATTTTATGTAAACAAACATCCTGACCAAGTTACATGGAGGTAGGGCCAAAAATGTGAACTCTAGAGTGTTGACAAGGTTTTTCTAAAAAATGCCCTGGTGACCCATTTTCTTACCAACTCATGCAAGATTTCTTGTTAACAAACATTCTGATAAAATTCCATGAAAATTGAGCCAAAATTGTGGCCTCAAGAGTGTTCACAGGGTTATATTAAGATTTGCCATGGTGACCTACTTTTTATCCCCATGTGACCCAGTTATGAAATCATTTGAGATTTCATGTAAACAAACATTCTAACTATGTAACATGAAGGTTAGGCAAAATATGTGGCTTCTAAATTGGTCACAATGTATTTCTAAGATTTCCCCTAGTGACCTAGTTTTTACTCCACATAACCCAATTTTGAACCCATTCAAGATGTCATAAAAACAACCAACCTGACCAAGTTAAATGAAGATTGGGCCAAAATATGGCCTCTAGCATTATTACAAGGTTTTCCTAAGATTTAAGCTGATTACCTAGATTTTGACCCAATTTGAACTCATTTGAGATATCATGAAGAAAAACATTCTGACCAAATTAGATTAAGGTTGGAACAAAATGTGGCCTCTTATGTGTTCACATGTTTTTTCTAAGATTTCACCTGGTGAACTGGTTTTTGACCTACATGACCCAATTTTAAACTCATTCGAGATATTATGTAGACAATCATCCTGACCGACCAACTTTATGAAGATTGGGCTAAAACTGTGGCCTCTAGGGGTACACAAGATTTTTCTAAAATGTCCTAAGATATGACCTGGTCACTTGATTTCTAACCAATCATGACCTAATTTCAAACTCATCCGAGATATCATTTAGACATACATCCTGACCAACTTTCATGAAAATTGGCCCAAAACCAGGGGTTAATTTAAGGATTTGACTTTCACTTGTCCAGGGGGCAAGTTACTTTGAACATCTACTAGCCTCCAGTGAAAATAGGTTGCCCGATCTTGAAGTTAGTTGGTGTTTGTTAATGTTTAGAACTAATATAGGTTGCCCGATCTTGAAGTTAGTTGGTGTTTGTTAATGTTTAAAACTAAATATGTGCAATATTAAGGTGGATTTTAGTTAATATGTATCAAACACAATTTGCAAGCATTTCACCCCTGATATCTGAAGAAAATAAAAAAAAATGAAATATTTCATTGACATAAATAAACTTGCCAGCCGGGCTATCTTCTTTGAAAAATCACTTGCCCTGAGTGATTTTAAACCGGCGTGGGCAAATGGGCATCCACTTAAGAAAACTCCTGCAAAACTGTGGCCTCTATAGAGTGATCACAAGTAATTGTTGACAACGGACGACGACAAAAGTCGGTCACAAAAGCTCATCCTGAGTACAAGTGCTCAGGTTTGCTAAAAAGTTAAGATTTAATTATTAATTAAGATTTATTATTATGTTTTGAAATATGGTTCTGTAGACAATAGAACTAAATGTAATGAAATATCTTATAAACAATATGCTTATCCAGAATTAAGGCCTTTTATTTTATCATTTACAGTCATTTTTTGTGTGAATTTACTAACTTTTACAGGTTGTTAAGTTTCAACTTGTCAAAACTAACATTTTCAACTTGTCAAAAAACTGACATTTTTCCCAAAATAATTACTTATTTTCTAAATGAAATAGCTGTTTTTCTCAAAAGTAATAATTTATGGAATTCTAATAAAATTTGTGTTATTCTTATATTCTTGGACATATACAGGGTCACTCTATACTACAGAGACCTTAGCATATACTATTTACACATTGACAATTTCATTGTTAATTACGGCTTTCTGCAAACCTGCGGAAAACATATAGGGTTTGTAATGTTTATTCTTCTTCTTATTACGGCTTTCCGCAAACCTGCGGAAAACGTATAGGGTTTGTTATGTTTATTCTTATTATTATTCCTCATTTTCCAACTAAATCCAAGAGATAAAAAAGTTCAAAATTTTAAAATCAATCATTTTCAATTTTCAATGACGTCAGATTTGATGTCAGCTTCTGACTAAATCTTCAGATTTGAAAGAGTTAAAATTGAAGTCATACTTTAAGAAATGTTCGTTTAGTCACGTGGTTATGACGTCATGCATACTAAATATCATATAAAATCGCCAATCGGATCAATGAACTTAAAATTTTCAAAAATGTCGAAACTTTGTATAAGTTGAAACCTGAAGAAAATGACAAATACATGTATATCTATACCTATCGATTTTTTATGTTTCCTTAAGGTTTAACAGCTTCTTTTACTAAATCTGTAAAAATTAGCAAATATATAAAGCAATTGATTTGTTGAAAGTTTCAAAACGTTTATCACGTTAATTACGTAGAAATAAGAAATTATTTTCATGATTTCGATGACACCTCTGCATGCCTTTGTTACCATCTATATTTGCAAATGTAAAACTCAATCAATTTAAAGGTTGAAAGTCATGGATTTCAAAGTAGTTTTTTTTTCTTTTTTACAAGTTCAATTATGTAGATCAAATTGCAATGAATATTTGTTAAATCATATGCTTACGAATAAATAAGTTTAAAAAAGAATTAAAAAAAACACTTTTAAAATCGATAGAATAACGTAAGAAAACAAATGTTGTATATCCCCTTTTTTTTTTTTCATGATAGTAAATGTATGCGTAATCAAATAAGATCCATATTTATGCTTTCTCAATATCATCTTAAGAAGATTAAGAGTTAATTTCAATATGCTGCCAGTGTCTGAGCAGCATGAAAATTAAATTCCCTCGACAAAAAATTAATTTTTAAATTAATCATATTCAATTTTCAATGACGGCAAATGATGTCAGATTTGACGTCAGCTGCAAAAGTTTGTTCGCGCTCCAGAGCCTTTATTTTTTGTCATTTTATCTTGATATTTTCACAGAAGATGTATGTTATGATGTTTCGAACTTTGGTCCTAAAACTATTTATTAATGTTACAAAGGCTACTGATGAGTTAGAAGCACTAAAATTGGACAGCTTATCGGTCCAGAGGTCTACCTTCTTTTCTCTGAAAGGTTTCTTCTTAAGTCATGTGGTTATGACGTCATTTAAAGGACAAAATCCTTTTTTTTAAAAGATTTCTCTTGCTCTGGCATCATACATTTTGAGTCAATTTCAAAGAAATTGAAATTGCATCGATAAAAAATATTTATCATACATTCAATCATTTTCAATTTTCATTGATGTCTGTCACGTCAGAAGTTGACATCAGCTTCAAAAGCTTGTTTGCGCTCTAGATTATCTTGATATTTTCACAGAAGATGTATTTTAGGATGTAGATGTGCACGTTTTTCCAAAGTCGAAAAAAATAAGATTTCATGTAATACTGAGTTTCGAACTTTGGTCCTAAAATTAAATTCAAATGTTACAAAGCCCCCTGATGTGTTAGAAGCAAGAAATTTCTACAGCATATCGGCATAGAGGTTTACATTCAATTTTTTGAAAGATTGTCTCTTAAGTCACGTGGTTATGACATCATCATCAAAACAAAAAACATTTCTTTTTAAAGATTCTCTCGCTCTGGTATCATGAATTTTCAGTCAATCTTAATTAAATCTTCAGAATTGATAGAGTTAAGATGCAAGAAATGTTTGTTTTGTCACGTGGTAATGACGTCATACATACTAAAGTAAGAATTATTTTAAAAAAATCATATAAAATCGCCAATTAGACCAATGAACTTAAATTTTTAAAAATGTCAAACATGGCAGATATTCATGTTTGATGGAATGCCTACTTGAAAATATGAAAACAAACCTGTTCGCAACCTCAAAGATATATTTTTTTTGGATTGATAGAACGTTAGCTGAACATGTCCTTGCAAAAAAATATATATTTTTCTTTAGTCACTTGATTTTGACGTCGTTGAAATATAAATATCATTCATTTCATTTTGTTTTTGCGCTCCAACGTCATGAGCATCGATGCCAATCTTAGCATACCTTAAGCAATTTATGTTGTGCCACTTGTTTATGACAACATTGGTTTGTAAGCAAAATATATTAAAAAGATAATAAGATTGAATATATTACTTTAAATAAGTAATATTGCCGAACCTTAACATGTGCAAAAAGTCAGAAAATTTCAAGTGATTACGTTATCAAACATGACGTATTCATGTTTTTCGTAAAAGGGCTAATTATTCATGAAAATCTATTTATTTGGAGAAGAAATTACAGCTGTTATTGGGTGGTTGTGCAAGGCCCGATTGTTCTTTTGCAGAAAGAGTGCCTTTCGTTGAAAAGTGAATCGTGATACGTTTTTGGTCGCATTAACAATGAAATTTGTATAATTATACTAGAGCCAGAAAACCTATATGATAACTTATTGCATTTGCTATCACGGCTTTCTGCAAACCTGAAGAAAATGACAAATACATGTTATCACCTATCGATTTTAAAGTTTCTAAAGTTTTAAAAGGTGTAAAAATAAGCAAATATATAAAGCAAATGAATGTTGAAAGTTTCAAGATGTTCATCACGTTAATTACATAGAAATAAAAAAAATTTTCATGATTTCGCTTTCACCTCTGCCTTTGTTTCTATCAATTTTTTTGCAATTGTAAAAAATCAATCAATTGAAAGGTTGAAAGTCATGGATTGCAAAGCATTTTTTTTCTTGTTTACAATTTCAATTATGTGGATCAAATTGCAATTAATATTTGTTAAGTCATATGCTTACAAGAAATAGATATTAAATAAAGAATAAAACACTTTAAAATCGATTGTATATCGTAAGAAAAAAATTCTTGAGGATAGATTAATATCTTAAAATTGTCTGGGTTTTTTGTGTGTTTTTTTTTGCATGATAGTAAACGGGTTTCGTAATCAAATAAGATCCATATTTATGCTTTCTCAGTATCTTCTTAAGAAGATAAAAATAAAAAATAAAAATTAAAAAAATTAAAGCTTATTTTTGAACAGAAGTTTATATTTATGATAATGAAAAATTTACGCATTAAATCTTACATTATAAAACATCATTATTCCATTTCTTGTATTAAGATATATTCAAAACCTTTGAAATAAGCAAACGGAAAGCCGCTTTTGTTTGTATCTTAACAAAATTTGTTTAAAAAATTTTCCCTTATCTTATAATTTCCAAATCTTTAAATTTAATGCTAATTTCCAATATGAAAGCCAAGGTTTAAATAGTTTAAGATTAATAAAACAGGCCAAATAACATCTCAATTTTTATTTTTGTTATAACATGTAATCATTTATTTGTGTATATTTGGTTAATACATTACATAAATTCCATCAATGAATGGGTAAAAGGATTTGTGAGATGGTTAGTATGTCATTCCGTACAAAATTCCAGTCGGGATCTTACATAACCAGTTTACTTTTAAAAAAAATCTGTCGGGTAATTCAAGATGTATTTAAACTATTTTAAATATTTACCATGAAATGAAGATTTTGATTTCTTATATTTTCTGATACAATTAGAAATGCTTCTTTTTTTCAATTGCACTCGAAAAGGACTTAGACCCTAATGTGTCTTTTGTATAAACTTACAGTAAAGAGAAAGTTAGTACTTTAATTGGAACTGTTTTTATGATTTCCGGAATCAGTTGGATCTTGTACTAATATATCAATTTGCTGTGAGGGTCAACGTATTTAATGAAACATTGTTTTTTTTCCCTATTTTTTGGGGGAAATTCCCTTCTTTTTTTTTTTTAAAATTTCCTAGAAATTTTATTTTGCATGTATTATTTTTTTAAAAATCTTTTTAAAATCTTAATCATTAAATAAAATTACATTTTAATTTATTTTAAAATTGAAAACTTCTTTTTAATGGAAAGTTTTACAAACATTCACAAAATTTTTTTTTTTAACCGGGGGCTGGGGTTCAAGAATGGCGTAACTTTCCTAAATTCAATTGTAGTGCGCATCCAAAATATTGACGGAAAACAAACCGGTTTTAAATTTTTCCACGGGCTCAAAGTTTCCCAACATTTGTTATCTTTATCAATTTAAACGGGGTGGGCCCAGTCCCCGGCCCCCGGGGGTAGACTTGGGGAGGTCGTGTTTTGTTTCCCTGCAAATTTCCAAGTTGTAAAAAAGGGGGTTTTTGTAAGCCCCTTTTTTTTCAAATATGAGGAGTTCCATTTTTGGTCGTTGTCAAAACTAGGGGTGTGGTACATCTGAACTGCGGGCCGGGGTCACGTTACATTCTTTTTTTTCCCGCTTCGCACGTTACGACTGCCGTAACGACGATAAATAAAATAAAAAAGATTTTTTTGAAAATTTTTTTATTTAAAATAGTAAAAAAGATGTCAAACGCTTTAAGGGGGGCCCCACCAAAATGTTTTATTATCTTTTGTAGAACGATTTCGAGCACCTAGTTTTCTTGCCGAGAGAGCTTTATTTGGGAAAGGTATTTCACGTCATTTAAATATATTTTGTTTTATAAAAAATATGTTTCGTTGATAAAATACATTTTACTAGGCAATTATTTTAACGCCTTTGGGTTTTCAAATATCTTGAAGGTACACCATTATAACTTTTTTTTCTGCGTTAATTTGCACATCTCCCACCAAACCCCCCTTATATCACCAAAAATATGTTTTTAAGCATCTTCTTTACAACCAGTTTTTTAAAAAAATTTTTTCATAAAAACATTTTGGGCACACACATCCCCCTGATTGAATTGTGACCCTCTTTTTATTCGAAGCAATTTTAAATTGGAAAAAACAAACAAGAATGATAACATAAATCCCAGCGATTGAAACTGTTTACACATCACAAAAAACGACGTACGCCTTTACAACTATAAACAAATCACATCCGACACACCACGCACCCTCGACTTAAAAATTATTCAAAAAAATGTATTATTCAAACGGCAAAGTCCTTTAGACAAACGACAGAAAATCAATAGGGGTTGTGTCTGTGTGCAAAATAAAAATCCAAACAACAAAACTACACCCAGGCCACGTTATAAAAAAAAGGGGGGCAAGTCCTAACGGGGAAAAAAGGACTAAAGCCTTTTTCCCCAACGCATAAAACAAAAAACATTCCCAAAGAAAAAAGAACCCCCCCCCCCCACCAAAAACCAAAACAAACAAAATTTTTTTGGTAACGTCGGACTATGAACAGAGGTGCGCGCTTCTTTATCCCCATTAACGGTGGGGGCCCTAAAACTCTCCTCAACCCCCGATGTCTTTCGTTCCCCCCTTTTTAAAAATATTGAAAAAAACCTCATGCCGGAGGGGGGCCCTAAAAAAAAATTTAAATAGTTAATGCACCCAGAAAAAACCTCTGAAACAAATGTTTAAATGGCGTCCGAGGGGTTTAAAAACAAGGTATATGATTTTTGAAAAGAACTAAAATTACTTGACCCCCTTTTTTGGCTAAACCCTTCCCTTAAAAAAAAATTTACACAACGAAAAAATCAAAATTTAAAATTTTTTAAAATTTCAAAAAATAAAAAAACACCAAACCAGTGAAAACTAAAGATGAACCACGTGTTAAAAAATTTAAAAAAAAAGTTTGTGCAAAATTTTTTAAACCGAAAAAAAAATCGATACAATTTAAAAACCTTTTTAAAAAAAACCCGTTTTTGAACAAAAGTGAAAACCAAAGAAAAAAAATTTTTGACCAAACTAAACGATAGTTATAAAAAAACTGATAACGTTATCCAACGTATAAAAAATGTTGCTTTTTTAAAAAATGGAGAAGGTTTTTAAACAGCACGAAAACCCCCCACTGACCCCTTTTAAATGATTAAATTTTACCCATGCCCCTTTCAGTTTCCCCTGTAAGCTTAACCCTTTAAAAAAAAAAATTTTTTAAAATCCCCCGCCCACTGGGCCCCCCCCCTCGACTCAACCCCCTTTTGTCAACTTAAAAACTATGGCTCCATTAGGGGAATGTTTTGAAAAACCCACCTTTTTATAAAAAGTACATCAGTCGGCCCAAAACCCCGATTTTGTTGCCCACTTTCCCCCATAAAGGGAAAAATTTCGGAACCCAAAAACCCCAGTTTTAAAACTGAGCAACCAGTTTTGGAAAAAAAAGCTTTTATTTTAATTTTTATACTTTCCCTTTTAACAAAAGAGTCAAAAAGGCCCTGGAAAAACCCGGTTTTAGGGGAAAAAAAAAAAAAACAGCAAATTTTTCATGATTAAGGGAAAAAGGGGGTTTTTTTTTCCCCGGCACCTATTTTTAGACAATCAAATCTTTTTAAAAAATTTTTAAAGGGAGGGAAAAAGGGCTTAGTGAAAAAAGGGCCCTTTGAAACCCGCCAGTACTTTTGGACAAAAAGTTTTTTTTTTTAAAAAAATTTTTTAACAAAAACAAAAAACCCAAAGCTTGCTCCTTGCGGTATTTTTTTGCGGACCCTTTTTTTTTTTTTTTCAATTTTGGTAGCGGGCCCCCAAAAAAAAATTGTGCAAAAAAAAAAAAAAAGAAAACCGGCCGGTACTTTTTAAAAAAGGGGGATTTTTCAATAAAGGGGAAAAATGGGGGGCCCCCCCTTTAAAGGCCTTTTTTTTTTTTACGGGTCAATTAAAATTTTTTTCTTTGGGAAAAAAAATCACCCCAAAAATTATCGTGCCAAAAACTTTGAAATCCCAAGCATTTTTTGGGCAAGAAGATTTTTTAAAAAAAAAGCACTTATAAAAAATAAGGGGAAAAAAAATTCCCCCGGCGGCCCTGTTTTTTTTTCAAAGGATCCAAAAAAATTTTAACAATTTGGAGGAGTGGGCCCCCAAAAGGGAAAATTTACAAAAAAAAAAACTTTTTTTAAATCCCGCCAGTACTTTTGGGGGGAAGTTTTTTTACGTTTTTTTCACCCCCTTTATTGCCTTGCAACAAGGGTTTTGGGGTTGAAATTTTTAAACTTTGGAAAAAACCCTTTAAAGAAAATGTTACAACCGAATTGCAAAAACGCCCAGAAATTTCAAAAAAATTGCAATTAAAATTTTTTTTCAATTCTGGTTGCCGAGGTACGAAATTTAAAAAAATCGAGAATTGAAAAAAAATTAAAAAACACTTTTAAAAATTTAAAAAAAAAGGGTTTTTCAACATGTTATAAGATGTTTAAAAAGGATAACGTGGCACTTTTTTGGTTTATTTATTTTGGGTTTCCCTTTTTTTGTCAAAAACTGGGGGTGCGAATTTTTTAATTAAAATTTTTTAAAAATTTTATTGCAATTCTCGTACCCCTGGAACCCCCCAAATTTCAAAAAAAATCGAAATTCAAAAACTTAAAAAACCATTTAAACTTTTAAAAAAAGGTTTTTTAAAAAAAATTTTAAGATGTTTAAAAAAATGGGTAAAAGGGGGGAAAAAAATTTTTTGGGGGGCAAAGTCAGGGTAATTTTAATAAAATTTGGGGGGCCGAGTTTTGCAAAAAAATTGCAATAATTTTTTTTGCAAAATTTTTGGTTTCACAGAGGGACGAGAAATTTCAAAAAAAATTTAGAATTGCAAAAAAAATTTAAAAAACCTTTTTAAAAAAAAAGAAAGAGATTTTAAAAAAATATTTAAAATGTTTAGAAATGGATAAAGTGGGATTTTTTTGGGGGTGTGACTTTGGGACATTTTTTAAATAAGTGGGGGGCCGAGTTTTTAAAAAAAATTGAATAAGTTATTGCAATTTGGGGTTTTTCGAGGCGAGAATTCAAAAAAATCGAGAATTGCAAAAACTTAAAAAAACATTTAAAAAAAAAGAAAAAGGTTTTCAAAAAAGGTTTTAAAAAGTTTTGAAAGGAAACGTGGCTTTTTGGTGGTCATTGATCATGGGGTTTTTTTAAAACAAAGCTTGGGGGGGGGGGGGTTTTTTAATAAAATTGCAAAAATTTTTAAAATTTAAATTTTGGTTGCACGAGGTACAGAATTGCAAAAAACTTAAAAAAAACATTTAAAATTAAAAATAAGGTTTAAAAACTGTTTTAAAAAAGTTTGAAATGGATAAGTGGCATTTTTATTGGGCCGTGATCTTTGGGGTACATTTTTTTTTCAAAACGCGGTTCCAAATTTTGCAAAAAGTTGCAAAATTTTTTTGCAATTCTGGTTGCACAGAGGTACCCCGGGAAATTTCAATAAAAACGGGGAATTTTAATAAAATTAAAAAACCCCAAAATTTAAAATTTAAAAATAAGGTTTTTTAAAAAAATGTTTAAAATGGGTTTAAAAATGGGGTAAAGTGGCATTTCTTTTGGTAAAATTTATCAGGATCATTTTTTAAATCAAAGGGGGGGGGCCGAGTTTTTAAAAAAAAATTTCAAAAATTTTTTTGCAATTTTGGTTGCACAGATCGAAATTCAATAAAAAACGAAAAAATTTTTAAATTTAAATTAAAAAACAGTTTAAACTTTAAAATTTTAAATTTTTTAAAAATTTTAAAATGTTTAGAAAAAGGGGTAACGTGGCATTTTTTTGGGGGGCGTGATCATGGGGGTACATTTTTTTTAAAAAAAGGGGAGTCCGGTTTTTCCCCAAAAAAATTCAATAATTTTTTTTGCAATTTTGGGGTTTTTCAAAGGGCGAGAAATTTAAAAAAAAAAGGGGAATTTTCAAAAAACTTTAAAAAAAAATTTAAAAATTTAAAAAAAAAGGTTTAAAAAATGTTATAAGATGTTTAAAAAGGATAACGTCATTTTTGGGGGGGCGTGATCATTGGGGACATTTTTAATCAAAGGGGGGGCCCGGTTTTGCAAAAAATGGTGAAAAAAAAGTTTAAGTATAGAAAACCTAGAAAAAAATGTAGAACCATTTTTTGGGTATATTTGCAACTTTTTTAAAAATTATTGATTTTTTTTTGGTTTTTGGGAAAAATTGTCAAAAGGGGAAATTTTTGCTTTTTTTTTTTTGGGGATTCCATTTTTGTTTTTTTTTTTTTTTAAAAATTTTTGTATTAATCAAATATGCACCCCTATAATACAAAAAGGGAGAAAAAAATCGATTGTTTTTGAAAAAAAAATATATTTTTTTTTTAAACCCCAGAGAAAATTTTTTTTTGATTGGCCCCCAAAAAGCTTAAGGTATATGATTTTCCTGGGGTTTTTATTTTAAGGGTTTTAAAAAATTAAAAATATGTTTGGGGTTTTGTGAGACAAAAGGGAAAAATTTTTTCCCTTTTATATATGTTTTGTTTTGTGGGGGGGGGCCAATTC
Source organism: Solen grandis (assembly GCA_021229015.1). Taxonomy (NCBI): domain Eukaryota; kingdom Metazoa; phylum Mollusca; class Bivalvia; order Adapedonta; family Solenidae; genus Solen; species Solen grandis. The sequence continues at coordinate 15,271,842 of CM037782.1, forward strand.
CCCAAATCTTTTCCCCCCCCCTCTTTGTCTTCCCCCTCGGGGTTCTTAAATTTGATATTTAACCGTTCTTTTAAAAATTTTAAATTTATTTTTAAAAATTTTTCACCATCGGGGGTCCGGGGCCCCAGGGGAAAAATCGCAAATTTTAAAACTCACCAGCGCGTGGGGTAACCCCTGCAGGGTTTCCATTCGGTTTTCATGTGGGGAACCCTTTCCCGCTGGCTTGGGAGGTCGGGGGTTTTTCCCCCCGGACGCCTCCGTGCTTCGGGGTCTTTTCCCCTTAATTAGTGGAGTCGTTTAAATGAAATAATGTGAGGGGACGGTAAACTCAAAAAGTCAAGTAAAATCACCCCTCTTTTGCTAATGAAATTTATTCGGGGGCCCAAATTTTTTAAATCCAAAACTTTAAAATTTTAAATTTTTAAAAAACACTCTCAGTTTGGGGGACAAGTGCTTGAATGACAATACCCATTTTTTTAATCCATATAATTTATAGTCAAAATAATTATGAAAAGCAAACTAATTTTGTATGAGTTTATATGTGTAAAAGCTCAAATCAAACAAAAATTTTTTTTGTTCGTTTGAAAGTCGGGATGCGTTATATTTTTATAAACGCATTTTAACTCTTTTGGGGAATCGTTATCTCCAAACCCGGTTTATCGAAAAAATTTTGGCTATGTCAAATTAATTGACTTGGTCCCGATTTTTTTCCCCCCTTTGTCTATTTACATTCATTTGGTGTCTAGTTTATTTATTTTTAAATTACTGTTTTCTTTAAAGTGAAAAAATTTGGGGTTTCCCCCCTATAGAACAATGCATAATTGGTTTTTTTTATCTCAAAAATCTACCGACGCTAATCAGCCCCCCGATATTTTTCACACCTATCAGTTTGACTGGTGACAATAGCTTGGCACGTGGCTATCTGTTCGGGCAAAACCCTGATGTTGGCTTTCATTAATTACCGGGTTATTTTTTTGCCAAAAAAATTTGCTTTGGGAAAAAATAAGCTGTTTTGCTTGGAATCTTTGCTCAAAATATGCCAAATTTGCTTTTAAAAAACCAACCCTAGAATGAACCCTGTTAATTTTTCCCAAAGCCTCTAGAACCTATTGTCCATCTAAGGGGGTGAAAAATCTGGCCCAAGGACTCGGGGAAATTTTTGGGGGGATAACCAGATCAGCATTTAGCTCAATATAACCCAGCAATCCAGTGAAGGACCCAGGTTTAAACCTGGGGGGTAATGGATCGGTTGACCCAAAAAAGGGGTGAAATGAAAATTTTGGGAAAAAAAATAAAACGAAGTAAGTACGAAGCTATTATGGAAGTTTTAGCGAGGACAAACATCTTAAAAAAAAAAAAAATAAAAAAAAGAGAGTAATTTTCAGTGATATTTCGTTGTGCAAAGTTTCTTTGAAAAATGTGATGTTTATAAGTGCTCTTTATTTGTAGAAAGCAGTTCGTATGTTTTCGCTCCATTTTTTATTGTAACCCTATTTGTTTATTTTGTTTTTCCGTTCTGTATTTATTGCAAAAAACGATTGAATAAAAAAAAGAAAAAAAGTTACTAATGGATTATTATTGAATATCAATATATTCCACAAAGAGATTTCATAAGAGGGTCGACAGCATATTTATAGCACGTACAGGGAAAATTTCTATTTCATAATCCAATAATAAACCCCATTTCGGATTGGTTTAAATTTCGGATATCTCGAAATATTTTTTTTTTGGGCCCTTTAAATTGGAGGTTTAAAGAGTGTCGACTGTATTTATATTAATTAGAAGGGATGATAAATTATTTTTGTTTATGGGCGGCTAAGGGTGGTCCCGTGGTAACGTGTTCCGATTACGGATCCGAAGATTGAGGGTTCGGACCCGATGGAGACAAGAACTCTTCACGACTTTTCCGGGCGCAAAGTACTGGTCAAACCGAGGAACCGTCGAGAGGGATTAGATAAGTTTTAAGAACTTGTTTCCAATCGACGTAAAATAAATAAGTTTAAACTAAACTCATATGATAATTTTCCTTGCTGAAACGGAATACATGAAAGAATATGGTATAAAACTCAAGACAACAAGATCAAACAAGTGAAAACATAATTCAACGTTCAACTGTTTGTAGACCTTAAACACATTATTTTTCTAAAGAAGAAAAAGAATATTTGATGTTTTGAAAGTTGATATGATGATGATGATTTTACTGTTAATGATGATGATGATGATAGCTTGTGTTGAAAAAGATAACGATGGTTATTTTTTCATAAATACGTATGATATGCATAACTAAAAGGTACATACACTATATGTTGAAAAACACGTGATTTGCTTGCTAATACTCCTGTCACATCTAGCGTGTGAGAGGAACGTTGGTTTCGTTAAAAAAGAAATTAGAACAATTGATGAACTGCACAACTTTTGAGCGTCTGAATCTAAATTTTCGACGAATTTCTTTGGTTAATGTATGTGTACCATATAACTGGCATAGAAAGTATGTCACTATCAGTGTGGCGTATGAGTACAGTATGCAAGAAGTAAGTGAGTATTTGGGTGGACGTTGTGAATAAAGTATGAGTAGCATCGTGAGATTCACGTCTTCTTGATTCAGACCTTTCCCTCTTGAGGTATAACTACCACGGATAAATGTGTGGAAATGAGACCATACAAATTATTTGTTTCACCCCCCATAAATTACTTGCGTTTTATAGTCGAATCACAGGTACGAAGATGACGAAGTACACGGTAGTGTAATACGTAACTCAGACGCTCCTTTCTTAACTGATATAGTTTTGACAAACAATAAATCTTCAGCAGTAATGCGATACACCATTCAGCGTGTTTGTAAGTTCTTTGTTCAGTTGTTCTGTCAGTTGGCTATCCGACCTTATCTTTGTCCATCTCAAATTCCACAAGTACCAAATTATGTGAGTGTTCATATTTGGTTCGCAAATGTGGTCCTAGTGATGTCGCCCTGCGAATTAGAAGAACTTTACGCGATAACTGGTGGTCGCAAATTCAGAGCTAAGCTGACAACTTACAATTCAATGAATTCTTTAAAATTATTGCAGTTTTATTGCAAAACTCGGACCCCAGCTTTGATTAAAAAATGTATCCCATGATCACTGACCACCAAAAATGCCACGTTATCAATTTCTAAACATCTTATAATATGTTGTTCAACCTTTTTTTAAGTTTAAATGTGTATTTTAAGTTTATTGCAATTCTCGATTTTATTGCAATTCTCGTACCTCTGTGCAACCAGAATTGCAATATTAATTATTGTAATTTTATTGCAAAACTCGGACCCCCAGCTTTGATTAAAAATGTATGCCATGATCACTGACCACCAAAAATGCCACGTTATCCATTTCTAAACATCTTTTAACATGTTGTTAAACCTTATTCTTAAGTTTAAATATGTATTTTAAGTTTATTGCAATTCTCGATTTTATTGCAATTCTCGTACCTCTGTGCAACCAGAATTGCAATAAAATTATTGCAATTTAATTGCAAAACTCGGACCCCCAGCTTTGATTAAAAAATGTATCCATGATCACTGACCACCAAAATGCCACGTTATCCATTTCTAAACATCTTATAACATGTTGTTAAACCTTATTTTAAGTTTAAATGTGTATTTTAAGTTTATTGCAATTCTCGATTTTATTGCAATTCTCGTACCTCTGTGCAACCAGAATTGCAATAAAATAATTGCAATTTTATTTGCAAAACTCGGACCCCAGCTTTGATTAAAAAATGTATCCCATGATCACTGACCAATAGAAATGCCACGTATCCATTTCTAAAATCTTATAACATGTTGTTAAACCTTATTCTTAAGTTTAAATGTGTATTTTAAGTTTATTGCAATTTCCGATTTTATTGCAATTCTCGTACCTCTGTGCAACCAGAATTGCAATAAAATTATTGCAATTTTATTGCAAAACTCGGACCCCAGCTTTGATTAAAAATGTATCCCATGATCACTGACCACAAAAATGCCACGTTATCCATTTCTAAACATCTTATAACATGTTGTTAAACCTTATTCTTAAGTTTAATGTGTATTTTAAGTTTATTGCAATTCTCGATTTTATTGCAATTCTCGTACCTCTGTGCAACCAGAATTGCAATAAAATTATTGCAAATTTTATTGCAAAACTCGGACCCCAGCTTTGATTAAAAAATGTATCCATGATCACTGACCACCATAAAATGCCACGTTATCCATTTCTAAACATCTTATAAATGTTGTTAACTATTCTTAAGTTTAAATGTGTATTTTAAGTTTATTGCAATTCTCGATTTTATTGCAATTCTCGTACCTCTGTGCAACCAGAATTGCAATATAATTATTGCAATTTTATTGCAAAACTCGGACCCCAGCTTTGATTAAAAAATGTATCCATGATCACTGACCACCAAAAATGCCACGTTATCCATTTCTAAACATCTTTTAACATGTTGTTAAACTTATTCTTAAGTTTAATTGTATTTTAAGTTTATTGCAATTCTCGATTTTATTGCAATTCTCGTACCTCTGTGCAACCAGAATTGCAATAAAATTATTGCAATTTATTGCAAAACTCGGACCCCAGCTTTGATTAAAAAATGTATCCATGATCACTGCACCAAAAATGCCACGTTATCCATTTCTAAACATCTTATAATATGTTGTTAAACCTTTATTCTTAAGTTTAAATGTGTATTTTAAGTTTATTGCAATTCTCGATTTTATTGCAATTCTCGTACCTCTGTGCAACCAGAATTGCAATAAATATTATTGCAATTTTATTGCAAAACTCGGACCCCAGCTTTGATTAAAAAATGTATCCATGATCACTGACCACCATAAAATGCCACGTTATCCATTTCTAAACATCTTATAACATGTTGTTAAACCTTATTCTTAAGTTTAAATGTGTATTTTAAGTTTATTGCAATTCTCGATTTTATTGCAATTCTCGTACCTCTGTGCAACCAGAATTGCAATAAAATTATTGCAATTTTATTGCAAAACTCGGACCCCAGCTTTGATTAAAAAATGTATCCCATGATCACTGACCACCAAAATGCCACGTTATCCATTTCTAAACATCTTATAATATGTTGTTAAACCTTATTCTTTAAGTTTAAATGTGTATTTTAATGTTTATTGCAATTCTCGATTTTATTGCAATTCTCGTACCTCTGTGCAACCAGAATTGCAATAAAATTATTGCAATTTTATTGCAAAACTCGGACCCCCAGCTTTGATTAAAAGATCACTGACCAATAGAAATGCCACGATATCCATTTCTAAACATCTTATAATATGTTGTTAAACCTTATTCTTAAGTTTAAATGTGTATTTTAAGTTTATTGCAATTCTCGAATTATTGCAATTCTCGTACCTCTGTGCAACCAGAATTGCAATAAAATTATTGCAATTTTATTGCAAAACTCGGACCCCCAGCTTATATTAAAAAATGTATCCCATGATCACTGACCACCAAAAATGCCACGTTATCCATTTCTAAACATTTTATAATATGTTGTTAAATCTCATTCTTAAGTTTAAATGTATATTTTAAGTTTATTGCAATTCTCGATTTTATTGCAATTCTCGTACCTCTGTGCAACCAGAATTGCAATAAAATTATTGCAATTTTATTGCAAAACTCGGACCCCCAGCTTTGATTAAAAATGTATCCCATGATCACTGACCACCAAAAATGCCACGTTATCCATTTCTAAACATCTTATATGTTGTTAAACCTTATTCTTAAGTTTAAATGTGTATTTAAGTTTATTGCAATTCTTGATTTTATTGCAATTCTCGTACCTCTGTGCAACCAGAATTGCAATAAAATTATTGAAATTTTATTGCAAAACTCGAACCCCCATCTTTGATTAAAAAATGTATCCCATGATCACTGACCACCAAAAATGCACCGTTATCAGTTTCTAAACATCTTATAACATGTTGTTCAACCTTTTTTTAAGTTTAAATTTGTATTTTAAGACTGACGACGGATTTTCGGGCGTTCATCGGTGAGCAAAACATTAATCAAAATTAATCATGCATGTACATGAGGCTATGATGTTTGATTGATCCGTCATCTCGACTCTTTCCGTCATTTCAGACCAGTTATCTATTAGTCTCTCTGTTCTCTCTCTCTCTCTTTCTCTCTCTCTTATAATGAAACACAAAAGATAAATATTAAGCATCCGTCCTCTTCTTTCCTTCATTTATACTCATTTTTTTCTAAAATCAGCATGTTTACTACATACATGATGAAAGTAATTGTAGTTAATAAGACACACACCCTCAAAGCCCCACAAAAAATAACACGTGAAGTCTTTGTCCAAATAATTTACCATATAAACTTAAAGTTCAATTTACCGATATATCTGCACCAGTTACATGTGTACGACATTGATATCACGTTTATACATGTAGTTTTGACCTGATGAATGTTTATGTATGTATTGATGTATGTATTGGTTATGTAACATTTATGCAGAAAAAGATTATTTTTGTCAATAAATATCATTTATCCATTGCTGTTTTCAAGACGACGCTGATAGTGGATACATGTAGTCGCTTATGATTTAGTCAGACCTGAAAAAAAAATGACATGTATGTATCTTTGTTTTTGACGTATGCATTGATTGTCTTTGTATCGATATCTTTTTTGCATAAAAAGATGAAAGTTGTAAAATAAAAGTTAATTATCTATATTCGTTTTCATTTACGCTCCTAAATCTTTATAACATATTTTGATAAGAGTACATTATATATTACGTTCACTGCATGAAAAAGTGGGTGGGATGGGTTTTTGTTCCAATGGTCGCCGTGATTTGGGTTATTCAAAACCATGTCTTACTCGAAATAAAACGCCGATCCCCTGGATTTCGAATAACCGAGGTTCGACTGTATTACCTTAATACCGAAATGTCCGGTACCTGTGCACTGTGTGACAACTAGAAGCACGCTGTCGTTAACCCTCGGGGCACGCGATAAAGCGCATTATTCTGGAAGCTGCGTATCCCTTTGGTTTAAACAATATTTATTTGCAATATAATACATTTGATACATGTATACATCAATTCCTTTATATGTCTCTGGTATGGAGTGCATTACTTTGCAATATTTGATATATTCTATTTATGTGTAATAAATATCATTTATATTCTAAATTTCGATAATTTATATGCAACATTTATTATTTATATTCAATGTTTGTATATTGTTCTTTTTTCATTTATATTCATGGACATATACAGCATTTTGTTGTTTGTTGATGGTGAATTTATTTAATTTTTATATTTTTCATGTAAGTTATATTTCGTTCACTTATATTCTATTTCGTTGATTCAAATGCTACATCATTCGTATGGTATCAAATGTTAATTTATATTCTATATATATTACATGTAAGTTATCTTTCGCTCATTAATGTTCATTTTATTTGGTTATTAAATGCTGGGAAATGAGGGACATAATGAACAATTAATATGATTGGTCAATTGATATTGAAGATTAATATGATTGGTCAATTGATATTGAAGATTAATATGATTTGTCAATTGATATTGAAGATTTTAAACATAAGTTTCATTTTTTATAGGTTTCATTTGATGTTTTCTTTTCTCTTGTCACGCTGGTTTAAATTTACTACCAACATCTGACGTATTTGCGGGTATAGAGTAAACATCATTTTCAAGGTTTTTATTTTATGTCTAATTTTAGCTTCGTGAGTTATCCAATAAAAAAAAATACAAAAATAGAAAAAAATAAAAAAAAAAAATATCCAAACATTGAATATAAATAACAAATGTTGCATATAAATGATCAAAATTTAGAATATAAATGATATTTATTGCACATAAAAGAATATATCGAATATTGCAACGTAATACACGCCATATCATTGTAATAATGAATTTTGAACAACTGAGAATATTATTCATAGTATACGACCTCTGATTGTACTCTAACCGGAAGTCAGTTGTTGTTGATGTATTGGAGTTTACCGTCGCTGCGATAGTATTTCAATCATATAGGGACGTCCAGCTAATTATAGGTGGAGGAAGACCCCGAGTACACAGAGGTACCCGGGTAGAAGCACCGTCCTACCGCAAGTCCGGCAGTCAGTACCGAATAGGCATGCAGACATATACTACCAAAATTAATGCAATAAATAAGAATATAAGGCGAAATATGAAGCATGTTTTTTTTTCCTTTTGACGATTTGCAAAATATTGCCTCTGAATGATAAAAGATTAGCCCGATTGATGTCGATAGAATCACCGAAATATTAAATGGCTATTCTTATAGCACTTCAACAAGACCGCGAAAATTTCCGGAATCGATCGAGTTCTGTCACGTAGCCCTCGTAGGCTTCTAACCTGTGTACGGTAACACGATTTCCTTGTAAATGTTGAGGTGTGTGTTCATAATATAAGTGTCAGGAACATGTCGTTCAAACAAACTCACATTCTACGCCACAAAAGGTCTTTAGAGAAAATGAATTAATGTATTCTCTAGTTACATAACATTTGTTTCTCATCGGAGAAATATTTCAATGAGGTTGAGAAATATACTCCCCGATGAAGTGGTGCATGCCACCATTTTTAGATGGCTTGTATTTATATTTATTCAAATTTGGCAGTTTCCGGAACTTGTTTGAAACAGCCGAATCGGTGGTTGTGAAATTTCATACTTATTGATACATGCTTGGTATGGAAGATAACCCGTAGGAAATATAAGGGATCAGGCGAGATTTTATGTACCTTTCCTTTACCGAAGGTTCATTATAGACTATAAATATCCATGATTTGTTTTAACTGAGAGTTACACAATATTCGAGCTAAATTGACGTATATATAGTATTGCATCTTTAATGTTTGTCTGCGTGTGCTAAAATATAGATTTTTTTTTGTTTGCTGTTGTTTTTTTCCTATATATTGCTAAGTATCAGTATATTCACATTTTATTTGATCGTAAGATAGCAACACTATTCACTGAATGCCAAATCTTTAATATCAGGTATTTAATGTAGATCATGGGAGGGAATTACCAGGTCGTCGTTCCAAAAGTAATGTGGAGAGTTAGTGTCGCAATTTTTACCCTTCTAAGAATAAAAAATCTTAATTTTGAAGTTTGGTAATTACGCTAATAATAATTTTGAATTCAGCCTTTCAAAATAAAATATTTTACGACCCAAGGGCATTTAAAAAGCAACTAGTTTTTTCTATTTATTTGCACAAATGCATGCATATATGGTAAAAGATATCAAACTAACTTTAACCACAGCAAAGAATAACCATCATACGCTGTAGAAGATGCATAACACTTAGCTAAGAAATCAGCATTTGTTCAATAATGCACGGATAATGACAATTTAGTTGCTTAGTCTTATTTTTTTGGTATGCTTTCTCGGCGCACACTTCGGTAAGTGCGGAAATGCAGTGGTTTGTCCTCTAGAAACGGTCAAACTTAACTAAATTTTAGGAAAAATTAAAATTTCAAAAACATGTTTTTGTCGCTCTGACTTTATTTCTGTTCATTCTTCATGAAATTTTCACACGGTATGTATTGTTATGTTTGAAAGGGCCTCACAATTATAAAAATAAAAAAATGAAAATGTCAAGGTCATATTACGATTATTGTGTTTTTATTTGGCCACAAATAGCTCCAAAACTAAAAATATTTCATTGAGAGTATATGAACAAAAGTTTTAGTTCTTAAAAAGCTCTTTCCAATGATGTTTAGTTTTTGAAGATCGGACTTGATTTGGCCATTATTACGGCAGTCCAATGTTTGATCCTTTTTGGAATAATTGTAAATCAGGTTTTATGCTTCAAATTCTGATTATATAGAATAAAAAGTTTGACTTGTGCGACTATTATACTTGACTGAACTATTTGCTGCTTTGCTAGGTAGCTCATGGTAAAATTTTGTTTCTCATTTTGCGCTAGGGGGCGCTTTTCTTGAATCATTCTTTTGCTTATAACTCAAAAAGTTGAAGTACGATTCGAATGCGTTTTTTTTTTGCATTCTGTTCTCTGTTGATAGCTTAATAACATATGATAGGATTCGAGGGTCCGTGTGGCTGAAAGCTTTTGAGCTACGGAAGGTTGAATGTTCGAACCTCGCAAAACAACAACAACAAAAAAAAAAAAACTGTGCAAATGAGGGTAGGTCTGCGAAAAACCTATCCGTTTTTGTTAGAGATCAGATAGAAGAATTCCGTCTCCTGCATACCATTTGAAAGACGTTTACACACAAAATATATGGGGTGGCGAATTTAAGAAATGCGTGGTTTGTCCTCTAGAAACGGTCAAACTTCACTTAAGTTAAGGAAAAATTAGAATTCCAAAAACATGTTTTTTTGTAGCTCCTGACTTTATTTTTTGCTTATTCGTCATGAATTTTTCACACGTTATGTTTTTTTAAAAAGTTAAAAAACCTTGAAAAGGTCAAGGTCATATTACGATAATTGTGTTTTTATTCGGCCTCAAAGTGCTCCAAAACTAAAAATATTTCATTGAGAGTATATGTTCAAAAGTTTTAGTTCTAAATAGTTCTTTCGTATAATGTTTAGTTTTTGAAGATCGGACTTGATTTGTTCATTTTAAGGCTGTCCAAAGTTTGATCCTTTTTTGGAATAATTGTTAATCAGTTTTTATGAGAAAAAGAAAGTTCGACTAGTGCGACTATTACTTGTTTGAACTATTTGCTGCATTTCTAGGTACCTAATTGTAAACTTTTTATCAATTTTGTTTCTCATTTTGCCGCTAGAAGGCGTTTTGTTTAAAATCACTCTTTTGCTTATAACTCAAAACGTTAAAGTCTGATTGAAATGCGGTTTTCAGCATTTTGTTCCTTGTTGACAGCACCACAGAATGTGATGGATTTCAAAGGATAGGGTATGGGAAAATATTTGCGGCTTAGAAGAGTTTGAATGTTCTAAACATTGCACACAAAAAAAAAAAAAAAAAAAAAAAAAAAAAAAAAAAAAAAAAAATTGTGCAAATGAGAGTAGGTCTTCAAAAAAATCTTTTTCGTTCTGTTTCATATTGAAAATTGTGGCTGAGTTGAAATAAAGTGTTCAAAGTTGATTAGGTTAACAGCGAAAACCGAGATACTATTGTTTGTTGAGACAGTTGAGCAGCCGTATTAAAAAGCATGTACAAATGGATATTTCAGAATATACATGAATGTGTTTTAGACCTTTGTAGTAGTAATGTGCGGACGAGTTCACAGAAATCGAGCTGGATTTTCTTGGATAAGGTTGGAAAAGAAGCACGCTTGGACGTCATGAATTAGGACAATGGCTTTTGTTTGGGTATGACATAATCCCCGCCTCACTCCTTTAACGAGGTCACGTGACATTCTTGAAAAAACCGCAATTATTATTTTTAATTGTTCCCTAAACAATTTAGGACAATGACCTATTGTTTCGGGTTTGTTTTAAATCCCCTTATCCACCCCTTAAACGTGGTCACGCCCCTTCATTTCGGGGTGGGGGTTTTAAACCCCAATTTTTATTTTTTTTTTGTTTGTTTTCGGGACTTATCAACTACGTCATTCACCGCAAAAACGCGATTGAAACAATCAAATGGACTGCACCCCCTACCGCCCCCTTAAAAACGAGGTCACGCGATATTTTTAATAGACCGCTTTATTTTTCTTTTATCATATCGTTTGTTATTCGGGACAATTATTCAACTACGTCATCGTTTCGCTTTTGCGCAGAAGATTGAATGGCACGTTAAATATTGGTTTGTCTCTTCGAATAAAACGTTTTTACTGAACAATTAAACGCGCTATCGGAAATACCTCGCGCCGTAAACAAAATTTCCCCAGCGTCGAGAGAAGTTCCTTCTCATTAATTAACGGAACTGCCCCCTTTAAAAATTTTGTAAGCACAATCTACCCCCCGTAAACCCGTATCGATGGTTATCCCTATTTTGCCTAAGGCCTTAGAACACGGGTAAATTGAAAAACAATTATCCCCCATCCTGGACGTATTATTTACTTTTTTTTGGATGAATGAACATTCGAAATCGCCTCTCTATACGTATTAATGCTTTTTTTTTTTACATTTCTGTTTTTCTTAAACATTTCCCTTGAATAGCGTGCAAATGGTATGTTTTGACAATCGGTGTGAAACGATTTACCTTTTTATGCCAAAATTTCTATAATCAAAATCAGCAGACATCCGTAGCGGTATTTGATCCGGGCTTTTTAATGGCTTAGTTGGACGATAAAACGGGTAAATAAGGTTTTTTCATAGGGGGATGTCGTTTTTTGGCATTGTCGTTATTCCCCCTTCTCCGTGTAAGAAATCGAAAAATTTATTTTTTTTTATTTTTTAAATTTTTTTTTTTTTTTTTAAAAATTTCATTGCAAAACCCCCGATATAAAAAATATAATAAGTTTTTTTCCCCGGGCCAAAACTCGTAATTGTCTATTTTTTTCCCAAAATCTTTTTCTTTCTCTAAACGCTTTTTTCGTCTATCGTTCCACGCTTTTCATCAACGATCATCGCGTTTGTTCTTTTTTTTCCGCCCCTTTTAGCGTTTTCTTCATTTTTCTCCTTTTCGCAAAATTATTTTTTTTTGTGAAACGTTGTCGCAATTTATTTCTTTTCTATGTTTTTCTTTTTTTCTTTTTTTCCCAATAAATATTGTAGGATTTACGGTCTTTAAATCTCTCTTTAAGACTTCAATTCGTAAAAAAAGGGGAACTTCGGGTTTTTAAAAATAAATTTAAATACGTTCGTGTGCGAACAAGTCCTAGCAATAAATATAAAAAACAAACTTATCTTGTATTTTGATTTTTATGTAATCAGATGAGCTTTAAAAAAGATTTTTTAATAACACCTGTTGCGGCACGAAGCCGGGGTTAATCGGCTAGCGACGTTTTATGGGAGAGAGGCTTTTTTCAAAGGGGGGGTTGCTTTTTTTTTTTGTCCATGTGGTGGTGGTGTTGTGTTGTTTGTGTGTTTGGTTTTTTTTGTTGTTTTGGTTTTAAATAAATCGGGAAAAAAATTTGGGGTTTTTAGGTGGTGTCACAAAACCTCTTACATTTTGTTTTTGAAGTTTTTGTTTATGTAGAAAGTAAATTGTAGTAGTGTTTTAAAAAAGGGGGGGGTATTGGGGAGAAAATATTTTTTAATTTTACGTATAGGGAAAAAAAATTTTTTCCTTGCTTTTTGAAAAGCCCACTTTCCGAAAAAAAAAAAAAAATCGAGACTTTTTTTTTTTTTAGTATACAAGTAAATTTAAATTTTAAAAAAAAAAAATGGGGAAACCCCGGGGGGGGGGAGCAGCTTTTTCAAAAAAAAACCCTAACTCTCCCCGGCCCCTTTTTTAATTTTTCCTTCCTTTTTTTTTTGGTTTTTTGTTTTCAATTTTGGGGGAAACATAACTTAAATAAAACTTTTAAAATTTTTTTGACCGGAAATTTTTTAATTTTTAAAAAAAATGGGAAATTTGGGGAAGTGCTTTTTAAAAAAAATTTTTTTAAAACTACCTTGATTTTTTTTTTAAAAATTTCTCCCCTTTTTAAATTTTTAAAATGATTTTCCCGGTTTAAAAAAACTTTTTTATCACTTGAATTTTTTTGTTGGGGGGAAAAACTATGTTTTAAAACATTTTAAAGGTGGAAAATTAAAAAAAATTTGTGGTTAAAGGGGGGTTTTTTAAATTACCCTTTATTTTTTTTGGGTTAAAAAAGGGGGGGGGATAGTTTTTTGGGGGGGGGGGGGAAGTTTATAATTTTATTATATAATAATCATAATTTTTAAAAATTTTTAAGGGGGTTTAAATTTAATTATTAAAATACTAGTTTTTAATCCGAATTAAATTTTTAATTTTTAATAAATTTCTAAAAATTTTAAATATTAATTAATGGGGTTTTAAATTTTAGTTTTAAATTTTTAAATAATAAATTTAATAATTACCCTTTAATAATTTTTAAAATAATTAATAATTAATTTTCCATAATTTAGAATATAATTAAATCATTTATTTTAATTAAAATTTTTAAAAAAGTTTAAATTTAAATCTTTAAATTTTAAATTTTTAATTTAAATTTATTAGATTTTTATTCAAATTTTAATTAAAATTTAAATTTAAATAATTAAATCAATTTTCATTCATTTAAATTTTCATAGTTTAATTTTAATAATTTTAATTAATTTTCACCTTTAATAATTGGGAAAATAATTTAAATTAAATTTTTATTTAATTAAATATTTTAAAAAATTTATTAATGGGAAATAATTTCATTAAATTTTCTTAAAAATAAATTTACTTTTAATAAATTTTTAAAAATTTATATTAATCTTTAAATAATTATAAAAATTTTAGTTTTTTCATAATTTTAATTAAATAACTTAATTTACTTTTACCATCGTTAATAAAAATCTTTTAAAAAAATAAAACTCATAAATAAAAAAAATTAAATAACCCAAAAAAAAAACCCAACCCCCAAAAATACCCCCCCATAAAAAACCCCCAAATAATAAACCCTAAACTACCTCCCCCCAATTTCCCCCAATAATTTCCTAAAAAAAACTTCATTAATCCTAAAAAATTTCCCATACCACCCTTTTAAATTTACATAATCCCTCCCCCCCACTCCTCCATCCCCCAAAAAACCTACGACTCCAAAAGGGGGTGAGTGGGGGAAGAGGAGGAAATTTAGGGGTGGGAAAAGGGGTGGGAAGTGAGTGAGGAGGGGGGGAGGGGTGATGAGGGGTAATTTAGGAGGGGAGTCGGGGAGGAGGAGTGAAGTGATGAGGGGGGAGTGAGGAGGAGGATGGTAGGTGTGGGGAAAGGGGGGGGGGTTTTGGGGTTTTGGGGGGGGTGGTGGGGGGTTTTAGGGGGAGGGGGTGGGGGGGTGGGGGAAATGGTGGGGGTTTTGGAAATGGGGGTTTTGGGGGGGGGTGGAGTGGTGGTGTAGGGTGGAGGGGAAAAGGGGGGGGGGGGGTGGAGGTGAGTGGTGGAGGGGGGGAGGTGGGGTGGGGGGGAGGTGAGTTTGGTGATTTTGGGGGTTTAAAGGGGAAAATACTGGTGGGAACTGGGTGAAAAAAGAGTAATTAAGGGGAAGTAAGGGGTGAGTAATTGAAGGGGGGGAGAAAAATAACGGGGGTGGGGTAATTGAGTGGGGTAAAAAATTTTAAAAGAGTGGGGAAAATGAGTGGTAAAGGGGGTAATTGAGTGAGTAAATGATTTTAAAAGGGGTTGGGGAAGGGGGGTAATAAAAGGGGGTTTTAAGTGATTTTAATGATTTTATTTTAATTGAGGGGGTAATTTAGTTTAAATTAGAAATTTGTGGGGAAAAAGGGGGGGGGGTAAATGAGCAATTAAAATGGGGTTAAAAGGGGGGTTTTAAAGAGTGGGGGAAATTTTATGTGGGGAAAGGGGGAAAAAAGGGGGGAAAGAGTTTGAGTGAAAAATTTTGGGGGAAAATGAGTGGGGAAAAAAGAGTAAGTGAATGGGGGGGGGGGGAAAAAAAGGGGGAATTGAGTGGGGGGGAAGGAGTGGGGGTAATTGGGAAAAAGGGGGAAAAAAAATGAGAAAAAAAGGGGGGGAGGGAAAAAAAGAGTAATTGAAGGGGTAAATGAGTAATTGAGGGTTTAAAATGGGGAAAATGAGTGAGAAAAAAGATTTTTTGAGTGAGAAAAAAGGGGTTTAAATTTTTTGTGATTTTAAGGGGGAAAAATTTAGTGGGGGGGAAATGAGTAAATAAAAGGGGGAAAAAGGGGGTGAGTAAATGGGGTGGGGAAAAAAGGGGTTTAAAAAGAGTGAGTAAATGAGCAAAGAGGGGGTTTAAATGAGTGGGGAAAAAAGGGGTTTTAAAATAATTAAGGGGGGTAAAAAAGGGGGTAAAGGGGGTTTTAGTAATAGATTTGGGAAAAAGGGGGGTAACGGAGTGAGTAAATGGATTTTAAATGAGTGAGAAAAAAGAGGGGAGTAAATGAGTGGGGAAGGGGGAGTAACGGGGTTGATTTTAATTGGGGGAAAATTTTGTAAAAGTAAAAGGGGGGGGGGGAAGGGGGGGAGGGGAGTGTTTTTGGGGAAAATTTTAAAAATAAAAGATGTTTTTGGAAAAAAATTTTCCCCCCTTTGGGGAATGCAATAAAAAAAATAAAAAGGGGGTAATTTTAAAATAGTAGCGGGACTGCTTAAAAATTGCTTCTTTTTATTTTTCAAGTTTCTAGTTTTTAAAAAATTTTATTCATGATTTTTCCCCCCAAAAAAAATTATTCAAGTAGATAGTAAATAAGTTATTATCTGGAGAGAAATTCATTGTAACATTTAATAAGGGGAGATAATTAGAAAATTAATCAAGGTAGTGTTACGATTTTTGGTTATTGCACTTCCCAATCTCACAATTTATTTATATTTAAAGTTTCCGGTCAATATACTTTAAATAGTTTATAAGTTATGCTCCCGACTAAAATTGAAAACTAAAAACCAAAAAAAAAAGGAAGGTAATTAAAACTTGGACCAGGTAGAGTTATGGTTCTTAGTCACTGCTGCTCCTCTCTCCGGTTTCTAGTTGTTTTTTTATTTCAAATTAATTACTTGTATAATAAATAAATAAATGTCTCGATTGCTTTTACGGAGAAGTGTGCGTGCATATGCTTGGATAATTTTGCCTCTAGTACGTAACATTAATACTACTACTACTACTACCACCACTTTTACTACTACTACTACTACATATACTCTTCTACATAAACAAAAACTTCAAAAACAAAATGTAAAGAGGCGTTGTGACACCACCTCAGAATCTCGATTTATTCCAACGCATTTATATCAACATTACTACAGAAACCACAACAACAACTACTACTACTACTACTCCTGTTAAACAGCGAATATATAACCAATATTATTATTACAACTAAAACGAAATTCATTATTACAACAACAACTATTACTACTACTACGACCACTATTTCAAAAAAAACAGCGAATACATAACCAATGTAACATATGCGTTGCGTATTTGTTATAAATAGATAAATAAACAAATAAATAAACAAACTAATAAACAAATAAACAAATAAATAAATAAAATAATAAATTTCTCGATTACTTACACGGAGAAAGTGAAAAACGTACAATGCCAAAAGCGACTATCTCGCCTTATGAAAAACCGCATATACCCGTTTATCGTCGCTAGATTAAGCCGGACTAACTCGCCGCGGATCAAATACCGCTACTGGTATGTCTGCTGATTGTGATTATAGAGATTAGACATATTCTAAAAAGGTGAGAATCGTTTCACACCGATTGTCAAAACCATAACTACGCATAGAGAGATTAAAAGGTTCGGTTTAGTAAACGCAGAGTTATACGTCCGAGGACGGGTGACTACTACTACTGCTACTACTACTACTACTACCGCTACTACAAATACTCTACTACATAAACAACAACTACAAAAAAACAAAACGTAAAGAAGCGTTGTGATAACACCTAAGAGTCTCGATTTATTCAAACGCATTAATATCAACATAAAAAAACATCATCATCATAACAACAGCAACTACTACTACTTCGACCACGTATGTTTGACAAAAATAAATAAAAAGCGATTACCGCGCCTTATGAAAAAGCGCTCTCTCCCATATTTCGTCGCTAGCCGGATTAACTCGCGGCGGTTCAGTGCCGCAACAGGTGTTATTAATAAATCTTTATGAAAGTCTCATCATGATAACATATAAAATCAAAATACAAGATAAGTTTGTTTTCATATTTATTGCTAGGACTTGTTCGTCACACGAATGCTGTATTTATTTATTTTTACACCCGAAGTTCCACCTTATTTACTAGAATTGAATTTAATGAGAATTAAACCGGAAAAAAAAAAAAAATGAAAGAAAAACGCTATGAAAGAGAGAGCGAAAGACAAAGAACTATAATCAGCGATGATGCGTGGATGAAAATGCGTGGATACTGATAGACGAAAACGCGTTGAGAGATGTAAAAAGTATTTGGTAAGAAAATATATTGAACAATTATCGAGTTTGTGCGCGGGATATATGCGTTATGTATATGTTGTATATGCGGGATATATGCGTTATGTATATGTTGTATAATAAATAAATAAATAAATAAATAAATAAATAAATAAAAAGATAAATTTCTCGATTGCTTACACGGAGAAGGTGAATAACGTACAATGCCAAAAGCGACTATCTCGCCTTATGAAAAACCTTATTTACCCGTTTATCGTCGCTAGACTAAGCCGGATTAACTCGCCGCGGATCAAATACCGCTACTGGTATGTCTGCTGATTGTGATTATAGAATTTGGACATAAAAAGGTGAGAATCGTTTCACACCGATTGTCAAAACATACGCATTGACACGCGTATTACAAGGAAATGTGTAGAGAAAGACAGAAATGGTAGAAAAAAGAGCATTAATACGTATAGAGAGGCGATTTCGAATGTTCGACTTCATCCAAAAACAGTAAATAATACGTCCGAGGATGGGTGATATAGTTGTTTACATTACTTCACTCCGTGATTCGTAAGGCCTTAGGTCAATAATAGGTGATAACCGATCGATACGGGTGTTACGGGTGTAGATTGTGCTTACAGAAATGTTTAAGTGGTCAGTTACCGTTAATTAATGATGAAGGAATCTTCTCTCGACGCGTGGGAATGTGTCCGTTATACGGCGCGAGGTATTCCGGATAGCGTCGTTTAATTATTCAGAAAGTAAAAACGTTATTATTCGAAGAGACAATACTCATTATTTAACGTCGCTCATTCAATGCTTCTGCGACAATAGCGAAATCGATGACGTAGTTGATTAATTGTCCCGAATAACAATACGATATGATAAAAGAATAAATATTGCGGTCTATTAAGAATATCGCGTGACCTCGTTTAAGGGAGCGGTAGGGGCTGCAGTCCGATTTGATTGTTTCAATCGCGTTTTTGCGGTCGGTGAATGACGTAGTTGATTAATTGTCCCGAATAACAATACGATATTATAAAAGAATAAATATTGCGGTTTACTCATCCTCGAAAATGATAGACGCGTGACCTCGTTTAAGGGGTGGATAAGGGGATTATAACATACCCGAAACAATAGGTCATTGTCCTAATTGTTTAGGGAGACAATTAAAAATAAATATTGCGGTTTTTCAAGAATGTCACGTGACCTCGTTAAAGGAGTGAGGTCGGGGATTATGTCATACCCTAAACAATAGGCCATTGTCCTAATTCATGACGTCATAGCGTGCTTTCTTTTATCCAACCTTATCCAAGAAATCCAGCTCGATTTCTGTGAACTCGTCCGCACATTACTACTCCTTGTACAAACATCTATAATTATACTTGTATACACTAAAATTTGTAACCATCGATAAAAATTATATACACAAATGATAATTATAAATCGTTAAAATGATTCGCTAGCACTCTAATGAGACCGCTTTCCGTTTGAGAGTGGCGAATGTTAGACACTGGCAAACGCCAAAGTTGATATTTTATGCCTAGGTCTCACTGGGAATAAATGAACCTTGACGATGTGGATTTAACAAATTTTCTCCCGATGTTTGGACCAAACATGGAGCAGTCCCATAATAAATGGCACTTATTAGGCATCGTGGATAGTCCGTTGAATGTTCCTGATGCTTTCGCTATGTTCACAATGCTTCTGTGAATATCGCAAAACGGCGAAGGTGCCCCGGAGCTTCATCGAATTTGAAACATCATTGGGAGAATGTCCCCAAAGACTAGTAATGCATGGGAGATTATGAGAATGTGACGTGGAATTTACTGAGTGAAAAAAAGAAGATTTTATTAGAAAGAATCCGGCCATGTTCTATGACCTTGTTTACCGTTTCAGTCTAATACTGACAAAAACAACAAATTTCAGGGTGCACGTTTCAACCCTCGCCAAAATTTTGATTTTGGCGAATATTCAGGGATAAATCACGTAATCGGGAATGTGTCACCGGAAGTTCATCGAAAAGTTGACGAAAATTAAAATATCCCAGGAGGATCGCCCTGATACTTAGAAGAGACATCACCGATGCTTCGGATTAACAGGTATTTCAAGGAAGTCTCATGTCTTCCCCGTGGCCCCGAAAAACTCCATCAATGTCCCTGCGGCAAAACATCGGGGAAACAAATACGCTGTTAGGGTATATAGCTAAACCGTGTTACATACGCTGGTGTGGAGGGACATCTCCCTATAGCTATACCGTCTTACATACACTGGTTGGAAGGTTGATCGCTCTTTAGCTGTACCGTGTAACATACACTGATTTGGATGGCATCGCCCAATAGCTATACCGTGTTACATAAGCTGCTTGGGAGGATCATCTGGTTGGGAGGGTCATCGCCCTTTAACTATACCGTGTTCCATTCACTGTTTGGGATGGTCGTCGCCCTATAGCTGTTTGGGAGGGACATCTCCCTATAGCTATTAAACCGCGTAACATACGCTGGTGGGGAGGGAATCGCCCTAAAGGCATTATACCGTGAAACTTACGCTGGTTTGTAGGGACATCTCCTTATATGCCTTACCGGTGGTCGAGTGGTTAGAGCGTCCCACTCGGATGCAGGAGGTCGTGGGCTCGATGCCCGGCTGCGACATACCAAAGTCGTAAAGAAATAGTACTGTTATAGCTCCCTTGCTTGGCGCTCAGCATATAACACGGTGCATAACCATATCGGAGGGCTCTCTGCGGAAATCGCTATATCGGCAGGCTCTCTGCGTTTACACCGGTCAGTCTCTGCCATAAACACTAGAAAACGCTGGACGGAAGGGAAAGAAACATACCAACAGTCACTTTTCAAAGGTGGTTTGCTTAAGTATAGGAGCCTCCGCCCTCGTGACTATGTCGTGTAGTTGAAGGCAACTATGAACTAACCTATTTAGCACATGGTATTTTCCGTCCGCTAGCGACAGAACGTCACAAAAGTGAGTTATGTGGTGGCATAGTCCACACTTATTGATTTTTTACAAAAGTGTTGACTACGCGTTATAGTCCACGGTGACTATGAACAAATACTGGCACCTGATTGGACGAGAGGAAAATGCAATGTGCTAATATTAGTTAGCACATGGCATTTTCCTCTCGTCCAATCAAGTGTCAGTATTTGTTCATAGTCACCGTGGACTATAACGCGTAGTCCACACTTTTGTAAAAAATCAATAAGTGTGGACTATACAACCACATAACTCACACTTTTGTGACGTTTTGTCGCTAGTGGACGGAAAATACCATGTGCTAAATAGCTTAGTTCATAGTTGCCTTCAACTACACGACATAGTCACTCGGGCTCCGCCCTCGTGACTATACCGTGTAGTTGAAGGCAACTATGAACTAACCTATACGTATTGCACGGAATATTAGAGTATCTTAGATGTATATATATATGCGTGTTAACTTTTTAATTATCAGCGACTGCGACCTGAAACTCGGCCAAACAGTTAAGTGATGTACCAACATGGAACACAACCTCGGCACCTTCTACAGGCTTCAGCAGGTTATTGCTTTAATTATGTCTATAATATGACCATGGAATGTATTCTTTTAAGTTTATTCTTCAAGAAGATACCGATAAATTGGCCGATTTTAATGTAAATTTCTTGGAAACCCCCTACTTTCGGTTTTGTCGTTGCACGGGAGGTCTCTCTGCACATCACTTTTTGTAGCACAGGCAGACTCTCTGCATTTACCACAGACTGACTCTCTGCATTTTGCCAGGGATTGTTTTTTTTTAAAGCATACTGCTAGCGTACTTTGTGTTTTATTGTTGTGAAATAACAGTTTCATGCTTCTTGTCCTACCAGTGCTTTCTCACTGTTGGGGGAAAGGAGTCCGGGCAAAAAAATATTTTGCAAAAACACTGCCTTCATTTGTTCCAATACACACCGTTCATTCTCTCCTATGTAAGAAGTAGGATAGGTTGTCAGTTTGTGGCGAAATATGTCAACAACTTATTACACATTCGATTAGTATTAAAACTCTTTGGCTGCAAATGGCCTTGAGATATGAGGTATTTCTTCTCGCATTTATATTGTTCATTCATACTAAAAAAAACTTAACTAAGCCTTTCGCGTTCCTACGGTAACTGAAAGTGATATTAAAGTCAATATTTAAAACAGATAAATAAGTATTTATTTTCTTAAAAAAAAATGACATAGGCCTTGTAAAATCCGAAATCCGTCAAACATATTAACAACATTATAATATTGCTGCATAAATGCTCGAAAACTTTGAAAGTACACAAATAAATCCGTGTGTGTTTGTAAATTTAATGAATTAACAGTGACGTATCTGTTCTATGCGACAGTCACACATTTTTGAAATACGCTTATAATATAAATTTACTTTCTTCAGTGCGATATTTAAGAATAATAAAATGATTATATAAAATGCTGTTATATTATAATAATTATATTGTATGTTGGTCACGTCCCTAGTGGCCTTGTTTTTGACAAAGTAATAATAGTGTTATTAAACATTCTACTTCAAATCCATGGACGCATTTATCCATTTATGTAAACTGATAAAGTTAGCACAAAGTTAAAATTGATAGACTCATTAATACAATATCTTTTTCATATTGTTTTTTCTCTCTCTTTTCTCTCGCTCTCTATCTCTCTTTTTTTTTTTTTTTTTTTTTTTTGAAGGGAGATTCAGTGCTTCAAAAAGTGATGTGCAGAGAGACCCCCGGTGCACCAACAAAACCGAAAGTAGGGGGTTTCCAAGAAATTTACATTAAAATCGGCCAATTTATCGGTATTTTCTTGAAGAATAAACTTAAAAGAATACATTCGATGGTCATATTATAGACATAATCAAAGCAATAACCTGCGGAAGCCTGTAGAAAGTGCCGAGGTTGTGTTCCATGTTGGTACATCACTAAACTGTTCGGCCGAGTTTCAGGTCGCAGTCGCTGATAATTGAAAGGTTTACAGCCGTCCGTCCAGCATTTTCTAGTGTTTATGGCAGAGACCGACCGGTGCGAACGAAGAGAGCCTGGCGATATAGCGATTTCCGCAGAGAGCCCTCCGATATGGTTATGCACCGTGTATAAGGGTAGTTCCAGGACTGGTCTGCCCGGTGTCAGGAAATGTGACCGGGTATGGTATCATGCGTGATACTGCAGTGTGGCACTATATATGTTTCAAGATGACGACATCGGCTCCAAATGACTGAAATACTGTCGGTGAGACGTTAAACCCAACGCACAAACAAACATCTCCCTATAGCTATACCGTGTTACACCATTGGTGTGTGGGGGGTGGGGGCATCACCCTAAAGATTAACCGTGTAACACTGCTGGTGGAGAGGGGCATCGCCCTATAGCTATACCGTGTAACATACGCTGGTTAGGAGGGGCATCGCCCTATAGCTATACCGTGTAACATACGCTGGTTAGGAGGGGCATCGCCCTATAGCTATACCGTGTAACATACGCTGGTTAGGAGGGGCATCGCCCTATAGTTATACCGTGTAACATACGCTGGTTAGGAGGGGCATCGCCTTATAGTTATTCCGTATAACACTCACTATTGGGGAGGGACATCTCCCTTTAGCTATTTTACCGTGTTATACACGCTGGTGGGTAGGTAGATCTCCCTATATACCATCCCCGGTGGCCGTGTGGTTAGAGAGTCCGCCTCGGGTGCAGGAGGTCGTAGGTTCGATCCCCGGCCGCGACATACCAAAGTCGTAAAAATTGGTACTGTTATAGACCCCATGCTTGGCGCTCAGCATGTTTGGGTAGTTCCAGGACTGGTCTGTCCGGTGTAAGGAAATGTGACCGGGTGTACTATCATAACACATGTCTACGGCGTGATACTGCAGTGTTGCAGCACTACATCTGTCTCAAGTAGATATCGTCTCCAAATTATTGAAATACTGTCGATGGGAGTTAAACCCAACAAACAAACAAACAAACAAATAAACTCGATTTGGTTTGTCAAAACAGACCTTTCTGGTATGCAAACAATTCTAAACTCAATGAGCTAAATTAATTTTGCCGATATACATGTATTTTGTTGCTATCCGTATCTAAATCTTTTTGTTGACTGTATGAACTAAATTTGAAAGATAAGAAACGTGGTTGATCTACAATGAAATGTATTAAGCCTAAGTCTTTTGTTATGCAAGCATGTGTACTGTAAAACGTCATGACCCTGTTAAAAGTTAATATGTATTATGTCGTGTGTAAGCAACTGGAAACTTGTATAGGTTTATGTTGCGGAATAGAATATATAGTGAATCTTGTAAAACTTTGTTTCTTTTCTACAAGCTTCTTTTTGTTGTTTATAGAAAAGGAACAAACGTTATGACTATAATTCAAGGAGAATATAGAGCATTTAAACATATCATAACATCACACTTAAAATTTAATGGGAAGGTAAGAAATCTGGGAATAATGTCTAGGACCCAATGCAATAATGTTTCAAAGCTGTTTTCAGCAAATTTCGTTAAATACTATCGAAGGATCATTTATGCCAAGATTGATCAATTTCTATCTTAGTGGTTTTGGAGGAGATGTATTTTTAAATCAAATTTTTGATACCGCACGACGGACGAAGCACGACGACGGTCGATGGACACGTTAACCAGAATAGCCTAGATTGGGAATGGTGATAAAAAGACGAGCAAAGTTTGGAGATAATTGTATTTATATTTACTGACTGAAGGTTTCTAACTGTATTTTTATAATGATAATGTAGCAAATAAGTCGACAATTAGTTTAGTTACGGTTTGTTCTAATGAATCGTCAAATGAATTCCTGTATTTCGTTTCAAATTTGAAAAATGTATTGCATAAAATGAACTGCGAATTCTTGGTATGGAGGAGGTATGGCGGATTATTGGCGGAGCTTGTTGACTGGTTGCGGCGGGAACTGCTTTACGTCATGTTTCGCTAGCTCAAAAATGTACCCTGAGACACTGACTCTGAATCACGTGAAACTGTCAATCAAACGGGAGTTGGGTCCATAATGTGAGGTCAAAGGCACAGCTGTATGACGTCAGTGACAACTGAATATGTTATCGTTTATACTTTAAAATGTATGGATTTATCGCAGCGCGATATTAGTTATATAAACGACAACTAATACCTACATACGTGCTTATACATATAAGTATAGTTGAAGGATCTATGGCAACTAATTATGCTCACTCTCGATCAAAGCTAACTTCGCCAAGAACCCGAGCCAGTATTTTTTATTTTGGCCTAAGTAGCCTAAGTCCTTAATACAAGGGGTGATACAACTCGCCTTGTATTTTCCTATTTACGAAAGATAGCAATAAAGGGATCACTACATTATCTCAAAAAAGTCTCTTTTAATTCAATACTCATCAGGCACTGGAAACTAACTTAGCCGAGCAGACAGTTTTTAATCGTGCAAAGTTGAATAAGTCACACGGTGACAGATCTTGTAAACGCGCTTGGCTGTCTGCTAAATATTCTGTCACAAGTTTGGCCGTTGTCACGCAGCTTGGAAATGTGTTTCATGCCTTCTTTCGGACGTTGTTTTCAATTTTTGCACAACAAAACCTTTCGATAGTTTGGACAGTAAAACTTTTTTACTTTCGACATCATCTTAATGTGGCAGATACATGGATTGAGAAGAGGAAGAAGATGTGCCCGAATGACGAGCTAACTGGCGTAAATCTGACCGAATATCCTATGCAAAAAGTTCCTTGATTCTAGGTTAAGTTTACTGCTTCTTTGGAGGTCACGAGCTGTTCCCTGTCAGATTTAAAACGAGACATCCATCTAGTAACTGTGTTGTATGACACTTCATTAGGTCCGTAAATTCGCAATTTTCACGGAATATGTTTCTGCCATGTTTCCCAGAATACTCCTAGCATCACTACACATCCGACCAGTTTTACACACAGTGATATGTGTATACCGTTATTCTAGTGTTCAATGAAGTTTTATGCACAGTGATATGTGTATACCGTTATTCTAGTGTTCAATGAAGTTTTATGCACAAATATTTGAAATGCTCACTGTTTCGTAATATGTAAACAACGCACGCGAATTTTGAGATTCGAGTGACGTTAACATTATTTCTGAATCACGACTCGTAGTCAATCATAATGTATTTATCCATTTAACAGTGATAATTTCTAATAACTACAATAAAATTGTTCATACAAGGAATATGTCCAAAACAAGGAAGGTAACTTAGATCAAATTAACTGTATGTATACAATAAGTAATTACCAAGAACGTTTCTCCTTCAATGTCTTCCGTCATAGCTGACGAATGAATCCGACTGCGACTGCAGGTACTCCGGTACGTACTCGCATTTGAAAAGTCGAAATGTGTGTCTGGAAAAGAATAGTAATAGTGAATTCCTTTAGCTAAGAAACAACAGAATTTTCTGACAAGCAATGGCATATGGAATATCTTACAGCTTTGTTTATGGTAAAATAACTTTTCTTTCATTTAAACGTATACATTTTACGTACATTGGAACGACGTGCATTTATACTTTGCCTCGGCGGGACCGGGTTTAGGGGCAGTACTTGATACAC
The DNA here is from genome assembly GCA_021229015.1 of Solen grandis. Taxonomy (NCBI): domain Eukaryota; kingdom Metazoa; phylum Mollusca; class Bivalvia; order Adapedonta; family Solenidae; genus Solen; species Solen grandis. The sequence goes on from CM037782.1 coordinate 15,298,394, forward strand.
CCTAAACGGGATTCGAAACCATAACCTTCGAAGTCATGTACGTTACGGCTGAAATACTGAATATGGGTGCTCTGTTTCAGAGTGCATATTCAAAATGATGGGTGGGTAATGACTTAATCGCTAAAGTACGAGTTTGTTATAAAGATTTAAAAATCTAAAGATGAAAAAGGACAGACGCCATTTTTTGTGATAATATAAATAAATTGCGTGTATTTATTTCAGAAACAAAGAAGATGAAAATGAATATGGTTCTTCCAACAAAGCCTTGGCTTTTAACTGCAGATTTAATGTCATATCGCCAGCTTTTAAATAATTCGGCTGCTTACTTCGCTATCATGCCGTAGAAATTAAAATGTGCTCATTTACGGCATTTAGGTGACATTGCTACAGCGGTGATATATTTCTAAAATATTTTACCTTACACGTGGCTTGTTATAATGATTTGTTTTCCATAACTGACTTTGGAGACGAATATAATTAATCATTTCTTCACTCATACTTTTTTCCTTTCACCATTTCCCCTCAGCCACGTGATGCATTCTTTTTCTATCCTATGCAGGTAACAAAAAAACAACAACAAAAAAAACAACAACAAAAAAACAACAACTGAAAACTGTTATTGTTCACAGCAATTTTGCATTATTTTCCAATGTTGCAACTCGTATCCTACCCTTTGAAATTAAAAACACACATCTTTAAACACGTGACAGCAATAAGTCCTTTACATTTTTATATTCCTTAACTTGGTTTATGTGACTAATGAACTATTAACGCTTTTTTATGTCATCAAAGTCTAACAGATGGCCATTGATCCTAACAATAAGGTTTAACCACCGGGCTCGAATGCTATCATTTAACATATGATATATATTATGGTAACATGAAACAAGATGTATTGGAAAAACATTATGTCCCCGTTTGAGCAGATCAGATGTCAAATAATTGTTGTCAACTGAAAGCCATTCATGAGTGGAGTAAGTATGTCAATTATATTGACTTTACTCCATATAGTAATGGAGTATTGCTCAAGATAAAAAAATCATTATAGAAATTAAAGTGAGCTAATTAAGAACCAGACATAGTTCTGTTTCGTAATCATTACACTTCTGCTACTCAATATCTATTCATATTTTATTTTCAAATCAATACATCAAATAGTTCAGGAGTTATGTTCTTGACAATAATTGATATAAATGAAGGGAGATAATTGGAAAATCAGACCAGGCAGATTTATGGTTCTTGGTTACTGCACTGTTCCTCCTTTTTATCATATAATGATTAAAGTCCTTACCGTCTTTTGTTTTGCCCATCCACTCTCATCCACTATATATAAAGGGAGATAATAAAAAACGTCAGACTTGGTAGAGTTATGGTTCTTGGTCACTGCACTTTTCTTAGTTGTCATCTACTTATATATGAAGTTTCAATTTAATACCTTGTAAAGTTTTTCAAGTATAAGTATATAATCTATAATCTGGAGAGAATTCACTGTAAAATTTAAAAATGGGAGACTATTAAAAAATTAATCAAGGTGGAGTTATGGTTCTTGGTTATTGCACTTCCCAGTCTCAACATCTATTTATATTCTAAGTATCAAGTCAATACCTCAGTTCAAAGTGTCATGC
>CM037782.1:15300118-15350118 GCA_021229015.1 Solen grandis
TTTTCCGTGTAATAACGTTTGAAAGACTTCTAGTATTGAATTAATTAATATTTGGTATGCAAATATATGATAACAATTTACAGGTTAAGTACTATTTTGGTTGTAGTGAATTACGATAGAATCCAGTTTTAGGATTTATCACATTTACGAAAGATTATCATCAATGACATTTTCAACAACAACAAAACAGCTCCCCCATATGAAAAAAAGTTCTTTGTACCATGTTACCCTCATATGAAATGATAAATTTATTTATGAAACCATCGTTCATAATAATAGAATAAATACAAGAACATTTCAGCTCAGAAAAAGAAAACACACACACACATAAATTGTTGACAGCCAAAATGTATGATAAAGTAACTCTAACTTTCTTTTAGTCTATGATTTAATAAGGATGAACTTAGAGAAAATCAAACTTGATGCGAAGAATAAAGACTTTTTATGTTAACGTTTCTTCTCACGAACTGGACAGAAAATCCCGTAATTTTGTTATATGCCAACTCTTATTTAACCATGTTAAGGGTGTATACGTTTTGCTACATTTTCTATATCGACAAAAAAGGAAAATTTAAACTGTTCTATAGAATTATTTTTAAACTTTGAATGATTATAGAGAATCATAAAAAAATATCTTTTATGGAAAAAATGAGAGTCACCGTCCTATTGTTTTAGATATCTGCCCCTGAATATATAGATATTTCAGCGCTTTGAGGCCATATTCAAGGACAAATAGGAGACAAAGGAGATAGTTTCGAAATAATATGTTCCAAAACGACAAACCAACTTCCAGGTTGATATTCCAAATGATTTTTATGCAACGTAAAAAGTCCATGTATTTTGATATAACCCCTCGTATGTTTTTAGTCCCCTACCGGAGGGGACTATAGGTTTGCCCTTCGTCTGTCCATCTGTCCCTCCGTCCGTCCGGATGTCCGGAAGTCGGATCACGCGATAACTTGAAAACTGTTTAAGATAATATTATGAAACTTGGAATATGAATAGGTGGCAGTATGGAGATTCTACCCGTCACTTTGTTTTTTTTTCACTGACCAAAATTTTGGTTGCTATGGTAACAGAAAAGTTATGCATCTCACAGGTAGGTGTCTCATGAGTTGCGTGCAACACCAGTTAATTTTTTTTCTTTTTTTTTAATCTTAAGGTTATTCATATTGGTAACAGTAACTTACCATTGTATTTTGGTAATACAGTAAGGACCCACCCCGACGACAATTTAAGTCGGAACACGAACCGGCTCGTTTCCAACATAAATTAGGCACCCATTCCAATATTCTCGAAAATACAAAACAGTACAGTACAATGAAATAATGTAATATACTTTTTCTTCTCGAAAATACGATCTCAGACACAAATCTGAGGAGGATCTTACGCAAATCTCTTTTGAAAATAATGGGCACAGTATAATTACATGTATCAGTATAAAATCGTACTGAAGTACCTTTTTATTTTCGAAGTCACGGGCAGATAATCGGGATCACCCGTTCTTCGATATAATCCAAAGGATTCATTCCACTCATATACAATCATATGTGTCTGCCAGAAAAAAGCGCGGGTAGTCCAGTGGTAACGTAGTATTAGATCCATCGGAGTTTAAAATTCAACCTTCGTGTATGCTGTCATGTGCGCTGTATCTTGTCACTGAAGCTTCATTTTTTGGGTCTTATAAAACAGTACTTTAATATCAAAGCTGTAATAAAATGAATAGAGTTTGTAGCTCATGCGCATTTTATATTTGGACAAAAAAATTGTTGAAGAAACTAACTAGGGGAAAATCCTCGAATGCCTATATCTTCAATTTCAACGCATATATTAGTAAAGAGAAAAGTCTTAAAGTTTCAATCATTGTTCTTCCTGTTTCGCCCGTGAGTAAACTGGCTCCCTTTGCAAAATGTAGAAGCCGATTTGTGCAAAATTGTCATCAGCACATGAAGCCACATAGTACTGATCCAGATGCACATGAAAAAGGCAGAAAAAAGTGAATAATCTTTGACAAACGTAGTGAAGCATGGGTTTCAGACAATGCTGAAATCTTGTCATCATCGACTGGAAACTATGTCTATCTAAATCCTATCCGAGACCTCTTTCAGGATAACCTGAAAACGTGGCATTATGGTTTACAGTGAATCTGAAAGTAACAATGTGTATTGAGAGCTCAAGTGATGTCCCAGTAAGTTGTAGAATATGAACAACAATGAAGGTAATATTTTAGCAGAAATACCACTGCCGATTCGCATATGATTTGCATTCTTCTTGGTGATATTGAGAGATAAAACCGAATGTGTGAAGAAAAATATTTCATCAGTAATTTTTAGTAAAAAAATGTTTCAACGTCTTCAGGACCTTAGTTCATGTCCGTCTGTTTATGTATAATGTTCATAATGTGGTCATAAGTTTCCAGAAATGACAACGAAATGAATATTAATAAGATATAATTATTAGCAGAATAGGCGACCGTAACTGTAGCTTTAACCTTGCACCCTTTTTGTTGTTTACATTTATCTTTGCCTGTACAATTCTTTTTTATTATCTATTCTTTTTGAGCAAATCGCTTCAGTCTTGTTATAAGTATTACGCCAGTTAGGCTATACATTGAATTAATCAGTGTATTATATATTTTCTGTTAAAAAGCGAAACTTTATCAATAATGTCTTATTATACTAACATTATACTAACATTTTTTTTTAAGATGTCCTTGCGGTTTCCAAACCATCTGGTACTCTTTGTTGCAACGCAAAAAGGAAAAATCATAATTTTGTTCAGTGGCAATTGCTATTCTGGTAAATGTGATTTGAATAAACAAATAAACATTGTCTAACCATAATAACCAATTTCTTGGTGCAGCTTAAGTGTCATTATACTTGTAGTTGCCCTACACATGTATTAAAAAAGATTTTAAAAATAACTTATATTGAAGCAAGAGAATCGGTGTTAATGGAGACAAATTAGAAAATAAATTATAAAAATGTGATAAAACACACCTGAAATATATAGGTTACAGTTTCAAATACTTTAACATTAAACTGTATATTCGAACGTTGTAATCGTATGCGTTTTAGATTAAAGTTTAAAGAAAAGAAGGTCTGTATACTGCCCATTTAAGTTTTTCTTATGTAGCACTCACATAATTATGCATACATCAGAAAAGTGTGATATATGTTTGATAATGTATTACTTTATTAATTACTTACCTGTGATTAAAAAAGCACATATAAACATTTAATGTGGTCAGACAGTGATGGGGGGGGGGCATGTGAATATTTTGTAATAATAAATAAACAACACGTGTGTTAAGAATGCGGTATATTTAAAATGATTACATTACAAAAGTCATATACAGCACGAATTTCTCTCAAATCCTTGGGCGTTGCAAAGTTCAGTTTGTAGTTTGGTGTGGATTAATAATAGCCCTTCTTATGTCCTGCAAAAAACACATTGTTTAGCATAAAAAAAGTCATTCATGTTTAACAACACTTATATTTGTACATATAATATTAGTATTTTGAGCTTTTTGACATGCAAATGCATGTAGTACTAAACAATTAACATTTTTAAACACATCACTGTGGATCGGAAGATTGTGTGTTAAAACAACGGTAGGGATTGTTCATGGCCTTCCCAGGTTCGTCCCAAACAGTCGGGATTGACAGTCACAAGTTGTAAGAACTCAGTAAAATAATAAGTTCATTCTTTAAATAATGCCAAACAGTTATTTTTCTTCAGGAAAACACAATACATTTAAAGGTAAAGCGGTGTATAAAGTACAACAAAATAAATTTTAAAGGTGTATGTATAGTCTTTAAGAAAACACTAATAGGAAAATATCTTACCATATCCTCCGTATCCTCCGTATCCCCCGTAGCCTCCACCGCCAATTCCACCACCGAACCCACCGCCAAATCCTCCACCCCACCGAAACCTCCAAATCCACCACCAAATCCACCACCGCCACCGAAACCTCCAAAACCACCAAATCCACCGATTCCACCGCCGCCAAATCCGCCTCCGCCAAATCCTCCACTAAAGCCACCACCGCCTCCCCCAACCGTAACCCAAACTGGCACCCAGCGGACGTAAGGCACCCAAATCCATTTGCCTTTGACTTTCTTGTATGCGTCAGCAGAGCTGGCCAAAGCCACAATCATAAGAAGGGCGAAAAGCGTCTTCATGGTTGATCTACTGAAATAATCAAAAATTAATTAGGTTAAGGCACTCTAATATCTCCGATTGAAAAAAAGCTATATTAAGGCTAATCTTTAAGTTTTTGGTTCAAATTCAAGTAGGGTAATTCCTTTTTTCTTGGAAGTTTTTTTTCTCTTATTCTTTTATGTATGTATTACTTAGTTAGCAAGTATGAATTTTTTTTTTCTTATAATTTTTATTTTAGTAATTTAGGTTCATGTAACAAGGTAAATTAAGCCTGACTCTAGGTACTTGGACCAATTACTGGTTATCAAATTAAAATTCAAAATAGTTTTTAACACTGCAAAACAACAACAAAAACACACACACACACACAACACACACACACACACACAACCCCCCCCAAAAAAAAACAACAACAAAAAAACCAACAACATTTTAAGCCTTGAATATGTATAAAATTAAATTTAAAGAAATAGCAAAGCTTCTGTAAAACTTATTAAATTATTTTGCCAAGGTTTGGTAAGAAATTTATATATAAAAAATATAAACTTTTATTGTACTTATAATAATCATTTTATTTTTCGGCACCAAGCTGAGCATAGTGGATTTTTATTGGGTATTCTGCTTAGCGAATGATAATTTTTCGAATTTAAGTTAAATTTGAGATATTTGAATTATGAATTTATGAAATAAGATATTTGAAACTTCTAATCTAAATATGGCAGTATTTCATTAACTTTTCCAACAAAACAGTTATTTCTAGATGAAAATTGTTAGAATAATCGAAATTGTCTTAGTAATTAAGTCAAGATTTCTGAACAAAAATGTATGCAAATCATGAAAGCATCAGTTGTGGGTTATTTATCATTAAGTCTAAAACAACAGTATAGTTTTATAAAAGAAACATACATAATTTCATGTACAAATTCGACTTAAAAGCGCAGTTTAACATTGCTATCTCGTTTACAACTCGACTCAACAGTGTAGTTTAACATTATTTACAAATTAGATCAGAAGAAAACTTGAATAAGTCGTTTGAAATTGTCTTATTGTTATCTTTCAGCAGTATTCTACAGTCCCATTTCCTGCATCAAAGATTGCCCATTCCAAGTAATGTAATTATTCGTCAGCTTAACATGTTCTTGCAAAGAGTACTAAAAGGTGGAAAGAAATAGTGAAATCTGAAAAATTCACATACCTGATTGTTGGAGGCACACGATGGCTCTGGTTCAAAACTGATGATAGCTCCCCTTTTATAAAACAGTGGCACTTGGCGACAGTAATCCGTCAAATCTAAATTTGTCAGTTGATGATTAATGAATGGTATCAAAAAGAAAAAGTTGTTTTTTGTTGAAATTGACATGAATATTTCTCGACCTTGAACGTGTGGTATATAAAATAGCCAGAGAGATCGCATATCATTCACATTGGATTTCTTCCTTTTCAAAAGTTTGTCAAATGATTATATCTTTTTTTTTCCGGAAAATCTTTGCTATATTTTTGAATACATTTATATTTTATTACTTTGTGAAATACTTTATAGTTTCTTATTTGTTTTTGACATAAGCAATTTATATAGAATGATTAACACACAATTATGTTAAATATTCGTTCATGATTGATCTAATGCTAATAGACTTAAACAAATAGAGAAATAAAACTGATGCCCTGTATTATACCGTAATATATTTTGCCCGAGGTTTTCGACTCAAAGGTCATTGATACTGGAGCGCCCTCGATACCTGCATTTCAAACATTACTTTTGTAATTTGATTTTGTTTAGGGAAAGGTAAAATTGATAATAAAATAATTGATTAAACTATTATTGAAGCTGATGCTGATGTCAGTTGTTAAGATATCAAAAGTCGCTTAAGCAAAATATGATAATATTACTATATGTATATGCATGGCTAAAACTGCCCGGATAATAAAATGCGCCCGAGTTCGAAAGCCGGAAACGTATATGAGAAGGATCAAAACATATTGGTTTTAACCAGGTACTCCGGTTTTCTTTCACTTAATACTATAGACGCTAGCATCCATATTTATATTTTTAAGGTAATTGAATATCAGAAAAAAATGTATTCATAAACAAGATGACTGAAGTTATTCTAAATATTATAATTAATACTCATGACACAGTTTTAATATAAGCACATATTATATTTTATTTATGTAGATAAATGAATGTGTTTTTACACCTGTTTTATTTGTGAATTATAGTTTCTTATAGTTCTCATTACAATGGATGTGTGATATCATTTGTTTTATATGTACATACATGCGCTAGTGTGCACAGATGAGACTTTAAAAAATAACTGAATAATATATACACTTTCAGGTGTGTTATTTAATTTCAAGTAAGAGCATAAATGCATAATTAAGAAAAATCGGGCGAAGGTGTTTTTTTTCAATCTCTTTTTTTCTACCTAATGCCCAAATAAACCAACATTTGCTTTATTACATTTATACCTTTACTTTATACTTATTATAGAATTTTAAGAACATATTTAAAGAAATAGTCCAGTTTCAAATATCACTGAGAGTGCGTAAGTTTAGCTTTATAGATGGAATCTTGAAATTCAAGATCTTCTTTTGAGAGATAGAGAAAGACAAAATTAGATGGAGGGGTTGTGAGTTATATCTAGGAACCTAAACGGGGAATTTATAAAGCGTCTGCTGTATACTGCACAAGGAAATTATTTCAAAGTATGCACTCCAGTGGTATATGCAAGGATATTAGTGGAAAAAAGCGTTTTCTAAATAGGTATTAACGTCGGTTGCATTTATCTCCAATTGAACCACGTGTAAGTTAGGACAATCATTGACTCCCTATTACCAATTTAGCAATGTCATCAATGTTATCATGGGAATTTTATAGTTAATGCAAGCCTTTATAAATTTTGAAAAAAAAGAGCCTATAACTCCAAGTGAATGGATACATGCATCTGGACTGAAGTCTCTTTAAGCATTTGAAGGACAATGACTATGATTTAATGATTGATAAATTACCTTTAATTTACAATCACGAGGAACAATAATGGACAATGTCAAGGCAAAAATAATATATTTTTTTCGTTTTCAACCTGTTTATGGCGTTTTCGGGGAAATTTGCTGGAGATTACTACGACTTTAACTTCAGGTGGTTCGACTAGCTCGGCGCACAATATATAAGGTTAGTTCAAGGACTGGTTTGATAGTGTCAGGATAATGTGACTGGGTTTGGTATCATGCCACATGTGATTCTGCCGTGTGGCAGCACTGTATCTGTATCAAGCAGACAGAACTCGAAATGACTGAAATACGGTCGGTTGGACGTTTAACCCAACCGCTAAACAAACAATCAAACAAACAACAAACAACAAAACTTGTTTCGGAATCATTTAAGACAGTTGGGCAAATTTTAATCGGGAATATTTTGTCAGATCTTTAAGCAAGTTACATCCAATTAAAAGTGTGTACATGTACCTTTAAAAATGAAATATCAAATTAACCACTGTGTCCACATTTAATAACTTTGAAAAATTGAAATGCACCCTTTTACTTTTTAATATTTTCAAAAATAGTCAATTCAAGTTTGGAATATTTGATAAGTTTTGAAGTGGAAAACTGTTTCAAAATGTCACTCATTTCTGCACAGTTCTGCTCCTTTTCAACTTAGGCTTTCCTTTGCTGTACAATTACATTAAAAAGGCATCATTCTCTTCAAAATTGAAATATTTTAGGTTAATGTTTTCCATGCAAGTTCTTATCTTATCTCAGTAAGTACTAAAGCTAGGGGACTGAAACTTCACACATGTGTTTGGACTCTATACATTAGATCACATGTTTTTATGTTAACACTAGAAATAGTAACAATTAACACAGTTTAACCTGCAGCGCTACGACAGTATATTATATATAATGACTTTATGTATTGCAAAGACAATATACTAATTTATCCGGTTACCTTGCCTAAAATAATTGATAAACAAAAAAGAAAGAAAAGATATATACACAATCCTGGCTTCTTCCACAGAGCCATATTATATAAATAAAGAAGACGGTCTATATTATGAAATCTATATATAAAAATATGACCAACTATGCCTATCTAAACAATCGCAGATCAATATTTAAACCTGGCATAAACCCTGTCAAAAGACAATAAAAGTCTGAATAATATACCAGATATTTCCTCTTGCGACCCGAGCCTTCGGGAATCGCCAACTAATCATGTATTCTCTCGAATGAAACTGACATGGTCGAGAATCCGAGCCAGTATTTGTGCTTTACCCGGTACCCATATTCCCGAAAAAATAATATCTTATTAAGACAAATAGGCATTACGGATGGCAAACACAGACTGACGAAACTGAAACATCGCGCACCTTTATATACCCGTGGTCACGTGCACCTACCCGAAGTCAGCATTTCTTATATATTTCATGAGCACCTAACCACGAAACTATGCTTAATGAGCGTCTATGAACCGAGACCGAAAATTAATCAGTACATAAAAAATAAAGGTATTAATAATAACAATTTCTAATAATAACCGACAAAAAAATCAATAAAACGATGATCTACCTTAGAATCGAATCACCGTTTCAAACGAACGGCAAATGGGCGCTTAATTGAACAAGGGAGGTACCTGTTCTATATTGTTCTGTCACAAAAGTACTATCCATCACCCATTCTCTTCATAAAAAAGCGTATATCAGACGAGGCAAACACTTAGACGCCCTATTATATGCCATATTATACGATCTGATGAATTATTTTTAAATAATTGATTTCTGCTAAATCCTTATAGCTTACTGAAATAGGGAATATATACTCCTATAAAAAATCCTCTCGCCAATCTTTAAATACCACAATAGAGAGATTATAGTTGTTTTGTGTGTTGTATTTTCCGTCCCAAAGACATTCTTGCAATCATTTGTAGAAAAAAATGTTTATTTGAAATAGCTGCAGTGATAACACAATGCAGTATTAAGCCATAGACACACAAAGTATTGTAATCAATTAGTCCTGGAAGTAGCCTATATTCCTCCATGCTGAGTGCCAATATTATTGAGATTTCGGTATGTCTGGGGATCGAAACTACAAAGTCCAACTATCCACCAAGATGGATGCTCAAACAACTCGGCCATAACGGACTCATAACAAGCCGGCTAATCAGACTTACACAACTGAAATAACATTTAAACAAAATGTTTTGTCTGAATCACGAGAATTCATGACTAATCACAATTAAAAAAAACACAAAAAACCAGACAAAATAAGGGAAAGAAAATCAGACTGTGATTATTTCAAAGGCCGGAAGAAATGACGAAATGTTCGTTATACCATAATAAATTATCACAATACTATCATCAACTATTCTTTCGAGCAGATCGTTCTCAATTAACAATGCGTTTAGGTTGATATCAACATTCAGCCTTATTAGATATATCTTTCCACGTCATTGAAACAAAAATACTTCTAAATATCATTAAGATGCCATTAGTTTTTTTTCTGACAGTTAGCTTTGCAAACGATTATTGCCTTTGCCCCCATTATTGCTTTGTAATGATGCATCAAAAGGAAATAATTATAAGAATATACGGAGCGGCCATTCTGACATTAACATAAGCTAGAACACTCTTTATGAAAATCTTTATTTGAAGAGTACTCATGATTTATCTTAGTCTAGTGTGTAAAGCGCAGGGCTATCAGTCTGTCGAAATTTTGAAAGACTACTTGTATTCAAATTATATTTGGTATGCAAGTATATAATAATATATAGATCAAGTTCGATTTAGGTTATACTCCACTGAATTATGATAGAATTCATTGATAAGTTCATTTATCTTCTTTTACTAATTATTATTAAGTTTTAAGATTTCTCCACATTTACAAAAGATCATCTTCAATGATATTTGCTTCCCATTATTAAAACCAGTACTTTGTATTATACTTCCCTCATATGGATCTGCCTTTTGGGCGTATGTTGCCCACCTTAGCGGTGCTCATATTCTTCTTTTTGTTGTATATCGCTATAAAAATAATAGACATATTTATGAAAACTGTCTAGGAAATGCTAGTATCCTGTACTGTTAAGCTTATTGCACATTTAGATTGTTTCCATTTCAGTTTATGGACACTATGATATATATTTTCCACTTTTTCGCAATATATCACATAAATTAAAAATTACACAGTTTTTTAAGTATAGAACGAGAGAAATTGTTTATGCCACTATAAACTGGTCAAAATATTATAGACTTTGTGTGGTAAAATTTTGTTGCTGCTGCTTCTGCTGTTCAAAAAAAAAAAAAAAAAAAAATCAATGTCGCCGTGTCAATAGTTTTGGACCAAAATTACATTTTATTTATGGGACTATCTTTCATTCTTCATAAACGATTTCCATGAATCATATAAACAATCGTTTATTGATAAAAGAAATTAAGAAAGCCTATCTCTACCTGTATATATTGTACCAACAAAGAAGAAATTAGCCGAGTGGATTAAAAATGCAAATTTGAAATACGATTTTAAAATTTCAAAATACAACCCATCCCGATTATATCCAATCTAGAAAATACAATAGAATACAAAACAATACGATGAAATAAAGTATTGTATTTTTGTCTTTCCGAAAGTACGACCTCAGACTTAAATCTGAGTATCTCATTCGAATCCCTTTTAAAACTAATGGGCATTGTATTATTTTGAGTATAAAAATCATACTTAAGTATCCTTTTTATTTTCGAGGCCATGGGGCCAAATAGTTGGGATCACTCGATCTTCGATATAATCAAAAGATAAATTGGATTTATATTTAGCCTAGTATTTGCCATGATAGTCGCGGTAGCCCAGTTGTAACGTAGTCTTGGGTCCAACTGGGTATGAAACCCCAACCTTCATGTATGCAGTAATGTACGCTACATCTAGTCGTCAACTTATCATCTAGCTTTTATAAAACATAGACTCGGATGATTGACGACTGATTCTTAAAACGTAAAGTTGGAGCTTTAACTTCAAATATTATGATTTCAGAGTTGTAATTAGATAGATAGATTTTGTAGTCCAAGCAAATTTTATAGTTTGGAAAATAAATGCAGAAGAAACTAACTAGCTATGGGGAAAATCCTGGAATGCCTATTTCTTCAGTCACAGCTTACATAGTAAACAGAGAAATCTTCAGTAGAGTCTATTTCATAAACATTTCAATCATTGTTTTTCCTATTTGGGTCTTGAGTGAAATGTACTAGTCGATTTGCACATAATCTTCATCTGCACATGAAGCCACATAGTACTGACCAAGATACAAATGAAAAAGGTAACAGACCATTTCACTCCGAAACGAGACGTAAACCTACGTAAGTCAACGAATACTTCCCGAAAACCTAAACTACATGCTGGTGTACTATTTCACATATTGAACTTACATTTTAATTTTCCACAGTCCCGAATTAGTAAATATAAATAAGTGAATTATAATACCAAGTATTGTCGATCCACTGGTAAAAATGGTATATATTTTAACTAAATGAACAATCTTTGACAAATACAGTGATGCGTAGGTTTCCGACGATGCTGAAAACTTGTCAGCATCAACTTGAAATTGTATCTACGAAATAAATATCCTTTCCGAGACCTCTTTCAGGACAACTTGAAAACGTATCATTTTGATTTACAGTGAATTTGATAGTATCAATGTGAAGTGGGAGCTCAACTGGTGTCCCAGTAACCCATAGGAAATGAACAACAGTGAAGGTGATATCTTCGCATATTCGCATATGATTTGCATTCTTCTTTTTGAGGAAGGCACCGAATGTGTAATGTTGTAAAATATTTCATCAGCTAGTTTTAGTAGAAAATGTTTCAACGTCTTTGAGGGCCTTAGTTCATGTCCGTCTGCTTATTTATAATGTTCATAATGTGGTTATAAGCTTCCAGAAATAACAGGAATATTACTAAGATATATTTATTAGCAGAATAGGTGATCATAGCTGTAATTTACACATAGTACCCATTTCGTTGCTTATTTTTTATCATTGCCTTTACAATTCGTTTTTATCTTTTATCTATTTTTTTTTTTAGGAAATCATTTCAGCCATATAATAAATATTACTTCAGTTACGCTATACATTGAATAAATAAGTGTATTAAACACTTTCTGTTAAACAAGCGAAACCGTATCACTAATGACTTATTATACTAACATTGTATTTTTAACATGTCACAGCACTTTCTAAAACATCTCCAGTACTCTTTGTTGCAACGCAGAAATTAGAAATCTTAATTTTGTTCAGTGGCAATTGCTATTCTGCTGATTGTGATTATACATTATTTAAAAAAACAACAACAAATAAACATTGTCTAAGTCTAAATAATGCTGCAGCTTTAGTGTTATTATTCTTGTTGTGTATCCTACAAGATATTAAAAGTAACCAACATTGAAGCAAGAGATTCGGTGTTAATGGAGACAGAGCGATTTTTCTATATAACATTGTGCTTAGCGGTTTAGGTATATAGCTATAAAAATTGTAAGGTTAGATATTAGTTTTTTCCTTAAATAATGCCAAACAGTTATTTTTCTTCAGATAAACACAATACATTTAAAGGCAAAGCATTCAATAAACTACACATAAATAAACTTCAAAGGTATATGTATACTTTCTAAAAAAAGCACCAATAGGAAACTATCTTACAGTATCCTCCATAGCCTCCCTTTCCTCCTCCGAACCCACCGAAACCTAAAACCCCAAAACCACCACCGCCGCCAAATCCGCCTCCGCCGAATCCTCCACTTAAGCCACCATTGTCTCCTCCAGTCCCACCAGCCGAAACCAAAACTTGCACCCAATTGGTGTAAGACACCCAAATCCATTTGCCTTTGACATTCTTGTAGTATGCGTCAACGGAGCTGGCCAAAGTCACAATCATGAGAAGGGCGAAAAGCGTTTTCATGGTTTGTCTACTGAAAAATGAAAATTAGGTTTGGTTTAGGCACTCCAATTGGAAAAAAACTAAATTCATGCTAGACAGTTTTGGAACCTTACCCTCTGGGTTATATTCCAGTATATCATTTTTTTGGAAGTTTTTTTCTCTTCCTCTACTAGTGTTTTTATTTTTATAATTTGTATTTTTGTGTTAAAGATTAATGTAATTAGGTAAAATTACTGAATTACTGTGGTAAAAGTTCATGGGTAAATGTTATGGGGGTCAGGTTATACATACTGTTATAACTTGATATATGTATGGTTAATCTATATAAAATTGTGCATTTTTATGTTTGATTTAGTATATGAATATTTTTTAACAGCCTGTCTTGAGAATTTTAAACAAAAATTATGTACTTTACCAGGAATTGTAGCGTTACTATTTTATAAATGGAGAAGAAATATAATGCTATAATATGAAGATTTTCGATATGAATGTATAAATATACATTTTATCAAGTTCGCTATACTGTTTTAATATGTTTTCCTTTTGATATAGGTATATGAAAAATCAATTCATGAGAAAAAAATGGGAAATTTGATAATTTTGTGCAGTTTTTATACATATATCTCCACACAATTTGCGAAAGCATTTCAATACTTGGTTAGATGGACTAAAATCCATTTTTTTTAGAACCTGTGGTTAGAAATTTCTTATAATGCGCAAAGTGCCTTCTTTGAATTAATAGAATAGAAAAACACCAAATAAACAAGAATTTAAAAAATCATGCATAAGGGCGCCACTACCGTAAGATAACAAAAGTTGCTTAAAATGTATAATTTTGATAATATACTCAACACAAAAAGTTTAGTCAGTAGACAAAGATGATAGGACTGGTTCATTGAAGCTCTGAAGAAATAAACAAGGAAACATTTTTCGAAATCAGTAAAGTATCTCCTTCAATTTCATCCACATTACAACAAAATTAAATCAATTGTAAGAAGTTAAACGTCATTCACGTCATCTAGGGGTCCAAAGCGAAATTCTGGAGAGTGTCAGTAGCGGATGTGTCCTCCTGCTTTGTTGATGACTGCTAAACAGCGCCTCCTCATGCTGTTGAT
This sequence comes from Solen grandis, assembly GCA_021229015.1. Taxonomy (NCBI): domain Eukaryota; kingdom Metazoa; phylum Mollusca; class Bivalvia; order Adapedonta; family Solenidae; genus Solen; species Solen grandis. The sequence continues at coordinate 15,314,317 of CM037782.1, forward strand.
CAGCCGTCTGATGACCTGAAGTGGGATGTTCAACCATTCCTCATGTAACGCTCGTTCCAGATCAATCAGGGTGTTGACGTCATTACGTTGACGTACCTTGCGGCCAAGATGGTCCCAGAGGTAAATCTGGGGATCTGGCCGGTCAGTCGAGCACCCGGACGTTGTTCTGCCTCAGGAAGTCCCGTGTTACCCGAGCGGTGTGTGGCCTGGCGTTATCATGCTGCAGGACGTCAGCGTTGCCCTGACGTAGAAATGGTAAAACCACTTGCCCAATGATATTGTCACGGTATCCAAAAGCAGTCAGGTTACCGTTGACTGTTACCAGCTGTGTAGTCCCTGAGCATGATATACCACCCCATACCAGCACGCTTCCGCCTCCATACCGATCTCGCTGTACAATGTTTGAGACGTCAAAACGTTCACCTTTTCGCCTCCATATTTGCAGTCTTCCGTCAGCTGCCTGCAGATTGAATCTTGATTCATCGGTGAACGCCACCCTTGCCCATTGCTGTCTTGACCAAGCGAGGTGTTGCCGGGCCCAGTTCAAACGCGCACGGCGATGACGTTGCGTTAACGGTGCTCCAACCAACGGACGTATGGACCGTAATCCTGCAGCTCTGACACGGTTACGAACGGTGCAGAACGAAACTCTAGTTCCTGTTGCAGTATGTAAGCGGCTAACAAGTTCAATGCTCGTCAAAAAACGATTACGTCGCGACGACGTCACCAGGTACCTGTCTTCACGTTGTGTTGTTTTCTTTGGTCTTCCAGGACACGGTCTATCTTTAACACTGTTTGTTTGTCTGTACCTGGACTGGAGACAGTAAATTGTTCGCTCATGCACTTGAAAATGGTGTGCGACGTGGTTAACGGTTGATCCACCGTTGAGCATACCGATAGCTATAAGCCTATTGTTCAACGTCATGCCCATGACGACGTTTTAAAACTTTTCTTTAAAAGTTTAGGTTTGTATACGACAACACGTGTTGTACCACTGGTAAAATTAAACTTAGTGACACTGGACTGTGCAAACATGTGGATAAAAGTGCATTTTGACGTTTGCGTGGAAAGCGGGCAAATTTCAAGAGTACACAATAAATTCACCAAATAGTGAGTAGCTAAGACGCTCGGCATGATTAAAAATGCTGGTATAAATTGCTACTTTAGAGCGTGTATCAGATATCGCAATATCAAAATACTGACTAAACTCTTTGTTTTGAGTGTATTTAGGGAAAGGTAAAAAAGATAATTAGATTATTGGCACTGATTAAACTATTATTGAATCTGATGCGGATGTCAGTTGTTAAGATATCAAACGTTACTTAAACAATATATGATAATATTACCATATGTATATGCATGTTTAAAAATGCCCGGATCATATAATGCGACCGAATTCGAAACCTTGAAACGTATATGAGAATGGTCAAGACATCAGTTAAACTATGCGTGTTTGCACATACATGTTTAACAACCTACTGATATCATTTAAGTCAGTTATATACTGAAGAATTACATTGTCATACGGCACCTAGTCACAATAATCTAAGACCTGACCTACAAATCTTCGTTATTACCAAAATATTGCCAAGCAAGGATCTAACATTTCACGGTTTCAGCTTGTAACGACCAGAAGCCGCACTCCTGCTCCCGAATTTAATATTTTAACAACACTGCTTTCCGGGTCTTTCTTTCGTTTCCGCTCCATAACTCTAACATTCTTTGATGGATTTTAAAATTACTTGGCAAAAATGTTCATCACTATGCGACGATATGTTACACACAATTTCCAGGTCTGTAGCTCCAATCAAGGTCACACTTTGAGCTCAAAGGTAAGAAATGTGGTCTATCTTTCTCTTCTTATCTCACAGAGTATTATAAACTGATGGTTTTTGACAGAGCAGATATGTTTTCTATAAAATGTTGGTAATAAAAATGCCCATAACGAATATTATATGGTATAAATTGCATTAATACAAAAGAAAAAAAAAAAATTAATTAATTATAATAAATGAGTTTAAAAATCAGCTCCATAAGTATCCATTTGCATAAAAAATTGTGCAAACGGTATTTTACTTATCATAATTTTATTGATTAAAAGAAGTAAGCGTTGGTTGTAGGGGTGGGGGAGGCCAGCATTATATTTGTGTTCTATTATAAGGTATAGTTACAGCAAATAGTTATCTGCTACATGAACTCTGGCTCAATTATGCATATACATGCAAAATGGTTTAGTGATTTCACTGATAAATATGTCAGGGAAAAGTCAAATGAAATGTTGGGGATATTTTTTTTGTGCAAAACCATGCATAGGCATTTCGGGGGCATTTATCACATCCTGTGTCATATCTTGTTGGTTTAGAAGATTATTGAATATCAGAAAAAAGTATTTATAATTAAGATTACTTTAATCATTCTTTAAACGTAAAATTGATACTCGTGTCACAGTTTTTAACATTAGCAGATAAATTTTTTAATTGTTCTTTGTTAACTTTAAAATATGTGATATTGTGCACAGATGAGACTTAAAAAACAACTAAATAATATATGCACATTCCGGTGTATTATTTAATTGCACGTACGAGCATAAAAATTCGGGCGAATTCTTTATTCTTTTTTTTCTACTTAATGCCAAAGTAACCAACATTTGACTTATTGCGTTTACACGTTTTCTTTATACTTATTATTGAATTTTAAAAATGTATTTTAAGAAATTGTCTTGTTTCAAATAATATTGAGTGTGCGTTAGTATAGCTTTTTGAAAATCAAGATCTTCTTTTGAGAAATAGAGGGAGAAAGAAAGAATTAGATGGAGGGGTTAAGAGTTATATCTCGGAACCTAAACGGGGAATTTATAAAGCACCTGGTGTACATTGCACAGGGAATTTTATTTTTTAGTATAAAATTTAATTTTTATGCACTTTTGTGGTCTATGCAATGATATTAGTGGAAAAAATGTCGTTTTCAAAATTGGTATAAACGTCGGTTCCCAGACTTAAGCAGTGATACTTTAAGCTCTGCTTATCTCATTCATGGCCCGGTCAGCTGCTCACAAACAGTATCGCAAACAAAATCACGTGTTCTTTTGTTTAAATCAGGACAATCATTGACTCCTTATTACCGATAAAACAATGTCATCAAAATTCATTTAATGCTTTTCGGTGGAATACTTAGAAATAACAGCGAATTATATCCTGATAATTTCACTGTTTTGAACAGTGAAATTATCTGGAAAACAGTGAAATTGTCAGGAACTTGAACCCGACCCTACGTTAAAACACTGATCGGAGCGTCAGTTGTGCTGTTTTTTTACGCAAGAAATGACGTCATTTATTACGTCACGCACGCGTGGTAATCCCGGCAATTTTGACGTCTTTTGTGAATAACAAAGCTACTTTCTGGTCTTTAAAGCATTAAATAAAAAGAAAATCGTTTCTTTTGGTTAAAAGTCGATGTATAATTTCATTTTCATTCGTGAACATAAAAAGATGCATTTTCAATATCACTTTTTATGTTCACTCAGTGAAATTATTAAAACTATCTTTAAAAAGTATGTGTTTGCATATGCGTTTAAGGTAAGCCATCCATCATTGATTTGTGATCATAGTTCATCAAGTTGTCATTGGAATTTTATAGTTAATACAAACCTTTAAAGATTTTGAGAAAAATAGCCTAAAAATCCAAGTAAATGGATGCAAGCATTTGTACTGAAGTCTTTTAAGTATTTGAAGGACCGTGAGTAAATTCACGATCACGAGGAACACAGATAATAATAGAACATGTTTAGGCAAAGATAATATCCTTTATTTCGTTTTTAACCTGTTTATGGCTTTTTCAGGGAAATTTGCTGGATATTACTTATGATGTAACACATGGTAATGGAAATATCGTTTCTTTATTGTTTTCAATGTTTTGCGTGCAAGTAAACGTTATCTACGTATCTCATAACAAATCCATGGAATCGATTTTAAGTTCGTTATTGTCCTTGGAGTCATATAGCATATGTGGGTTTCAGTTACAATAAATGTATTTGTAAATTATGGTCATTTTTATTTACGAAAATTGAGTTATAGTCGAGCATGCCTACTACTATGTTTCATGCAGTAATGTATTATATCCGGGACAGACATTCGCATGAACAACTCTTTTTCTGCAAGGAAATTAATACATCGTTTCATCATGTAATAGTCGGGAGCGGGAGGTCGTGGGTTTGGACCCCCCCCCCCCCCCGGCCGTGACATACCAAAGTCGTAAAAATGGTACTGTTATAGCCCCCTTGCTTGGCGCTCAGCATATAAGGATAGTTGCAGGACTGGTTGGACCGGTGTCAGGATAATGTGACTGTATGTGGTATCATGCCACATGCCTACGGCGTGATACTGCAGTGTGGCAGTACTATATCTGTCTCAAGTAGACATCATTTCCAAATGACTGAAATGACTGTCGGTTGGACGTAAAACCCAACAAGCAAACAAACAAACAAATTAAAATTGCCTAAGTCGAATTCTTGCTGCAGCTTTAGTTCTATTATACTTATAGTTTATCCTGTAAATGTATTAAAAACAAAATTATAATAGTAACTCTAACATTGAAGCAAGAGATGTGGTATTAATAGATGTTAACAGGAACTCGGCCAATGTTTTTTTCCCCATCTAATCCGGAGGCACAAACAAACTTCTACAGTTACAACTTCGTGGTGTTGCGCTATTTCTATTGTGAACGGTAGTGCACCGTGAAGGTATTACGGTAAAAGTTTGTACCCCCGGATTAGCTGGGAAATTCTCAAATATTCTTAATTCCGGAGTAACTCTATGGACACAGAGCGATTTTTCGATATGACTTTGAGCATAGCGGTTTAGGTAATATTGAATTGCAATTTGTTTATTTATTTAAATCTGCAATCTGTTTATTTATTTAAATCTGTTTATTTGAAAATACAATATAAAATGAATGTGATATATATTTCAACCCTTTTTCACATTCATCTGTATATTCCAACATGGTATGCGATTTAGATTAAAGTTTAAGAAATGCAGAACTGTAAACTGCCAATTATATTTGTGTAAAGTAGACACATATACGTATGAACGTATGCATACACAACAAAAGTTTGATATATGTTTTAAAATGTATTACTTTATTATTATTAACCAAGTGATTAAAAAGCACATATAACCTTTTAATGTGGTAATACATAGGGTGGGTGGGGCATATGAATGTTTTGTAATAATAGATAAGCAAAACCTGTGTTTATAATGGGGTATATTTAAAATGATTACATGACAAAAGTCATATACAACACGAATTTCTCTCAAATCCTTGGGCGTTGCAACGTTCAGTTGTACTTTGTTGTGGATTAATGGTAGCTCTTATGTTCTGCAAAAATACACATTGTTAATCTTTAAAAAAGACAGACATGTTTTACACAAATTATATTTTTACATATGATATTAATGCCGTGAACTCATTAACAGTTGAATGCATATAGTACTATGCATTGATTTTTTTCACATTAATGACTGTGGGTCGATGATTGTGTGTTCAAAAAACGATAGGGGCAGGGATTGTTCATGGCCTTCCCAATTTCACCCCAAATAACCGGACATGACAGCTACAAGTTGTAAGGTAAAATATTAGTTAATAATGCCAAACAGTTATTTTTTTTTCAGGAAAACACAATATATTTAAAGGTAAAGCATTACATAAACAACATTAAAAATATTGAAAGGTATATGTATAGTTTCTAAGAAAGCACTTTTATGAAAATGTCTTACATAATCCTCTGTAGCCTCCCTTTCCTCCACCACCGAATCCACTGCCGAAACCTCCTCCACTGCCGAATCCTCCTCCTACCATAACAGATCCACTGCCAAATCCACCGCCGCCACCGAAACCTCCAAGACCACCAAATCCACCGAATCCACCTACGCCGTCAAATCCGCCTCCGCCAAATCCTCCACTAAAGCCACCACCGCCTCCCCCAGTACCACCAGCCGGTACCCAAACTTGTACCCAGCTGGTGTAAGGCACCCAAATCCATTTGCCTTTGACTTTCTTGTAGTATGCGTCAGCGGAGCTGGCCAAAGCCACAATCATAAGAAGGGCGAAAAGCGTCTTCATGTCTGATCTACTGAAATAAAGGAAAAATAGGTTTGGTTTAGGCACTCTCATACCTCTACTTGGAAAAGGCTATATTAAGCCTAAACTGTTTTGTAACTTTAAGTTCTTGGTTCAAATTCCAGAAGGTCATTCTTTTTTTTATTCTATTATGTTTGTAGCATTAAGTTCATATGTATGAAAATTGTTTTTTTTATTTTTATAATTTTATTTTAATATTTTAGGTTCATGTAACAAGGTAAAATGACGCCTGACTATATGTATTTGTTTCAATTACTGATAACCAAATTCTAATCGCTGTGGTAAAATTTCATCAGTAACTTTTACAGACAAAAAGATTTTAAAATTTAGTTGTTTTTTTTTAAACACTGAACCCCCCCCCCCCCCCCCCCCCCCCCAAATAAAAGAAGAAAAAAACACCCAACAGCAGCAGATTTTAAGCTATGAATGTGTATTTAAAAAAATTATAAAAAAATTTTAGCAAAGTTTCTGTAAGAAATAAAAAAAAAAATTTACAATGTTGATTAAAAAACTATTTTATACTTATAATCATTTATTGAGTATTCTGTTGAGCGAATGATGATTTTCCAAATTGTAGTTAAATTTGAGATATTTAAAATGATTAATATTTTTAAAGTTTCTAAACAAAAAATGTTTGAAACTCATGTTAGCATCAGTTATTGTTTATATATCATTAAATCTTAAACAATAGTTTAGGTTTAAAAAAGATGCATACATAATTTCACGCACTAAATAGCGTGGTTTAACATTACTCACAAATAAGATCTGAAAAACATCGAGTTAGTCGTTTAAAATTCTTTTTGTAATCATTCAAAAGTATGCTGCAGTCCCATATCCTGCATCAAAGATGCCCTTTTTCAAGCAATATAATTATTCGTCAGCTTAACATATTCTTGCAAAGAGTCATAAAAATAGGAAAAAATAGAGCCTCTGAAAAATTCACATACCTGATCGTTTACGGAACGCGATGGCTCTGGTTCAAATCTGTTGATAGCTCCCCTTTTATAAAACCGTGGTACTTGGCGACAGTAATCCGTCAAAGTTTAATTTGTCAATGTGGAAGATTTATGAATGGTATCAAAAACAAAAAAGTTGTTTTTGTTGAAACTGACATGAATATTTCTCGACCTTGAACTTGTGGTATATGAAACAGCCAGAGAGATCGCATATCATTCACATTGGATTTCTTCCTTTTTAGATATTTGTCATTTTTTTCCGGAAATAAAGTGGGCTAAGTTTTTTGAATACTTATATTCCATTAATATATAAAATACTTAATGTGTGAAAGGTATCTTATTTCAGACTTAATTTTGACATAAGCAGTTTATATAAAATGATTAACACACTAATGTAAAATATGTGTTCCATGAATTATCGAATTTCAAAAACTGTTTATTATGCCCCCGATATCTGTGATCGGGGGCATATTGTTTTTGCCCTGTTTGCTTGTTTGTTGGTTTGTATAACTATAAAAGGTATTGACTTGAAACTTCATATATGAACGGATTGCGACTAGCAAGAATGCTGTGACTAAACACCATAACTCTATCTGACCCAATTTTGAAATTCTCTCCCTTTTTAATTTTTATTTTTCAATTTTTGTCAAGAGCATTACTTATGAACTGTTCAAGGTATTGACTTGAAACTTATAGTATAAATAGATGGTGAGATTGGAAAGTGCAATGATCAAGAACTCTAAGTCTACCTTGATCAATTTTTTAATTATCTCCTATCGTTTATTTTTACAATGAATTTCTGTCCAAATAATAACACATTTACAATATACATGAAATCAATATAATGTATTGACTTGAAACTTCATATATAAGTAGATAACTGCTAGGAAAGATGCTGTGACCAGGAACCATAACTCTACCAATTTTCATTATCTCCCTTTATTTTTTAAATATTTTTAGTAAATCTTTTAAATAAAGCAAGGTAAGGTTTGAAACTTGAAACACAATATTATAGTAAGTAGGCCCTGTGCAGTAACTAAGAACCATTACTCTGCCTGGTCCATTTTTTATAATCTCCCCTTATTTATTTTATACAAATTTTAGACTAGAACATAATTCCTCAACTATTCAAGGTATAGATTTGAAACTTAAAATATAAAAAAAGATAGTGAGTAACAGACGTAAAATGATAACAAAAAGAATGCTGTTTTTGTTTACTTGTCTCCCCTTATTTTCTTTCTTTTTATTTATTTTTTTGTCTTGAGCCTTACTTAATTACTATGTTAAAGTCTATATATTTGACATTCTTACTCCACTCATAAATGTCATTCAGCTTTCATCAATAATTTGACATCTGACTTGCTCAGACGAGGGCACAGTGTTTTTCGAACACATCTTGTTTTTTTTTATTTGATTTTGTTTAGAAAAGATGTAAATAATGAAAATAAGATATTTGATACTGATTCAATAATTATGGAAGTTGATGCTGATATCAATTGTTAAGATATCAAAAGTTGTTCAAACAATATATGATAATATTGCCATATCCATATGCATGTTTTAAATGCTCGGATCATAAAATGCGACCGAGCTCGAAACCAGGAAACGTATATGAGAAGAGTCAAGACTTATTGGTTTTCACCAGGTACTCCGGTTTTCTCTCATTTATTACTTTAAACCCCAGCATTAAAACCATCGGAACATGATTTTTTTAAGTTTTTGAAAACTTGTTTTGCGATCATTGTAGACTATGCGTGTTTGCACACACACGTGTTTACATGTTTTACGACCCACTGATATCATTTTAGTCAGTTATATACTGAAGTATTAAATGTCATACGACACCTAGTCACAATATTGTAAGACCTGACCTACAAATCCTCATTATTATCAAAATATTGCCAAGCAAGGATCTACCACGGTTTCAATATGTCATGACCAGAAACCGCACCCGCCGCCTCCTTCTCCCGAATTTAATATTTTAACATTGCTGCATTCGGGGATTGATTTTTTTGCAATTAATGCTCCAATATACACAACTGATTTCGACATACTTAAAAATATTGATAAGCGTAAACTTTATTTTTTTTTGAATTATGTATTTATTCTCGTACGGGTAATTAGATAATACACCGGAAAGTATATATATTCTGTCTTTTTTTCTTTCTTTTTTCTCTAATTCTACATAAATGAAAAAATAAATTATTGTTAAAACTGTGTATGTGTATCAATTAAAATTTTAGAAATGTAAAGGAAAAAAAAAACATAAATATAAATAATGAGGAAATCAAGTACAATACATATACTTAGATTAATGTTACGAGCATTATCTTGAATTTTCGAAATTTTGCACATTTAAATCATTTCTGGGTAGGAGAATAAAGGTTTTCTATTATAACTATTTTTAAGTATGTCGAAATCTTTAAATCTTTAAATTTGTTCTTATTAACTTAATAAGACTTTGTCCCTGAGATACTTTAATGAGCAGGGTGAAAATTAATGCACACGAGGAGTAAAATATATATTGAAAAATAAACTGGTTTAATAATGTATATCATATGATAATAGCATACTGAGTGGAGCGGAATACTAACTTCTTCTATTGTTAAGGAATTCTGATAAAAGATATGAAGTATATGCATAAATGTTATAAGTCAAATGTTGGTTGACTGGTTATTAAGTAGAAAAAAATGACTGAAAAATACCTTTTAAGTTATTTTAAGATCGGGCAAAGGGTATTTTTCAAATAATTTTTCTACTTAATGCTCAATCAACCAGTATTTGACTTATTACTTTTGTAAACTTAAAGGATGGTTGTGAAAATTTAAGACATATGAACAAAAATAAGTTATGGCCATTTCAATTTCACAGTGACACATGATATGTAGCGCTTAGCAAATTTTGAGTTTATATATATATATATATGAATAAAAATGAAACAACATCATAGCATTCCTTGTTCATTTGCGCATTGTAGGAATAACTAATGACCGATGAAATGGCTAGCTTTATGATTTTATCATCACTGGTATGAAGCTTAGTATATCGTACATGATCAATTTGATATTTTGGACAATATTATCATCATCATTATTCTTCATTATCGTCGTAATAATTATTATCATCTTTATCATTACTGCCATTATCAATAGATACAAGAACAGTATCATGATTAAATATAATTATATCCTAGAAAGGTTTCAACATATTTTGCACCTGGGAAAGTCATAAGATATCCATATTGCCTTCGCAGGCGCAAAGTATTGACTCAACCCATTTACAACCGAGGAGAATGGGTGAAACTTAAAAAGAAATGTTTAAAGCAATAAAGAACTAACACAATTACCCAAAGCGTTAAACAAAGACATTCACTTCATAAAAAAAATCTTGTTGAGATGAAGCGTATCTTTCTCTTTATACACAAGGAGAGAGAGATTTCTGTAAGAAATGTTTAAACCAGATATATTTATTCTGAATGTTAGACATTATCATAACGTTCGCGTATTTGGCGTGTTTTTTATGACATAATGTTAAAGCATCATGAATAGCATTATTTGTTTATACTTAAACAATTTAAAAGGTTGATGAGATGAGATTTTTAAACCTTTTGAAGGGCACAGTTTAAACCTTCAGAAAATAGGAAGTTTGTATACTTCATTAGTGTACGCACGTACGGACGCATTCAACACCAATTTAGGTCCCGCACCGTCGTGCATTCCTACAGGCAAATTTCTTTTCTATGTACCAATATGTTGACTCATACCGTAAGAGCAATATCCTTGCTGCAATATTATAGAAAAGCTTGGGTCATTGCATTGCAATGTCCTTTGACTAACATATTCTTTTTTATAATTTTAGGTTAAAAATGCAATAAGGCATCAATAAAAAAATCGCTTATTCAGCCTATACGAAGCGCTTTTGTTGCTTCTCCTTTATTTCTGAGAAAAACTCAGTCAATTACAACGGCTTCTATTGCATAGAACTCTTCTGCCAAAATGTGATGTTTTTTTTTCAAAGAGAATCCGTGAGTTAAACCTCAATTGCTTGAATGACAGGGTTTCCGTATTTCAAAGCTGGAGTTCATTAAAGCAGGAAACGGAGTAACTTTTCTAGCCGAATATGAAAGGTAATGGGTGCCTGGATAGCGTAGTGGTAACGAGCTTCACTTCTCACCAATGCGTCCCGGGTTCGATTCCTAGTCACATACGCGAGAGGGTAGAGTGGTCACCCGTCAACACACGCGGGTCTTATCCGGTTTCCTCCCACAATAATGACCACACACGACGCCACCCGAGCAATCGAGAGTGATTGATATAAGTTGTGAGATCTTGTTTCGTAATCGATGTAAAATAAAATAAGTTTAAACTTTATAAGTATTGGTCTGAGTACAGGTAATTGGATGCATATTTCGAGGTGCTTATGTGAGTAGCCCCGTTTATTTTGCCCATAGTAAGTAGAACAGGGGTCGAAATCCATCCTATGCTTACCTTAAAATATAGATGCGATTATATTTATATATCAACATATAAAAGTAGATTAATCAGTTTTTACTGCATTATCTCTATTCATATAGCAAGTCATCGTCGAATACCCCCGGCTGACGTATTCCGTTTTACTACATGATATTATGCAGTGGGAATTAGGCAAGCCAACCGTCGTAATACAGTAGTTATTGATTAATTTATTGACCAATAAAAACGCGACTTTTAAATGCAACAATCTTCGGCATGGAGGCTTGAAAGTTATGTAAACAATAAATAACGACTGCGTCCGGCAGCTATATAAAAACGTCATTAATGACTGGTCTTAAAAACGTGATGCGACCAATGAAATAGCGTAATTTGACACACCCTAAAACGACCATATTCAACCATTATATCCCACGGCCTATTGATGATCTATCGATCGGCCGTGGGTATTTGACGATGATAGCAAGTATGCCCCTAATATACCTTAATAACGATGAGTTTACGACATTTAGTTAGGGAAACTGGCCTGTGACCTATGACTTGTGACACAAATACCATAAACATGTTTGTGCATTTTACTAGTCGTAATAAAAAACAGAAGGAATTCAATTACAACTTTAAAAAGTTATGTCCTTATGGTTTGCATAAAACTATGAAATTAAAATAAAAACAATTGGGATCATAACCTACAAGAAATACAACCAAACCAATAACAAAAGCTTTTGTATCTGTATTATCATTATCCTAATCTCACGGTCAAAAGCATGTAGATCCAAGACATCCAATCGTGTCTATAATCAATAGAACCGTTTAGGGGATTGAACAGCTGGCCGATCGCTTTCTAGATCATCATCACTCCCCGAATCTTAAAGTGGTTCGTTCACAGTTGTTCGGTAGAAATAAGGAAAAAAGAAGTCTACCCTCCTTCGTTTATGTCAGTAAAGTCTGATTTCTGATAAATAAACTCGACAAGTGTTGGTTACATTGCACGGAAAAACGCATTTCTTTTTCGTTAACAGACTTCAGGGAATTCCGGGTAGATATAGAATACGGTATATTCGAGGCAGGTGTTTTTGTTCCACGTGACATATTTCGCAACATGGCATCTTCACCAACCCCGGGTAGTGAATTATGTCTCCTCCATATATAGTTTTTCTCAGAGTTGTCTGTCTGTCACACTTTTTGTCCGGAGCATAACTCAAAAAGTATCAAAGCTATTAACATGAATCTTCACAGGTGGGTAGATCTCGTGGAGGAGAAGTGTCATGCACAAGAACCGTAACTATGGAGTTATTGCCCTTTGTTAAATTTAATCCTTATGTTTTGTCAAGGGCATTACTTACGCACTATGAGACATATAATCTTGAAACTTCATATGTGGGTATATCAAATGGAGGAGAAGTGCAATACATGAATGCACGAGAACCATAACTCTGCACATGATATTTTTTTAGTTACTGCCCTTTGTTAAATTTGATACTTAGCTTTTGTCGAGAGCATTCTCATGCACTATGAGACCTATAACCTTGAATCTTCATAGGTAGATAGACCTCACAAAAGAAATTGCAGTGCACAAAAAGCTTAATTCTGCAAATAATAGTTTTGGAGTTATTGCCCCTTGTTTAATTTCATATTCAATTAAGTTAGTCAGGGGCATAACTCGTGCACTTTGAGACATATAACCTTGAAACTTCATTGGTGGGTAGACGTTATGGACGAGAATCGCAGTACAAAAGAGCATAATCCATTTCTAAGGTTTCTTGTTGGGAGTTTTTACCCTTTTATACAATTTCGTGTCCTTCAGATTACTCCTGTTTGACTCATGTTATTGAAATTAACTTTCATTTATGGAAAGAAATTAATAAGAGAAAGTCTTATGCACAAGGTTTATTACTCTGGCCTCAGTATTTTTGGAGTTATTCTCCATTTTCACAGTTTCTTGACCGTTAGACTCTTGTTCTACTTACTATTGAAACAACATTTCAGTTATGGAAAAATATGATGAAAGGAAGTATCACATACAAGGTCCACAACTCTGGGTGGAGCTTGATCAATATGGTCAGTACTTTACCTATTTACTCCATGAATACTGATGATGTAATTACCGTAAAAAAATCAATAAATTTTAAACAACATGAATTAAAACAGATTTTTGGCATGAATGTACTCACCTGCAAACGTTTTGTTCCCTAGCCACACAGGGCTTACCTGTTGCTCGTCGTCATAATTATTCTTTTACATGTAAAAAATAATAATGTCTTCCTATTTTCAAGTCACTGTATTTTGGTAACTGAAATCATGGTAGATCTATTTTTTCAAAGCAAATAAAGCACATGTCACTGTGTGCCTTAGTGTATGTGTGTATGTGAGGGGATGGGGTGGGGTGGGGGAGACATCAGTTTTCTACGAAAACAATTCTCTACTTCGTGTTAAAATTTCCAGCCTGTACAGTGAGCGCATGCGCAAAGAGTGAATGTGAATAGTCACGTAACAGCACACGGTAAAAAAAAATCTAAATATATGTTCTATAATTCTAAATATAGATTCAATACCGTTCGTAACCTGCGAAATGCCTGTGATAGAGAAACAACTAATTTCCTTTCACAATTACGGTAAATTGCATTGGATGAGTATGTGTCACTAGATGATGTTGATAGAGGTAATACACATGATACTTTTAAATCAAATTCTCAGTATGACCATCTGTGAATGGGCTGCTTTATGAGAGCTACACCCTGAAATGGCCTAATCCTCTGTGGTATCTTCAGAGTCTCTCCCAATACAAATATGTATTGCTCGATTTGACTTGAACATAATTTAACAGAAATGATATATCAAACATCCTGCAAATTACGACGTACGTTTTTATATATATGGTTGTAACAATAACTTCTTAATGATTTAGTTGAAAGTAGAAATGACCCAGCAAGAGAATATCCAATACGGAAACACGGAACGGCTCGTTTCCAACATGAATTGAGCACTAACTCCCGTATTCTCAAAAATGCAGGGAAATACAAAAACTGTTTTGTACTGTTTTCCCGATAATACACAAATACATATGAAGTACATAAGTCTAGTCGTAACGAAGTCTTGGCCACAAGTCACAACCTTCGTGTATGCAGTAATGTATGGTACATCTGGTCGTCGACACTATTCAGCGGGCTCATATCTTAAAATAGTGATATAACTGATTGACAAACAAAGCATCAAAGCTGGCTGCAGTTTTAACCACATATACGTATAAAGGCCGCAATTAAGTAAATAGATATTGTGTCGCATTTTACAAAATAATTGCTCAAACTGACTTGAGAAAAATCATTTCAACTATGTGATAAACTTTTGCCAAATGCAATGAAGTGTGGGTGTCCGAAAATGTTGAAAACTCCCCATTGCCTGGAAATTATGTCTATATTTCATCCAGTGTTGCAGACGAAGTATTAAAATACTTGCAGTTATACATGTATTTTGCATCGGATTTAAATAGTTAAAAACATTGAAGCAAAAGTTTAGTGTTAATTGAGAAAGAGCGCTGTTGAATATGACTTTGTGCTTAGCGGTTTATATAATTTTGGCAAACAATTAAATTATTTGAATTACGAGTAGAATATAAAGTATAATCTGAGTATGCAAAAGCACACCTCTAATATATTCCTCGAACATTACAAATAGGTTAATTTGTAACTTTGTTTTTAATATTTTACTGTGTATTCGAACAAGGCCCTCGTAAGTGTTGATTTATTACTTGAATTTAAAGAAACGTAGCACAAACATACGTATGAATACATTAGATAAGTTGAATATATTTACAATGAACTTTTAATAGGTGGTCATAGAATGTGGAAAATATGAATGTTTTGTAATAATAAAAACAACAACACGTGTACTTAGAATGCAGTATAATTAAACTGATTACATAAGGAAAATCATTTTACTACACAAATTTCTTTCAAGTCCTTGCAGAGTTCAGTTGTAGTTTGGCGTGGCTTACTAGTAACCCTTATACCCTGCAAAAATATATAGCTTATGATATTATCATAAAGAATATTGATGATATATTTATACATGTAATATAAAACCGTTAACTCATTAACGGGCAAATCCATATAGAACTAAAATTGAAATTAATATATATGTATTTTTTCACATATATGACTGAAGATCGGAAGATGTATATTCGAATAACATGAGGGTCAGGGATTTATAAAGGCTTCAAACTATCGAAAAGGACATGTACAAGTTGTAAGAACTTGGTTATATAATAAGTTCATTTTTTTAAATGTTTTAAATCATTCATTGCTCTCCCATGTTCATCCCAAACAGTTGAGAAGGACAAGTACATGTTGCCAGAACTAACAGTTATTTTTTACTTTTAGGAAATAAAACCAAACAATCAGTATAAAAAGAAAGCATTATACTTTCTACACCAAAATAAACTTCAATATCTAGTTTCAGTAATAGTCTCTAAGAAAGAACTAATAGGAAGCTGTCTTACCATGTCCTCCCCCACCTCCCATTCCCATTCCGCCGCCGCCTCCCATTATCATTCCTCCACCGCCCATTCCCATGCCTCCCATTCCAATTCCTCCGCCGCCTCCCATTATCATTCCTCCACCGCCCATTCCCATGCCTCCCATTCCAATTCCTCCGCCGCCAATTCCACCACCGAAACCTCCGCCAAATCCACCGCCGCCACCGAGTCCTCCAAATCCACCAAATCCAGCACTACCACCGAAACCTCCAAATCCACCACCAACGCCGCCAAATCCGCCTCCGCCGAATCCTCCACTAAAGCCACCACCGCCTCCCCCAGCACCACCAACCGTAACCCAAACTGGCACCCAGCGGACGTAAGGCACCCAAATCCATTTGCCTTTGATTTTCTTGTAGTATGCGTCAGCGGAGCTGGCCAAAGCCACAATCATAAGAAGGGCGAAAAGCGACTTCATGGTTGATCTACTGAAAGAATTAAAAAATAGGTTCAGGGGCTCCAGTGCATTACCGCCAATCGGAGAGCATGCAAAACAATGCTTAATTGACGTCAACTGTTCTAGAATTTTCTTATCTCTCAAGTTTTCTGTTTTCCTCCATTATATCTGTATACCTAACTTCAGATTTATGAAATAAAGTTAAGTTTTATTTTTATAATTTGTAAAGGTGCTTTTGGTATGGTAGGTTTATATAACAAAATGACATTTTAGCTATGAGCTATGAGTATGTAAAAATATAAAGATATAACACAAGTGTTTTTACTCTACATTTTGTATGAAATATAGAATTGTTTAGCCAAAGTTTGGTAATGAATTTATACATTTCATAATACCAATGTAAATTTTTCTTTGAGTCATTTTGATTTTCGGCGCCAATCTTGACATAGAGGTTAAAACATATATCATAACAAAGAACATCATTTAAACTTTAGATGATATTTATGAAATCTGATATTTGAAAACTAATTCAAATATAGTAACACCTATTTTATTATTAGAATTTCCAACAGAACAGTATATTTCTAAATGTAAGTTATGAAAAGTTTCTTAATTTTTAAATTTTCTCCAAAATAAAGGTCTCGCGTTAGTATCATTACCGGATATTTTTGACAATCCTTCTTCAACAACAGTACAGTTATATAAAAGATACATACATAATTTGACATTAAGATCGCCCGAGTAGCTTAATTTAACAATACTTTCAAATAATCCAACATTTTGTGATCAGAGGAGAAACCTAAATGAGTTCATTTAAATGTTTCTTATTGTTGTCCTACAACAGTTTGCGACAGCCTCATGACTTGCGCCAAAGATTGTCTATATCCAGGTAAAGGAAAACGCAATAGAAGTTTTGCCAGCTTTACATATTCTTGCAAAGAGTACTAAAAGGAGGAGAGAAATACAAAATATGAAAAGTCACAAACCTGATGGTTGGAGACACACGATGGCTCTGGTTCGGAATTGAAGATGTTCTTCCTTTTATAAAACAGTGGTACTCTTGAACAGTAATCCGTCAAAGCTTATTTTGTCAATGATGGATGATTTAGGATTGATCTTAAAAACAAAAGTGTTTATATTTAAATTAACTTGAATAATTCTCGACCTTGAAATGATTTTGCTGGCATTTGGAACGGCCGGAGACACCACACATCACACACATCACTCACATTGAATTACTTTCTTAATTAAAAAGTAACGTTTAATGTTTACATCCTTTATCCAAATATAAAGTAGACTTTTGTTTTTGATAATTACGAGTATGTATGTTTACTTTTTTTCAAAATGATGTTATGTATGTGCTCATGATTAATCGAATGCTAAAGCAGATGCTGTGCATGTGTTAGACAGTCTTATATTGCGACTCAAGGTCGCTGATACCGGAGGCTCCTTGATACATGCATTTTCAAAATATATTTATACCCACACAATGAAGTTTGGCGGGGTATACTGGAATCAGGTTGTCCGTCCGTATGTTTGTCTGTCCGTAGACACAAATGTGTATGCGCTTCTTCTTCAGTTTTCTTTTGCCAATTTTCATGAAACTTCACAGGAACCCTTCCTTTATAGGAACTTGTGCACCTGCGATATTATTTATGATTGATCAACTATCACAGGAGTTATGCCACTTAGATTTTTTCCCACTCCTCCCACACTATTGTTGTGATTTACCTGAATCTTTCACAAATGGACAATGTAATGTAAAGATGTGCATGTGTTTTGGAAAATTTTGCTGTTGCCATTTAAAGCCTGAGTTAATGCCCTTTGAATTTTTTTCCAATATATAAAATATAGGGAATACGCTCGTATTTTGTTTCCGTCAAATACCTCTTGTTTGAATAGAGATACCGTTTTCATACTTGGTCGGAAGATACCTTATTGGAAGAGGAAGACTGGGGATTAATTTTCAGGATGATAGTTCAAGATTAATGTCACTTTTGCTAGAATAGATATTTTCTCATCAAAATAATTTCTTCTAGACTTGAGGTATGATGATCAAAATTAGTATACAGATAACTTATGGGAAGAAGATGATTGGGATTGATTTTCCGGTCAGTAGGGTCAAGGTTACTTTTACTAAAAATAGATTTTCTTTTTCCATCAAATAACTTCTTGTAGGATTGAAGTATGATGATCAAATTTAGTATATATATACCTTATGGGATGAGGAAGATTGGGATAGAGATTTTGGTCATTAGGGTCAAGGTCAATGTTACAAAAAATATTTAGCTTGCCTTTGGCAACTCATGAAAACCTTTCTTTTTATCAATTATGTTTAATCAATTATTACAGGATTTTATCATTATGATTTTACAGGACTTATTGTCTTTTTTATTGAATTGTATTGCCTTTTTTTTAATTTGCAAATATGTCCCCTTTATTTCTGCTTCAGGCTTAATGCAAAAATAGATACATAACATAAACATTTCCTGACTTTTTATAGCCAGTATCCTTGAATCTTGGTTTCCTTTACATTTGTAAAAGTTGAAGGGTACTTGTATCTTTATAATGACATATAAATGCAAAAAGATGCATCTATATGTTTTTATTTGTATCCCTGCTTTTCCATAATCATGTGAAATAGCTTTTACCAAGTACTGCTTACAAGCATTGAGTCAGGTTGTTTGTGGTGGTGGGGCAGGCCTTTTTTCAGATGTTGCGGAAGGGGCCTTTACATTGTATTTTACAGAAAAATGACTTCTTTTCATTGGGGAAAGAAAATTCCAGGAGTAAGATGCAAATTTGGGAAAACTGCGTGAATTTTAAGAATTTTTCGAGGAGAAAGCACCTATGAATAGCTTCTGATAGAAAAGGAGAAACACCTAGGAAAATGGGGTATGTAGGGGATACTCCTTAGCCTTTGGCTTACAGTTCTAGTAATTATCTAATTTTGTTTAATTAATTTATGTATCAGATTAATACATCCATATTCGTCTAGAATGTCAGTTATGCATGCCACCTCTGAGTCAGTACACCCTAATACAAATAATTAGTTTTACATTTATGCAAAACGTTCAGAAAATGCAAGTAATCTGTGATTTGTATAATATCGATGCCCCTAAGGCCAAAATATTCATGTTTTATGTGGAAGAAATTCTTCCCTGCAAAATATTTTATTGTATATGTCCCTGTGTCATTATATTAGGTCAAAATTTAAAATTTATTTATGAAACATTTAGTTTTCTTTTTTTTCTCATAAATTATCATCTGTGGACCATACTGATGAAAAAAGGAACTAAATTTATCTGTATTGTTCTTACTTTACAGGGAAGAATTTAGCCAAGAGGAGTGAAAAATGCAAAAAAAAGAAATTCTTATTTGAAAATAAAACAAGCAAATAAGTTGATCAAATGGTGCCCTTAAGTATGACATAATTATATGTATGATCCTGAAACATACTAATTACGGTTGGTTTACCTTACAAACCGTCTAGTATGTTAAAAAAAATAATGCGGCATGGTGGTGACAAACCCTTTGTAGGACAGGAAAAAATGGGAAATTTGAAAGAAATTGCCGTTGTAAAGAATAAAGACATAGAAAGATTATGCACTTTTGTTTTCAAGACTACTGCTGTTATAAAGAGGATGCTGTTATAATGAATGCCGTTGTAAAGAGGTTTCACTGTATAACATTTTGTAGATTTTAAATTACCTCCATTTAATTTATTTTAACTCATTGGAAATATGTAGATCTGTCTCTAAATTGTTTCTGTGAGTCCCAGGTTTAGCGGAAGGATGAGGAGGGCTATCAGTCAGTCTTGTTCATTTTAGGAGGCATATTTGTCATGATCAAAGATGACTTCTTAGTATTGCTCCGCTGGTACACATTGCAAGTCAGTACATTCTAAACACTTCCTAACCTTCTTACGCAGATTTAATTGCGCTATCTGGTGAGATAGAAGCTTTGATTTGGCGAACCCGCAGACCGGGAGAAATACTGTGTAGTGTAAAATTTTAGGAGTTAAGGCTTAGAACATATTGATTAAGTTGGAAGTTAGAGTTGGAAATAAAATAATAATAGGTAAGGACTAACGTGACGAATTTCTTTTAGGGCCCGGTATAATCTGTATAAGTTAGGGAGTAAAATTTTATTTTGTTTTCTATCTCTGATTCTCAAATTAATTAAACGTTAATCATATAAGACAGACAGTTATTGTGATAATCATTTTGTTTTAAATCGGCCTTGTGTATATATTTCATAACTTAACTTCAATTTATCTAATATACGTCTAGGAAAGTCAGTCTCATATATATTGCTATTTATAAGGTTTTACACTATCTCACAGGTCAAGAAACATGAAGATACATGTATACAAGCAATTTACTGCCTTGCACGAACGAACTAAGTAATGGAAAGATACAAGGAATAAATAAAGAAACATACAAGCTTATACATAAAACATATAAATTTGCCACAGCACCTTAGCAATGAAATATACCGGAGTATCATATTTGGCCAAAATGCGTAGTAATTATCTCCATCATTCTGTCAGTCTAAGGTTTAGTGCTGATGAACTTTCAGTTAATAAGTCTGGGTGCTAGGAATACATACATTTTATACTTTTTCGATAAATGCTTCTCACTACCTGGACAGAAAATCCGTTATGTTATAGGCCTAGCCTTATTTTACTTACCGTGTGGACACTAAATTATCGCAGTCCTGCCATTTAACAGAAATAACAAATAAAACAGTCCTGCAAGTTACGATGTTTGCTTTTTATAATCATATTTAATGTCATTATAGTCGAAACTAACAATCGGGTTTTGCTGAAGATAGAACTGACCCACCAAGAGGATTTTCAATTTCAATTCGGAAACATGAAGCGACTCGTTTCAAACATAAAAAGGACACCCAGTATTGTATTCTCTAAAATAAAATACAAATCATTTTTGTATTGAATTCTTTTAAACCATAAGTACGATCTCAGGCTCAAATCTGAGTATCTTTCTCAGCTCCCTATTATAATGTATAGACAAAACTTGAGTCTAAGAATTAAAATCATACTTAAGTACCATTTTTGTTTTGCGAGAAAACAGGACCAGATAGTTGGGATAAATCAATCTTCGATGAAATCAAAAGATACATTCCATTCATATGTAGTCCTCATTGTCTGCAATAAAAGACGCCGTTGTCCAATGGTAACGTAGTCTTGCTTCATCGGAGTCCCAAACCACAACCTTCGTGTATGCAGTCATGTACACTACCTCTGGTCGTCGACGCTCTTCAATTTTATTGTCAAGACTCCTTTTACAAAACATAGACTTAACTGATTCACGAACAAAGGCTCAAAGCTAAAGTTTTAATAAAAATATCAAAGTTGCAATAAAATCAATAGATGTTTTAGCCCTTTGCAGAATATACAAGCCGATTTGAACAAATTCTTCGTCGGAACATGAACCCGCACAACACTGAACCGGATTCAACTTAATACGACAACATTTCAGCTAAATGAACACTATTTGATGAATGCTTAGAAGAGTTGGTTTCGGAAAATTGTGAAAACTTGTCAGCATCAACTGGAAATGATACAGAATTACCCGGAATTACACTATAGTTTGATCATTATTTATTTCACATAGATAAAACCTGCATCTTCATCAAGCGGAATATGTACATGAGTCAAATGTATTACTCAAACGCAAAGTCAACATTATATAAACATTATATAAGAAGTAACGAACACACGTCACCCTGTACACGACGCATGTACAACATCATAGGACGACGTCGACGACGTCCAGTCATAGCTCACAGTTCTTCACAGTTTATCAAACTAATGACCTTTGCTCTGTACTGACTGTCCTTTCGACTCTGGGCCGTAAAAAAACAGCCATGTTTCATCAGTTGTCATGATACGCCCACGAAATAAATCGTTCTCACGTTTAGCCAGTCTAATAAAGACCTTGTCGTGTATTCGTCCGCCGATCTCACTTTTGTTTAGAAGACGATGTACATGTACCCTATAAAACCGTAATTTAAATTTGAAATAATAAAATACAGTATTTATATGTTTATTTACATTCAGTAAATGTGTACGTCTTATTGTATTCATATCAGAACAGTTTAGACTATATAGGTACGACGGATGTTAATTAAACATTATAATAAACAATAAAACATTTTAATTCGATTTTGACGTTTCACATTTGTTATAACATAAACAAAGAATCATTAGTTTTTGTCATTTGCAGGGCTTGAGTGGGGATCCTACAAATAGTTTTATAACCGGGATCAAGCGTTACGCTCTGCGCGGTTATTCTTCTGTATTTCTCTAAAACGTCAGGATTCGATGATGCTAATGTCGACAGAATATTATCTCTTCCGGCCTCCCCCTTCACTGTCGTCAAGACTTGTCCTCCCTCTGTCAACCTCTTATGTCAGTCAAATACTGTGGATAAACTCACACGGTGTTTATTTGATGTCTTATTTATCATTTCAAATGTTTCCGTCGCTGATTTACCAATATGGGGGCCTCCTCGGCCGAGAGGGTAAAGTCGCTGACTTTAACACTCACTCAGCGTCTCACCGCGCGGGTTCGAATCCGGATTTTCATGTGAGGAAGCCTTCCAGCTGGCTTGCGGTAGGTCGGTGGTTCTACCCGGATGCCTCCGTGCTTTCGGGGTCTTCCTCCACCTGTAATTAGCTGGACTTCGCTATACGACTGAAATACTGTCGAAGCGACGGTTAACTCAAATAGCCAATATCGTTTTTAAGAATTTAATAACTGCGTGAGTTTTATATCGTTCTATTAAAGCCATTATCGGTTGTTATTAACAATATTAAAAACTTGTTTACAAGGCGCCAGTTATACATCAAATTAAATATATATAATACTGGCGGAATATCATATCAATTAATGCATTATTGAATGTAATTTCTTTTGTTTAACATTGTTTTGTGCAAGGACAAATAACCAATTGACCCATTAAACCCGATATGAATAAACAAATAAACCGCCGGTACAATATATGTCATACTGAAATAGATATCTAAAGGATCTGAGAACTGTTGTGAAAACCACGAACAAATTTTGGATCATACCTCGTATTCTGTTCAAGACTTTCCATTAGCATTTCTCCACTGTCAAATCCATCACTAAAACTTTCGCCACTGCTGAATTCTCCTCCAACTACGACAGGTCCAACACCGAAGCCTCCTCCAAATCTACCGCCGTGACCGAAACCTTCAAAACCGCCAAATCCGCCAGCTCCGAGTCCTCCGCACTACTCCCAGCGCTACTAGCCTACTAGCCGGTCCCTAAACACACACCGGGTAGATGAAAGGCTCCCAAATCCATTTGCCTACTGCTTTATTGTAGTATAGTTTATTGGCGCTGGCCAAAGCCACAATCATGAGTAGGGCGAAACGCGTCTTCATGCTTGCTTGATTTACTTAAAAAAAGATGATAATTCTTTTATAAGTATATTATTGAACGAATGCAGATTTTCCGAATGTAATTTAAGTCAGAGATACTGGTATTTGCTATAAATGAAATCAGATGAAAATCATAATTTAAATATGGCAGTACCTATTTTTGATATTGTATTAGAATTTTCAGCAAACTGTTTATTTCTGCTTGAAATTATTCTTGAAAATCTTTTGCTGAAAGTACTGAATATTAAATAAATGTATATGCCATTAATGTTAGCATCATTTACGGGTTATTTTGTTATTCCATCTTAAATAACAGGTAAATATTATAAAAGATACATGATTCATAATTACACATTAAAATCGCATCAAAGGCGAGATAAACGCTACAACAAATGCATTGTAATCCAATGTTTTGTAATTGTGTAAGGTAAATAAGAAGGAATTTTGAATACTTTAAAGTTTTCTTATTGTTATTCTTCAACAGTATGCGACAATCCCATTTCCTTCATCAAAGATGGTCTATTTTAAGGTAATTGTAATAATTATTTGTTAGTTTAACATATTCTTGCAAAAAGTACTAATCGAAGGAGATAATTAGCGAAAATGAAAGTCACATACCTGATGGTTGGATTGCTCGGATTCGAATCTGCTGACGGTATCCCTTTTATAAAAAAGCTGCACTCTTAAACAATAATCCATAAAAGCTTAATTTGTTAATGATATGTGATTAATGAATGATCTTAAAAACAACCAAATGTTTTTCTTGAAATTGAAGAGAATAATTCTCGACCTAGAACTATCTTTACTAGTATCTGGAACAGTGGGAGACACCGCATATCATTCTCGTTGAATTACTTCCTTTAAATGCCCATCATTCTTCCAAAAGCAATGTTTATATTTTTCGAGAGAAAAGAAAAATGTGTGTTACAGATTCTTCTTTTGCTAAAGCTCATTTTATTGTTTTCAAAAGAATCTGATCTGCATATTCCGCATTTATTCGTCAGTTTTATAATATTTTCCATAAACTTTCCATATTTCTCCGTTAACGAATCATTAGTACATTAATTGATTACATAGCAGATAAACAAGTTGTGATTTGGTGACTTTTTTTCGAATTTCTGATTACGGACCTTCTTTGGGAATACTCGCCAATGCAAAATTTCAACAATTTCGGCATCCAAACAATATCTAATGTCGTGATTTGATCAACAGTTTTCAATGCATGTAACTTTTTTATGGAGATAACAACAGATATTTCCACATTTGTACCATCGTTTGTCTGCAATATTTTTTTCCATTTATATATGATAAATTATTTATATTCGCGTTATGATTTAAAAAAGTTAAGTTTCCAGAGAGTTAAAAACTTCTAATGTTTTATTTGATAAAATATTTTCAGAATCGCGCTGTGAAGTCTAAACAGTTACTTATTTCAATTTTGTTTGTGGCAAACAATTGATATTAAATGATTAACACAAAATGTTGTTATATATGTGTTCATGATTGATCGAGCGCTAAGAATATTTAACCAATAAAGTTAATGCAGATGCTTTGTATGTGTTAAAAAGTAATATATTGCGACTCAAGTTCGCCGATACCGGATTATTTTCGTTACCTGCATTTCCAAAATGTATTTATTAATTTTATTTTGTTTAAATAATCTAAGTAACAGCCTAATTTAGTTATATTGTTCTGGACTATGCGCCGAAAATACTTATAGAATAAGATTTTGAAAAATCATAATTGTTATTATATGATTATATGTTCCTTAAAATTAATCGTATGTTTCTCTTAACTTCGCAAATTTAAGTTTTTGCAATTTAAGAACAATCATAAAATACATGTTTTCTTATGTTATATATATATATATATTTATATATATATATATATATATTGCAAATATGAAAACTGACTGATGCGATTTTAATTTAATTATTTACTGAATATACAAACATGTTTCGCCTGTATAGCTCATCAGTGTATCAGCCATATATATGTATATATAGTTTAAATTATCTGCATCATATTGTAAATTACCACACGGCTCTTATCACCTATATGAACCTAGTTCGAACCTTGTCACGTATACGAGAAGGTACGCAGCTCGTCCGTCGAAACATGTTGTTTTTCTCGAGTACTCCGTTTTTCCTCCACAGCGACTATTACATATTGCAGCATCCGCTTCACCGAGACAAGATTTATAAAAGGATTTTAGTTGCGATCGAGGTAAAATAAATAAATGCCTTTACACATGATAGTGTGTTTTTTATCCCACTAATATTATTATATACATGTATACTACACATGGTCACAATATCCCAGGACCTGCCCTTCAAGTCTTGTAATCAACATTTATGTAAAGCAAGGATCTACCATTTTCACGGTTTCGATCTGTCGCGACCGGAACCAAAAAAAAAATTCAAAAAAAAATTACGATCCCGAATTTAACACTGCCCTCGGAGATTTATTATTTTTTTTACAATAAATGATCCAATATATACATACACTTGCCACTGTGTTGTCATATTTGAGATAATTCGAGCGAAGGATACTTATCAATCTCTTAATACTATTTTTTTTTGACAAGATTTACAAATTTCATAACAGAATCATTACTAGATATCACATCTGCAAATGTATCTCAAGAGCATAAACTGTATTTTGAAAGTCAGGTGGCTTTCTTTTAAATTCAAACGAACATTATTCGACGGACTTCTTCTCAGACCGTGCAAGCTTTGGGAGTGTTCACTTAAGGACATATCCTTCAAATTTAAAACTTATTTAACATCAAAGAATCATTTATGATATTTCGAGGCATGTTTTCTGTATAATAATGTGGAAGAGAGTGTAATTACTTTATATGTTACGGATATAATTTTGTGTTTATTTCATTTTGGAATTGCAACCTTTTTCGTTTCCTTGCTAGCAGATAATAATCATTCTTTATATGATATTATTTTACTTAACTGTAGTTCTAAGATTGCTTTTTATTTTTGTAATTTACCTCTGATCACCGTCCATGTGTTAACTAATACAACAAAGTTCTAAACATAGCTTTTATCATAACTCGACACGTCATATCTAACATTGATATTTTTTTATTATCCATGTGTATTTTCTATTTGGACAGGTCTTATTTGAGAGAGTTAAATTAAAGTTTTTTCCCTTACATACTTACGTTATAAGATAAGCTTGATGAATTTTAGATATAGCGATCCGAAAAGATTCCGCTTAACTGGCCCGGTGTCAGACTGTGCGTGCAGTTTGTTTAAGCAAGACAGAGGCTAAAATACTGTCGGTTTGACTCAAGCAATGAATCAATCAACCAGTCAACCTAATGCGGCCGAAAGATTTTCCTTCTTCAAGATATTATATAGCTTTTCACAGATTATTTTTCAAATTCGTACATCTTGCTTAATAAAAAGAAAATATCAGTAATTCATTTTTGACCAGATAGATCGTACGTATATTAGCTTTACAGTGCAAACATTATATACACATGTTTTATATATTATGTCATCAAGATATGATAAGTTTAAATCAAAATACATGTCCTTAGTTTTACATTTTACGGTTTTACAAGGAAGGTAAGATAACATCGTGACAACTATTTTAAAGTGGCGGACGCTAGCATTCCTTTAAATGTATCGAATACACCCGTCGTACTAATTTCTGTAAAGAAAACTTAACGGAAATCAGCTTGATTCACTTGGGAGAATTCAATAAGTGTCAGTTTTGCCTATCGTTATTTCATTAATATCCCATCGACAGTCTATCAGTGCAATGACTGCTTTGATTCTAATTTAAATATCAGAAAGAGCGCATATTCAAGAATGTAATTTATTTATATTATAAAGAGTACAGCTTAAAACAAAAGAAGAACGTGATCTGGGTCGTTGTCCAGTCATTGGAGCGAGACTAGTCGTTGGACGATCTGTTGACAGAGATGCGGAGCTCAATAAATGTTGTATCCTTTCTTTCCTGTAAATGGAAGGAAGAATTATTTTGTTTGTTGTAACCTATATGGTTCACCAATTTTGAAAAAATAAGGAGGACGATATTGAAGACAAAAACGAATACTATATAAAGAAAGCATCCAAAATATGTGCATAGAACAAGAACATTAACATTAAGAGAAATAATATATTAATACAAGTTAAAGTAAATGTAAATTTAACATGGATGTATGTTTTTCGTAAATGAAAACTTTATAAAAGAGACGTTTTTTACTTTTTATGTGTAATAGATTTTTTACTCCCTTATTGTCGTAAATAACAACAACATGCAAAAGTCGACACAGGAATGGCCTACGTCGGAGCTCAATACCCTTACCTTTCTTTCCTGAAAGAAAAAGAGGTTGTTTTGTATATGAGTAATGTTTGCTATATAAATATGAAACACTGATAGTTGAATTATGATGAAGGTGATCATTTTAATAGTGTATGTTGCTAACATATGCATTATAATAACATGTGTTTAGAGCACGGGTACTATTAATTAGAGAAAGGTTAAATTAGTACAAACATTTGATGAACGGAAGATTTTCCAGTTTAGAATTGTTATTGCAATTGCATGATTTATTCAGAATGCTAACCATCGGTTGCCTTCATGTCGCATATTAACGAAGTGTGGAGGGTCATTACTCCATATCAATACCGCTTTTTAATGTATATTCATGCATATCACCATTGCGAAGGAACTTGCTTAAAAATGACCTTGAAAGAAAAACATTCAAATCATTGATAATGTTGAACACTAGACACCCTGATAGGTCATAGTAAGTCTTTACTTACCGTACCAGAATCCACCACCATAACCACTTCCCGTGTGCCCACCGTAACCACCATAACCTCCTCCACCTACACCACCGAATCCTGGGCCACCAAATCCGCCACCACCTATTACTGAGCCACCAAAACCTGCACCAGATCCTGGTCCACCGAATCCTCCAAAGCCAAATGCAGGGCCACCAAATCCTGCACCAAATCCTGGACCACCGAATCCTCCAACGCCGAAGCCTGGGCCACCGAATCCTCCACCGCCACCAAAACCACCGCCAATACTACCAACTCCTCCGAATGCACCTCCGCCAGAATAGTGCCATGGTACCCACATCGGCCGCCAGTAGACGTAGGGTACCCATATCCACTTACCCTTTATATGTGTTTTTTTAAAGGCGCTTGCCACAGTGACCAGTAAAATAAGGGTAACAAGTATCTTCATGGTTGATCTGTATGAGAAATTCGAGCAAATATCTGATAATTTGACTGCATTATATACATTTCTAAATGTCTTGAAAATAAATCAATTCAAAAGTTGTATTAGTATCTGAAAGGGTATGTTATTTATGTGAAGTTTTGTTTGGTGTAGGTATGAGGTTTTTGTTCATCTGTTTTGAAAATTCACCTTCAAAACTCTATCATAGATCGGTATGAAACACCAAATTTCAATTCGACAAATATAAACAGCCAGCCGTTATATGTTAAGCACTATCAAACAGATTTATATTGATACTATTGAGTAACTTGATAACTTCGACAAACGCGCCCTTTAGATTATTTTAATACAGATTTGTTGAAGCATGTTATCAACAATTATAGAATAAATCAATGATTTTCTACAGCAATTTATTGAGAACTTCATCTAACGTGTAAGGAAGGACAAAACGGTCAGGGACTATGAGAAATCCAACATGTATTGGAATAAAGTAACTCCTGTAGAATGTACAGCTGAACTTTTGCTCGTTAAAACCTATTTTAATCAGTTGTAAGGAATCTTGACAAGATAAGAAACTAAAATTTCAAATACCTGATGGTTGGAGTCTCCCGATGCCTCTGGTTCGAACCTGCTGAACAAACCCTTTTTATAGGGATATAAAGAAAACCTTGTGGACACGTGATCAGTTAAGTCATATAACGTCAATGATGGATCATTTAATGAATATACACAATGTTAAGCTCTTGATCTTGGTAAAAAATATCAATAAGCTGATAAATCAGACAATACAGAATATATGGTTCGTGCCGAATTGCAGATATAGTAATTCTTCTGTATATTTATTTATAATGTATGGTTTAAAACGTAATTAAGGTGACAGCAGTTTCATATTTTCAACTCATTTTGATGTTATTTCCTTTCTGAGAAATTGCTGATGTTAAATAATAATAAAAAACAAAACAAAAACATTTTTTATGATTTATCAAATTAAAGCATTACATTTAATAGTGCAATCACATTAATTTTATGCAATATGCAAAATATGTAGAATTTTGTTTTAATTGAATTTAAAAATATGATTATCAGTTAAGCGAATGTCGGAGGTCAGATGGCAGTGTGAAAATTTGTCAGGCATATAGGTATCAAAAATACAACGTCGTAAAATTATAAGACGGTCTTCAGGTAAACTAAGTATGCAGTCTTAATATGAGTGGCACGTTTAGAAGTTAAATATATAAATGAGAACAATATGCCTTGATCAGACTGTAGAGTGTTTATATTGTATCTTTACAATGAAAACATTTTTGTTGTAGAACTTTTATACCAATTGGTATCTTTATTTCATGGTCTTATAGAGGAAATACATCATGAATTTAGAAGACCGATCTTATGATAAATTCATACATTTTCAAAAAAAAAAGAAGTCCGAATCCGAATTTGCTTGAATCAGTTATTTTAAAGGATATTACATAATATGTTTTAGTGATTTTGAAATTATAATTTTAATTTGAATAGTTCATCTTTTTATTACCAAATATATTTAGGTTTCTTAAAACACGCAAATGTATATGAAATAAAATTGAAGATGACAGAAAACTGCGATACGAATAACTACTCTGAAACCGTCTTTTTTGTCTTGTCACATTTTTAATTGGTCAAATTCGTATGTCATTTTCAGGTGAGGCATGTCAAATCTTGAACAGCAATGACAGAACTGACAAAAATATCAATATAAAACAACTGATATTTATTTAAGAATGATAATCTTAATTCAAATATAAATTGATTATTGATTCGAAATTGAGTTGAGTTTTTTTTTGTTTTTTTTTTGTTTTGGTTTTTCATTTGTTCTAATCCACTTTGATGCTCATGTATAATGTATGGATATCTTAAAAGCATGTTCAAGCAGACACAGTTTTAAAGTCTTTGGTAAGGACAATACTTGTTTTCATTTGTAATCTTCTCAGTAATTTCAGCATCTTTAATATATGCATCTCATATAAGTGTATTTGTTATTTTTGTGACTTAAACTGACAATGATGAAATGATTAGCGAAAACATATGTAAACTATTGTTTCATGATTGATCAATAAAGGAAAATGATTAAATAGTGCTGTCACATTAAGTTAATTAAATGCAGTATGTGAACTTTTTCATTATCAGTTACAATATGTTTATTTCTTTCTTTAGGTCTGAAATGAAAAACTTCGTTTTCATTAAAACAGAAAACATTTAGAAGAAAAACCTTGCCTCAAAATGTATTTTTCTAAGAAATCAAAGTGAGAGAAGATGAACTTAATTTTGAACCGCCAAATATAGAATGTTGGAAACTTATGTCTATTTTTTTAGCTCACCTGAGCACAATGTGCTCATAGTGAGCTAATGTGATCGCCTTTTGTCCGGCATTCGTCGTCCGTGCGTGCGTGCGTCCGTGCGTGCGTGCGTTCGGCGTCAACAATTTTCTTTAAACGACATCACCTCTGAAACCACTGGGCAAAATTTAATAATATTTGCCTGTGATATTCCTTGCATTATGCTCTACCAAATTTGTTCAAATTGATCCGGTCCATTGCATATCTGGGTCACAGGAGTTAAAAAAAAAAAGATTTACCGGCTACTGTTGTTAGAAATCTGGGAGCTTTTTTAGACTGTAGATTAGACTTAGAAGATCACGTAAACTCAGTGTGTCGATCTTGTTATGCTCAACTTCGCCGAATTAGCCACATCAGACAGTATCTTACCACTGACGCAACAAAATCGTTTGTTAACAGTCTTGTTACATCTCGATTGGACTACTGTAATTCTCTGTTATATGGATTACCAAAAAACACTCTCCAAAAGCTACAGACTGTCCAAAACACAGCGGCTAGGATTATTACAAAAAAAAACACGTTTCAGTCATATAACCCCCATCCTTAAAGAACTGCATTGGTTGCCTGTAGAAGCCAGAATACAGTTTTAAGATATTAACTCTTACGTTCAAGGCACTACATGGTCAATCACCGGAATATATTCAATTAATGTTAGAAATTTACAGACCCAGCCGTGTACTTAGATCCCAAGACGTTTCAGTGACACTAGTCCAACCTAGAACCAAAACAGCGAAATATGGGGACAAATGCTTTACTCTTAGTGCTCCAAAACTCTGGAACTCGTTGAAACTCTTTAAAACATACTTCTTTGTTTGATTCTATAGCGATCATTAAAATGGAAATTACTCGATAACTGTACTTTTAATAACTGTGGATTTAAACATTTTAATGTTGGTTTTTTTACACGTTTATTATTTAATGATATTTTCCCAGTTTGCTTCTGTTTTGGGAATTTTTTTTTTAAATTTGATATTATATTTTTTATGTATTTTACATTTCTAATTTTTTTGTGTTTTATAAATTGTAAAGCACATTTGAACGTATAGCATATATAAAAAAGTGCTATAGAAATGTGGTGTAATAATAAAATATTAATAATTTTTGAAAGTGCAATCTTTAAAAATATTCTTCTCCGAAACTGCAAGGCCTACAGCTTAGATATTTGTTGTGTGGAATTTTCTTATGGACCTCTACCAAGTTTGCTCAAATCACGACGTTGGGGTCAAAATTGGCCCCGCCCCTGGGGTCACTTGATTTTACATAGACTTATATAGGAAACACTAGAAAAATTTTCTTGTTAGAAACCACAAGGCCTGGTATTTAGATTTTGTGTGTAATATGGCCTAGTGCACCCCTACCAAGTTTGTTCAAATCATGACCCTGGGGTCAAAATTGGCCCTGCCTCAGGTGTCACTTGATTTTACACAGGCTTTAATAGGAAAATCTAATCTAAAAAAATCTTCTTGTCAGAAATCACAATGCTTGGAGTTAAAGTATTTGATATGTAACATGGCCTTATAGACATATACTAAGTTTGTTCATATCATGACCTTTGGGTCAAAATTGGATCCGTCCTAAGGGTTTCTTGATTTTACAAAGACTTAGATAGGAAAAAAAACAAAAACTTCTTGTTAGAAACTAAAAGGCCTTGGATTTAGATATTTTGTATGTTACATGGCTCAATGAACATTTACCAAATTTGTTCACACCATTGCCCTGGGGTCAAAATTGGCTTGTCCCAGGAGTCACTTGATTTGTCATATTGAGTTTTACTGGAAAGTCTTTAAAAGATCTTGTCAGAAAGCAACACGGTCATATGTTTAGCTATTTGGTATCTAACATGGCTTTGTGGACCTGAATCAAGTTTTCAGATCATTGCTCTGGGGTCAAAATGTGTCCCACCCTAGGGGTCACTTGATTTTATAGCTATGACAATCAAAGATTGGACCACAGGTACAGTTTTTGTGTGGAACCATGATTATTTTGCTTTACTTCTGCTCGGATTTTGCATTAAGTATGACTCTGTTATAAGAGGCAGTGAAGACAATATTTCTCAGGTGAGAGATTCAGGGCCATCTTGGCCCTCTAGATAATTTCCAAATGAAAATGCCGATGCAAATATTGAACGGATATTGATGTGAAGTTCGGTCCGGATTATCTTTTAATACATACTTATATCAACGTTTCTGAAAAACACATCCAAGCATACAAAATTCGTACAAATTGTGGTTTAAGAAAAAATGCTTGATTTAGTGTGATTCTTATAAGCTTCAGTTCGTTCACACTTGATCGATAAAATGTGCATTTCACATTTAATTGATGACTGTTTATTAGGTATGTAATTGATTATAAATTGCAAGGAAGTGTCATCTGATATGTTGAATTAAAATAATTTAACATTTTGAACACATAGTTTGAATAATTATAATAAAAACAACTTTAGATAATAACGTTTGCGAGAGTTAGCAGTATGTATGTAAAGGAGATAAAATGGTTAGCCGTTAGTTATAGAGTTGTTTTTTGTTTGTTTTGTTTTTTTGGTCTATATTTTGTTATTTTTCTTTGTATAAATTGAAATGGTACGATGCTTATAAAGCTGATCTATTTATATCACATTAAAATATATGAAGACATTCACTATTTCTGTATGTACAATCAGGTAGTCTTTACATATTTTATACAGTTCTTGGCACATATAGCGCCGTTCTGATTTAAAAAGATAAAACTTTCCTTTTTTTCAATGTACTTGGTCTCAACTTATCCATAATCAGTATTAGCTGTTGCGATCAAACCGGCTTCAGCTTCAGCGTCAGTTTCCAGAGAAATTTTAACGTTTATAAAAATTTCAAATATATTCACATAGCTACGGCTCTTAGATAAAAAATAAGAAAAAAATATTTGTTTGACATTGTCATTATCACCACTTTTACTTAATGGATGCCCCCAAACATCACACATGCATTTATCATCATCAGACAAACCAGAAGAAACACAAACAGCATTTATTCCAAATATATTTACATATGTATTACCCTCTTTGGACATAGAAATTGTTAATATTTTGTGTAACATAGCCATTATTTCCACTACTTTTTCATGGATGTCTCTCAAACTTCACACACATTTTCAACATCATCTGACCAACGAGTAAAAATACCATCAGTAAGTCTTATAAGTGTTTTCACATATGGATGTCCCTCTTTTTGACCAAGTAAATCTTAAAGTTTTGTTTAGCATGGCCATCACCGCCTCTATTGATCATTGGATGTCCCCCAAAGTAACACATATGTTAATCATTATCAGACTGACCATTAGAAATACAAACACACTCTTCCATTTTTTTTTCATATTTGTTGCCCCTTTTAGAAAAATGTTTGTACATGTATAGCATTGGTCGTATTTTCACTATTACTCTATATTCGCAAACAACACTCATTATATTTCATCAATGAACAAATGACACAAATAATAGCAGTTACTCTTGAATGTTTGTAACCAAATTTTCTCTCCTTTTTGGAAATTTTTATGTTAGCATTCTGTTTTATATTGTCATATTTCATTCATAAACTTTAAGTTGAGATTGTTAGTTATCTCGCCTCACTGGCCATGTTTCAGAATCTCTGACTATCGTTTTGATATTTGATAGCATTCACAACTTATAAGCGAATAAATCATTTTATCCAACAGTTGAATAGACGAGCATGCTGTCATCAGATAGCTCTTGTTACTTCAATTTAGATGGAGCCCAATGACAGCTAATCTCGCTCTTCATCTTTTCTCTGATAGCAGCTGCTCTCAGCTGTTTCTTTACATCAGCATTTGAAAATGTGATTGTGATTTTATCAGAATTATAGTTGTTGTTGTTGTATTGGGGTTTACCGTCGCTGCGAAAGTATTTCAATCATATAGCGACGTCCAGCTAATTACATGAAAAATCCGAAGTCCCTATCGGAATTCGAACCCACAGCGGTGAGGGGCTGAGAGATTTGTAGTCCACGACTGTAACCGCTCGGCCACGGCGGCCCCTCAGAATTATAGTCTTAACAATACACACTTAAAATATCAAATAACGGTGACGACGACCTTGCAAAGAGATGATTGGTTGCTACACTTATTTAGCTGGGCTCCTATGATAAGATGCTTCTGGTTGAACCCAAGGCTTTGAATGCAACCATGTACGTTCGGGTTTCTGGGGAGGTATTTTGCAGAATGCTTTGACATTCTCAAGTGCCCATGAATTACAGTGCAAATGCTTCCATTTGGTATTTGATATTCACTAACCAGCTCG
>CM037782.1:15350218-15382381 GCA_021229015.1 Solen grandis
CCAAGTTCGCTGTGTTACATTCAGAGTGATGATCATGATTTTATCAAAAAATTCATTAAAAGATTTCTCAGCCTCTTGCTTCCATCCTTTTGCAAGTTTGCGACATTGTTGTACTTCTGATGTCAGAGTGCACTCCAGAACTATGTTATGTGTCCCCTTTTCTCTCGGCCATATGATCTTAGCATGTGCATCGAACATTTGTTTTTCCAGTGCTTTTTTGTTTATGTCAGAGTTGTTGAAAAAATTTATCTTCTGATGGTCCACCTTGTAGATTGTTACTGGGTTCGGAACTTTGAACAGCGGTTCCTCTCCACCTCCCTCTGGACATCCAAGACAGTCGAGGTAGCGTCGCACAATCACATCCTGTCTATCTATCACATGTTTCCGTTCCAATACTCTCTCAACCGCTAAAAAACAATGTGAAAATCTTTAAAGAGTAATATATACAAATACTAATTTCATATAAAGTCATTTAAAAATCAGTTCTCAGCAATAAAATTTAATTTTAAAAAATTAACTCTTGAGGCAACATCACAGCCCTGTAAAGTAACTGTTGACCAAATATAACGGACAACAACTGACCTAGGGTGATCCCAATAGTTCAACTTAAGCACAATGTGCTCTGATGAGCTTATAAAATTGAACAAGGCAGTCCAAAGGACAGCTATATCCCCCGCCGCTGGCCAAATATTAGAATTTGTTTGGTCATAGGATTATGTTCACCTTAACCTGGCATGGTTGTAGCAGACATAGAAGATCAGTTTAAGACAATTTAACTTTCCGGAGTTATGTATGAATTTCAGAATTCGGAGGCACATATATTAAAAGTTTACTGACAAGTTTTACATGGGAAACAGTACAAAAAGTGAACATCAATGAAGTATAGGATGTGATAGGTAACCACAATGTACATGTGTAACTCAATTAAAAACTTTATATATCATGAAATAATTTGTATGATTGTGAACATGACATACTATTATTTACCGAGTACAATAAATCACTGTGGAAGTGCAATCCAGGTCAAGAAGTGGTCTGTGTAAGGCAAGGGGAACACTCCTGAATGAGATATGGAGCGGACACGAAAATAACATTTGACCTGCAAGTATGACCTTGACCTTGAGCCAGCATGACCGACTCATGCCTTCTGCACATCAGCTCAATGAGGTTAACATTTTAGCCGAGTTTGAAGAAAATGTGTCCAAGCGTTCATGAGATATGGAGCGGACACGAAAATGTTTCGGACACACTGACGAACTGAACCTTGAGCCAGCGTGACCGCCTCATGCCTTCTGCACATCAGCTCAATGAGGTTAACACTTTAGCCGAGTTTGAAGAAAATGTGTCCAAGCGTTCATGAGATATGGAGCGGACACGAAAGTGTTTCGGACACACTGACGGACTGACGGCCTGACGGCCTGACGGACGGACGGACGGACGGACGAAGGGCATTCCTATAACCCCCCTCCCGCTTCGCGGCGGGGGATTAATTATACAGAACTTGATCAAGAAACTTCTAAAATCCTCACTTTCAAAGTTGGTGAAATAGACCAAAGCACTGTCCTCTCCCCTGTTGATGACCACTTTGTCCACTTCTCCCCCTCCGCTTCGCCGCTGGTTCTCAAAGTAGAACTGGACAGTGTCCTGAGAGGTGGTTTCTTTCAGGTCAGCCACATGGATACAGTTGGAGATGGACACTGGAGACAGCCGCAGCACTGACCCTTCCAAAGACTTTCCATCAACAGAATTGAGCTTAGCAAAATCTGGAATTGGAATATGCAATCTTACTATGATGTCAATAACTTATCAGATGATATCAAATTTGGTTAGATTATAATCATCTTCTCACAAGTTGATTTTTTAGACAAGTGTTTTGTCTCAAAATAGTTCATGTAATTAACCCTTTCCCTCATATAAACTCATTTTGACGCACTCAATAGGTACCACATAAAGCCTGATCTGCAGAAAACCACAGTTAAACCTTACCAAATTTAATTATAAAGTCCTCATTTCCAGACCACTGAGGAGCAGCGAACAGCATAAAACCTGATCAGCCTGCGAGTTACTCGCAGGCTGATCTGGTTTTATGTTGTTTGCATAAGTCTTTTTATGGTTTCCTCTATGAGGGAAAGGGTTAATCAAAGGCAGGTGCTGACTGAAATATCATTGAAGTTGATTAATATCCCTACACAGGACTTTCACACAAAATATGAACCTAAGCCATTTAACAAGGTATTTTAAGAAATTCAGTTGAAAAGGAGCCATAACTGTGTAAAAATTTCATGGATTTGGCCAAAGTCAAACTTGGCCTTCATTTTCACCTTCATCTAATTCATCTGATGAGTTATAGATTGGACAAGGTATTTTTGGCAATTTCTGTGTCAAAAAAGGCCATTTCCAAGTCACAGATATACATTATAAGTTTGCATAAAGTCAAACTTGGCCTTCATTTTATTAAAATAAACATGTGTCCAAATAATGATCTACATCAGATGAGCCTTAGCTAAGTCAGTAATCAGACATTTTTGGCAAATTCTAAGTCAAAAGGGGTCATAAGTATGTACAAAAATTTAAAGACTTTGTCCAAAGTCAAAGGTGGCCTTCATGTTATTATAAGATAAACATGTGTACCAAACATATATAAATCTATTAACCAGTTCATGATTTATTGATTGGACAAGCCAACAGACTGACCAACTGACAAGTTTACTCTTATATTCACCCCCACCCAAACCCATTTTTTGTGGGGTATAATAACTGCCTGAGGATATTTTAATTTATTATATGAAAATGTTTTATTCTTAAAGTGGTCATAAAAACATGCATCAGTGTCTGGCAAACCCATAAGGCACAATTATAATATAAATATAATTCTAACACAACCCACAACATTTCTTATATAAACAAAGAGGAAACTAAACCATACATTTTTATGTGATAAAATATACCGGCTGTTACATTTCCCACCCCTGGATGGTAAACCGAGTGTCTACCAGCCTTTCCTTTATGTGCCGTTTACATATACAAATTATTTACTTCGATGAAAAAGAAATATACAGCAAAGTAGAACGTGAAACTGATAAAGATTTCTACGATGTCACAGTTACGTCAAATAATTTGACGTGATTTGGCACCATTTTCAGTGATGTCAGACTATTTTAATACAAAAACTATAGAAAACAACATAAGATAAAAAAATATGTTTGCTTTGAGTGAATATGGAATATATCTCATTCAAAGTAATGCAATTTTCATATTTTCACTGCTATGCACTCGTGAAAATACTGAAAATATTGTAATTGTAGTAACCCAAAGACAAACGAATGAGGCAAATGCAGAGCTGTAAAGTATGAAATATTTGTGGTTAGAATCAAAATAAAAAATATTTGCCTATATTTTATCAGCAAATAAAATATGGTTGGATGCGAATAATTAAATCACTCGTGCTATGCACTTGTGATTTAATTACTACGCATCCAAAGTCCCACCCATATTTTATTAATAAAATATAGGCAAATATTTATAATCAATTAAATCTTCAATGACTATCACTTAAATAAAAAAACACCACTATACTTATCACTGTCTTATAACTGTATGTAATATATTTCATTTTTCCCCCCATTTTTTCAATGGCAAGCATTAATATCCTATCTGACATTATTTTTTCTTCTAGATTGTTCTGATAGTGTAGTGGTTATTATAAACACACTGTCTTTTCACCAATACAACTCATCGGTCTGAAATTGTATGTGAAATCAAATTCTGTTGCTTGTTTTGACACATTTTCTTGTAGTTTCCTCAGATTACACGTGTCACCTTCCACTGCATAGAACATGTGAATATCACCATCAGTGACAATGAGAAAATTTCACAAGTTATTTATAGCTGTCTCTCTAATCATTGTAAAAAATAAGTTAGATTTAAACTGTTTAATTACATACCGATTTTAATACTGAGTATGCCATAACAAGAGAGCCAAGATGGCCCTTAATCACTCACCTGAGAAACATTGCCTTCATTGACAATTATTGTATTATGAGTCATACTGAATACATAATCAATGAAGAAGTACAGAAAAATCATCTAAATTCCACACAAAAACTGTACCTGCCATCTAAATTTTGAA
The DNA here is from genome assembly GCA_021229015.1 of Solen grandis. Classification (NCBI taxonomy): domain Eukaryota; kingdom Metazoa; phylum Mollusca; class Bivalvia; order Adapedonta; family Solenidae; genus Solen; species Solen grandis. Next base: position 15,354,348 of record CM037782.1, read on the forward strand.
GGTCAAAGCTCTAAGAAGTCTTTATAAATTCAAGTGACCCCTGGGGTGGGGTCAGTTTTGAAATCAGGGCCATGATTTGAACAGATTTGGTTGAGGTCCGCTAGTAAAGGCTTTGTGGTTTCTAAAAGAAGATCTTTTGAGAGCTTTCCTATACAGTCTATGTAAAATCAAGTGACCCCAAGGGCGGGAACAAATATTGTCCCTAGTGCCATGAAAGATTTCACTTTAAAAATCTATTTTTAGCTCCTGTGACCCAGATATGCAACAGACTGGAACCATTTGAACAACTTGGTAGAGCTTCAGGCAAGGAACATCCCAGGCAATTTTCATCAAATTTGACCCAGTGGTTTAGCAGGAGATTTCGTTTAAAGAAAATTGTTGACACTGGACACATGGAAGATAGACGCCGGACAAAAGGCGATCACAATAGCTCACCATAAGCAAAACGTGCTCAGGTGAGGTAAAAATGATTATATAAGTATTTATCATGATTGTTCATGTAGGACAGTGATATCTCAGCCTCAGGTCAAGAATTTCAGGCAGGGAAAACATATCCAAACATATCTATTTCACATTAAGACTAAGTACATATTATTTGTTTAACTTGATAAAATGATAAAAGTTACAGTTTAAAATCATTATTATTCTTAGGACTATGTATTATCCCATGGAAGAAAGATGGATCACATGAAATGTAGGATAGAGTTATCTTCCATGGTGTAAATCTCTATCTTTGTATGCTGAAAGTTGGAAAAAACATCCTCTAATATATGCAAGAATTGATCTCTTTCATGAGTATTTCTCATTTTTCACCCAAAATATGAAATAAATTCTGATATTTAATTCCAATTATATAAGCATTTGAGTCCTAATTCAACTGGTGGCAATATTTAGAAAAAACAATTTTTTTTTTAAAAAATCTCTTCAAAAAAGGATCCATCGATAGTTCTTTACCTGGATTACTTTGAAAGGTCACCATGACAACACCCTCTTCTATCCCATAGCTCATTTTTTCCGGCACAACACCAGACTTTGCTTCCAAGAAGTTAAACAGACAATACTGTGTTGTGCTTGATTTCACGCCCTTGATGAGGATGCGATCTGGGTAGTACGGCAGAGGTTTTGGAGGGATGTAGATCGAGACATGTAGAGTAGATGACTCTACAGTGTGAGGAGACTTACTGACCAATCCCGCTGCATCTGAATCAAGGTATACATTTCTTAGAATGTTATTTTATGGCAAAACTGAAAAAGCAAGAGTGTGAATTTTAACTTTATACATAGCTTCTTCTGAAAAACGAGACAACTGACCGACAATAGACATTCCAACAATGTAAATCCTCATACCACTTCATAACTTTGAATAGCACAATGAAAAAATACTGCTTGGGTTTAACGTCCCAAAGACAGCGTTTCAATCATTTGGGGATTAATGTCTACATGAAGTTGATACAGAATTGCCTCACTGTGATATCATGCCATAATATCACACCCTGTCACATCACCCTGACGCTTGGCGAACGGTTCCTGAAACTACTCTTGAATTTCATTATGAATCTGTTTCATGATACCACATTCAGTCACAATATCCTGACACCTTGACCAAAAGCCTGATGTGCTTAGAACCAAGCACCAGGAAAGTATACCATTTTTTTTTTTAATTTGGTTTGTCACAACCCGGAATCAAACACAGGACCTTCCAGTTACCTGTTGTAATCACTGGGAAAGTCATTAGAATAGTCTCAATGAGAGAGATAATTTTGTTAAGTTACCTTCTTCAGACGTAAACTTGATGAAATAGATGTCCTCATTTTCTTTATCAGGATAAGATGTCTCAATTTCGCCACCACCCGAGCGTCTCTTGTTCTCAAAGAACAACAACATGGCCTTAATTGACCGTATGTTCTTTACTCCCTTGACTTTCACCATGCATTTAGGTTCGCTGTCCTCTTCCTCCTCCTCCTTCATGTCTCCAACCTCTCTCTGGCTTCTACTGAATGAGAATTGCTGACTCCTTGGATTTGGGATGAACAATTCTACCTCTAACTGCTGACCATTCACAGTGTGTGGGGATCTACTTACAACTGACTTGGAGACTGGAAGCAAAAAGGCACAAACTTTTCCATAACAATTACTTAATAAGACAGATTTGTATAATATATAGCAGATAATTACTGTAGGTAATTATATTCTAAAATGAATAATATGAATGAAATGAATGAGATAATAATGCTATACAGACTTGGATAATGACACTGATTTGGTATAAAATAAACTTACTTTAAATGTATAATACTAATAAAGATATCTCAGACACGCATTTGTTAATAATTGGTAAAATGTTGTAATAAGGTCAATTTTCGATTTTGATAAAAATCAATACTTTTCTGTAACATAATGTTTCCCGAGTATGAGTATTCTTGTAAACTAATTATTTCTTGGCAAATGTAATACATTTTCGTGCAAATATGAAGAAGCTGTAAGAAGATGGTTTGGTTAAGGTTTTAACTTTTGATCAAACAATTCTTTTCATTGATTAATTAACTGTGATGAAATTTGGTTCTCGATCGGTAGATGTTTAAATTATTCGAACATAGAATAAATATGTATATAAGAACTGCACAGAATAAACCAATCAGGTGGGACGAACACTATCAGTTTTTCTTCTTATGACTCAATCTATCACTGAATGTGATACATTGATAAATACAACCGCTACACAGATTGACCCACCACTATATAATGTATTGAACTGTATGTACTTAAGATAAAATGGTATTGGACATTGTGCATGACCCTTATATAGCCCCCACCCCTCTTTTACTTTGCGAGTGGGATCATGAGGAACTATTCCAACTGATTTCCGATTTTTTTGGCGGATTATAATTTTGAAAATTTATGGATATGGAATATTGCGGATTGATGGCGGATATGGATTATTGCATATTAATTGCGGATATGGATTATTGCATATAAATTGCGGATACGGAATATTGCATATTAATTGCGGATATGGATTATTGCATATTAATTGCGGATACGGAATATTGCATATTAATTGCGGATATGGATTATTGCATATTAATTGCGGATACGGAATATTGCATATTAATTGCGGATACGGAATATTGCGGATTGATTGCGGATATGGATTATTGCAGATTGATTGCGGATATGGATTATTGTAGATTGATTGCCGATATGGATTATTGCATATTAATTGCGGATATGGATTATTGTAGATTGATTGCGGATATGGATTATTGCATATTAATTGCGGATATGGAATATTGCGGATTGATTGCGGATATGGATTATTGTAGATTGATTGCGGATATGGATTATTGTAGATTGATTGCGGATATGGATAATTGCAGATTGATTGCGGATATGGATTATTGTAGATTGATTGCAGATATGGATTATTGTAGATTGATTGCGGATATGGATTATTGCAGATTGATTGCGGATATGCAACATTGCGGATTGCTGGCGGATCTGGATTATTGCAGATTGATTGCGGATATGGAATATTGTGGATTGCGGAAATGGAATATTGTGGATTGATTGTGGATATGGATTACAGCGGATTGAGCAAATTGCCAAGTGGAATTATGCCCTAATAGCTCTATTTGGGACATGCTAGTGGCATACCTATGAACAGAATTTGTGCATTATGGGCTGACTTCCGGCTAATTATTACAATACTAGTAGGGCCATTTAATGGTAGAGACAGCCTACTTGTATTGATGTTGTGGCCAAAAATTTCCAAACTTGTTCTTACTTTTTATCTGTATTAATCATAAACAAGTTGATTTGCAATAATTATAAACATTCCTGCCAAGTCGTGATGCTAGTCTCACTATATTGTTTGCAATTTTGTTTATATTAAATGTGAACTTAGTTTAGTCCTATAGTTTTCAAAAAGGTATATTATTAAATAATACAAAAACAGGCTGGCATGTGGACCAAATGACAGGTATCTACAACTGCAGCTGCCCCTCAGAGAGAGACTAAAATACCAATTACTTTAAAAAAAATATACAGGGAAAAACAGAATGATGGATAGAACGATGGATGAATAAAATAAGCATCACTTTCTTTCGCACCTACGAGTCATGTCAAGTCAATATGCCGAGGTAGAATTAAATAGAGCACAGAAAGCATGTCTGGACAGAATGAAAGATAGACTGGGAAATGGATAGAATATGGATGCAGTATTCCATCCTCAACAACTTTGTTACGTGGGTATAAAAAAGATATGTATCTAAATATGAAACCTATAATTTCAATTGGAAATACCCTTGTGGGCCCCCTTTTGACCAACACTATTCAGTTTCAGACCTCTATGAAAACTTCATAGTGGCGAATACTTCGATCAATCTCTTATTGGATTTGACTAAAAAGGTGCCCTAGGGTTTTCAGACTTGGCACGCGACCTAGTTTCAAACTTGTTAGAATTTTTTTTATGCAATATCATGGAAACTGGACCAAAGATGTAACCTCTGTGTTATTCTCAATGCTTTCCAAGTGAAACATAGCCCTCCTTGATAACTTGTGCTGAAACGATCAACTGTCGGAAAATGACAGCATTTATTCAGAAAAGTGTCATCGATATATGACCAATCATTCCCAAGAGTTATCCCTATACCCATTATTAAAGAATTTTATATAAACAATCTGTTTATAGATATTATCGTGTTTACAATATTATGCCTTAAATCAAGGGTCTTTCTTATACGTACACTTCTAAAACACTACACATTCGTGTCATTGTATCCAATCCACACGCGCTCTAACACTTCCCACGCCTTCTACTGACTTTTGTTTCCCTTCGGTGAGGAACTATTCATTTTTGGGGAAGCTTGAGAAGATGACTGCGTAAGTATGAGAGTTATCAACTGATAAATAAACTAGAGATTTGATTTCGTAGAAAACTGATGACCCAATCCCTCACATAGACACACGTGCACTGAGGCACACAGTGACAAACGCTTTATTTACTTTGAAAAATTAGATCTAATTCATATATAATGTATATAAATATTTATATATGTATAGCGTATAGAAAAAGAAAGACTTTAAACATTTTTAATCAATGTGAAATAATAATTGAACATTGTGAAGTGAAGGTAATTGATGGTGTAAATATTTAGAACACGATGATGCTGTCAGAGAGATAACAATGCGTTTGGGAGGTCTGGGGTTCGAATCCCACACATGGCACTTTCCTCGTGTGACTTCGTCAAACCATAATTAAATAAAACTGGCATTCCGCAAAATGGGATTGCTATAGGAGCTCAGTTTACTCTATAATGGTTCTGGAACTTGTTTCCCGTGTATCGGTGCTAAACACGCAAATGAGCAAAGTTTTCATTTCGGAAAAATGAGCTATGGTAATGCACTCCGACTCCCTTACGCCCAACAACTTTCTCTTCTGATGCTGTCTCTTCAGGCAAAAAAAAAAATAAATAAATAATAAAGAAATACAAAAAACGGACCCACTCGTGGGTTATCCGTGACCGCAAGGTCTAAATATTGCTATAATAATCAGAAAATCATTGCTAACCTTTGTAATAGAAGAAGTACGGGTTGATTATTACAACAGCTGTGAAAAATATGTTCTTTTCGAAGGATGAAGATTTGTCAACAGCATGATAACCAAGCTGTGCAAGTTCTGGTTGTATCGCATTAATTGTGAGATACTGATTAAAAAGTTTTTATAATATTTTTATGATACGTACATTTGCTCATTTTCAACGTTACAAATGCACAACATGCTATGAGCTATGGTATCGCAACCCGACTCCCATATTTCCAACAACTGCCTCTTCCGATGCTGTCTCTTCAGCAAAAAAAAGACCCACTCCTGGGTTATCCTTGACCGCAATGTCTAATTAAGGCTACAATAATCAGAAAATGATTACTAGCCATTAGAAGGAGTGCGGGTTAGATATCACGACAGCTTTGAAATATTTGTTCTTTGCTGCGGATGAGGACCGTGTCAACCGCATGATTACGAAGCTGAGCAAGTTCTTGCTGTATGCCTTTAATTTGTGTGACACTGATTTAAAAGCTTTTATGTAAAAAAATATGAAACACGCATTTTCTCATTTCTAACGTTACAAATGCACAACATAAGCTGCAGCCTTACCAGGACTCGAACCATACATAGGTCATTTAATATAATGCTATTGTATAACCGATATTTTATTTGCATTGTATTACTTACTTGTTTTAAATGCACATTAGGGCCCCTTTATTACATGACCTGATCAGAACTCGATCCTTACACAGGGCTAATAGTTGTGTAAATCCAATTACAAATTTTATGTGCACTTTTTCAAATATTTTAGCATAGATTTTGTATGTAAGAGAACGTTAGTCATATGAACTTGGCTACAACTCCCCTGATACACACTTCTTTGGTATTGATAGTTTGTTTAGGGAAATGCTGAGTCCATATTCAGTGAGGTCATCGATATGTTGCAGGTAAAAGTTATCAGCTTGCCCAAATTTGGTCTATGAGCATTTATGGCGGAAAGTCATGTTTAGGTCATAAGCTTGGTGTAGTCACAATATTAAAGAGTGGAGTTCATGGCGTTTTGGCCACTCATTGTATTGCCCACACCTTATCGTTGAGGTGTTGCACAGGTGATGATGCTATGCTATTCATGGTCAAAAGAAGTATTTTCATAACTCCATAACACTATGTTCAAGGTTCAGGCACTGTCTCTCACCCTAGGTCAAAGTTCAAGGTTTAAAGAAGTGTATAATTTTAATTTTGCATTCATTTTATAGTTCAAGGACAATGGCTCCTGGCAGAAAAGAGTGATATCAGCTATTATTTATTGGTTGAGGGATTACAGCCAAACAATTGCTTTCAAGTTTTATTCAGAGTACTAAACAAATGTAGCTGTTAATAAATAAATTGAAATCTGGTATAAACTAGAGATTTGTTTTCGTAGAAAACTGATGTCCCTCCTCCCTTTCCTCTCACACACACATATATACTAAGTAACACAGTGACATATGCAAAAAGTTAAAGTTAAAGAGTTTACTATATTGTTAAAGCTCCGTACAGAGTTATGGACCTTGTGTGTGACACTTCCTCTCATCAATTTCTTTTCCTACCTGGATTTTTGTTTCAATAGCATAAGTAGAGCTATCTTGCGGTCAAGAAATCGTGAAAAGGGGAAATAACCAAAAAAATATGAGGCCTGAGATATGAACCTTCTGTCAGACACTTTCTCTCATTAATTTCTTTTCATAAATGAAATTTAATTTCAATATCATGGGTCAAATTAGAGTTATCTTAAAGACATGAAATTGTATAAAAGCGGAAAAACTCCAACAAGAAACATTGGAAATGGATTATGCTCTAGTGTACTGCAATTCTTGTCCATAACGTCTACCCACTTTATGAAGCTTCAAGCTTATATGTCTCATAGTGCATGAGTTATGCTCTGGACAAAACTTAATTGAATCTGAAATTAAACACATGGCAAACTCTAAAAATATGATATGATTTGGAGGATTAAGGTTCTTGTGCACTGCAATTCTCCTTTGTGAGGTCTATTCACCTATGAAGTTTCAAGGTTATATGTCTCTCAATGCATTAGTAATGATTAAAAAAAAACATGAAATTGAAAACAAAGTGCAGAAAGTACAACACTATTATGTGCAGAGTAACGGTTAATGTGCACTGCACTTCTCCTCCATGTGGTCTATCCATCTATGAAGTTTCAAGGTCTTATTGTGCACGAGATATGCTCTTGACAAAAATTAAGTATGGAATTAAACAAAGGTCAATAACTCCAAAAATATGATGCGCAAAGTCATGGTTCTTGTGCATGACACTTTTCCATCATGAGGTCTATCCACCTGTGAAGTTTCAAGTTAATAGCTTTTATGATTTTTGAGTTACATTCCAGACATAAAATAATTTAAAAAAGGGCAGTAACCCAAAAATTATAATGCAGAGTTACGGTTATTGTGCATGACACTTACCTTCAATAAGATCTGTCCATCTGTGAAGTTTCATGTTAATAGCTACGATACTTTTTAAGTAATGCTCTGGACAAAAAATTAGTATGAAATTTAACAAAGGGCAATAACTCCAAATATTTGATGTGCAAAGTTACATTTCTTGTGCAAAACACATTTCCTCAATGAAATCTACCTACCTGGAAGTTTCAAGTTAATAGCTTTAATACTTTCTGAGTTATACTCCGGACAAAAAGTGTGACAGACAGACGGACAGTCAGACAACTCCGACAAAAACAATATGTCTCCCCCATAAAAATATGGGCGGGGAGACATAATTATCCTTCAACGTTCATAACTACAGTTTTTTTGTATAATTATCGAAAGAGAAATTCAAGCTTAATAATGGATATTTGGTTATCAACATTGTTACAAGTATTAGCACGATTGCTTAATTAATGTGGCTGCTAATGTGTAAGCAATTTGAGATCCAGCAATTTTATTATTCCTGACCAAACGATGTAATATAAGCTATAATTCAGTCGGAGAAAGTATAGCTATAGTTTACATTTAGATTTTATAAAGATTACTTATACGTAATAGGTAAATACGAGTATAACAGCTAAATCATTATCACTGAAATTAATGCAGAGATATTTATTGAAGCGTTGATAAATAAATCAACTCACCTTCCTCCTCAACGTACGTGATATAGATAACATCTTCGTCATTCTCACTTGGTCTTATTTCCGCTATTTCTCCACCGCCAGACCACTTCCTACTTTCAAAGTAAAATTCTAGCACATCAATAGAACCAACTGCCTGAATGCCTCTCACTACCACAGTACACAAAGGTCCAACATTCTCCTCCTGTTTGTCTTGTCTGGGATCATACAACCAAGTCCCCAATTCATGACCATTGATGATGTGAGACCTATTCGCAACTGCCTCGGCCACTAATTGGGGAAAAAGAATAACATCTGCTTTAGTGTTGATAGAATGTTAAACAACAATCATATTAGTAGTACCTTCAGACAATCGATCTTGAATGTCTGCTCTAAAAAAGAAGAATGTTTATGATTAAAACGGTACACCTTTATCTGGATTGATTTCATTCTAACAACTTTTGCATTTGACTGCCCAAGGATCATATATGTAACAAGAGCTGTCAGTGGACAGCACGCTCGACTATTCAAAATACTTGTTTGTAAATCGAATGAAATCTATTTCAATTCTTGCCCTTCACATACCCTGTACATAATAATAGTCAAAAATGATATACCTTGATAGTCTGATACCCCTTAATATTTTTATGATGTCTAAAATCAATCCCATGCCTAGTTACCGAGACATAAGCACAATAACACTGTGCATGCAAAACTTTAACCAAAAATCCAAGTTAGAAAAGGGCCATAATTTGCATCAGTCCAAAAGTTATCCTCCTGTTTTCTGATGCCCTTGAAGACACTCCTTAACTTTCTAGTCAATTCCACAAGCAATTTCTGAGTTATAAGCTGGAGAATAGCTTGAATGCAGATTTAACCAAAATTTTAAGTTAAAAGGGGGTCATAATTTTTAATATATTCCATCAAGTGTTATCTTCCTTTATAGTATGATACCCCTAAATATATTAAAGATGTTTCAAATCAATTCCATGCCTGTACTCTGAGATATATGCATGAAAGTACCTTGCATGCAAAACTTTAACCAAAATTTCTATGTTAAAAAAGGGGCCATAACTTGTAATATATTACATCAAAAGTTATCTACCTCGATAGAATGATACTCCTAAACATATTAAAGATATTTCAAATCAATCCCATGCCTGGATACTGAGATATAAGCATGAAAGTACATTGCATGCAAAACTTTAACCAAAATTTCTAAGTTAAAAAGGGGCCATAATTCATATTAAATTCAGTCAAGAGTTTTCTACCTTGGTTGTCTGATGCCCCTGAACATATTTATAAACTTTCAAGTCAATACCATAAATGGTTAGTGAGATATAAGGTTGATAGTAACTTGCACGCAAAACTTTAACCAAAAGCTGCAACGCCAACGCCGACGCCAGGGCGACTACAATAGCTCTCATATTCTTCGAATAGTCAAGCTAAAAATTAATAATTTCTTCCAGAATAATGGTTCTAGTGATAAAATTAATCACTCACCTTCCTCATCAACAAAAGCGATATACAGAACATTTTCATTATTCTCATCCGGTTTCATTTCCTCTATTCCTCCGCCTCCAGACCTCTTCCCAGATTCAAAATACATTTCCAAATATAACAGCTAAATCATTATCACTGAAATTAATGCAGAGATATTTATTGAATCGTTGATAAATAAATCAACTCACCTTCCTCCTCAACGTACGTGATATAGATAACATCTTCGTTATTCTCATTTGGTCTTATTTCCTGTATTTCTCCACCACCTGACCTCCTCTTACTTTCAAAGTACATTTCCAGCACATCTTGGGATCCCACTTTCTGAACGCCCCTCACTACTAATACTATAGTACACAAAGGTCCCACATCCTCCTCCTGTCCGTCCTGTCTTGGACCATTAAGCCAGTTCTCAACCTCTTGACCTTTCGGATAAGCTAAAAAATATTTATCGTTAAAATAATTATATGAGCTTGGTACATTTGGGGAGAATATTGTAATGCCCAGGCATTACTGATTTGAATTACAGACATTTCGTCCAAATGACATTTCGTCCAAAAGAAATTACTGTCATTTCGTCCAAATAATAAAAGATAGTATTAATAGTGTATAAACGTATGAAAAAAAAAATGATCAGTTTAATTTGTTTTTATTTTTGTTTTGTTTTTTCAGATTTACGAATGGTGGTGGATATGTTTAAGTATCCATCCGGTATATGAAAGAATCGCAGACGGCGTCGAAGAATTTGGCTTGCGTTTTTTATTTTGTGTGAAATTTGATTAAATAAAAAATCTGATCATTTAAAATTGACTTGTTTTTATTGTGTATAGAAAAGTCTGATTAAAATCTTGTAAAAGAACTACCAGAAGAATTATTGTAAAGAAGTTAGTAATTAATGGTGTCAATTACATAAGTTTCCCAGTTTTAAAATAACAACAAGAACATTATTGTCGTACTGAAATAACGTTACCTGGTGCAATTTGTTTAAAATTAAAAAAAAAATAATAATTGGATTTAATTATCCAATTATAACAATTTCTTAGAGCGGTTTACTAGGTGACAAAACTTAATTAACTTCATTTAATCCAATCAATGGCTTGCCACCTTTAAGGTAAGGCAGTTACTGTTAATTGGATTATCGTGTCACACAATTTGGTGTATTGGTATGACAAACGACCTTTGAATGGTTGACCGACAAAGAAAATCTTTGCATATCTACTAATTTGTGTGAATTTTTGCCATTGGATACACTCATGTCCAATCAGAAATTTAATAAGATAACACTTATTTGATTGGATATGTTCTATTCCGTTTACCTGTATAAAATAAAAGCCTTGTTAAACAGGGAATGTAGAGTTAGTGGAATAAAGTGAAATTCCTTATTGGACTCTTTTAGGATTAAAGTTAAAATAAATGTAAAAAATTGGATTATATATAGTGTTAAAATGGAGTTGTGTAGGTCGTGTGATAGGCCTGTAACTGGAAGGCAACACGCGCTGCAATGTGATGCATGTGATCGGTGGCAGCATCGACTCTGTGAAACAGGTAAGTTTTTTTTTAACATATAGTTTATTGGCATTAAATATTTACAATATCTCTAGCAATACAAGATGCAACACATCAAATAATTTACCATGACAAGAAACTTTCATCATAATGTTCACATATCTGCTTATTTATAAAAAATATCTTAAGCCTTATGTTATGATATTCACGGTAGTTGATTGAAGTAAAAAAGTGTGTTGATTGCCCTTGATTATATCAGGCGTTCACAGCATGATACCATGCAAATTAAGTGTGTATGATTAAGTGTGTATGATTGTTTGACAGGTATCAGCCTTTCAGAGTACCGACAGATCAGCAAAGGGAAGCTGGATGTAGCCTTCCACTGTGTCACGTGCAAAGTCAATCATCATCAAGTAAGTATAGCTGAAAAAGTTTTTACAATGGTTACTTTTAATTTAAATAAGGTGTTGCATTAAAAAGGCATCGACAGTAAAAATAAATATTGTGAAATAGGAGTTGCAATGAACAGGCATTGATAATAATAAAGTAAGGTAATTAACCCTGTCTGTAGGACTTAATGTATAATGTTTAACATTGTTGCACGTCGTTTTTTTTATTATTGTTTCAGACGGAACAAGATGTACAGCATGATGCCATTGATGCAGAGACAGAGCCTGACGTACAGCCTGAGACTATGGAGGACGAGACTGAGCCAGTAGTTATCCGCCTTCCCGACATGTCTCCGTTATCATCTCCCGTTCGCCAACTGGATGCAACCTACACATTATCGAGGTCCGATACTGCAGGTGACGAGGCCCTCGACCACACCGACATCCTGGAAGCAGACGACACAGTGCCAAATATCATCGTAGACAAGTCGTTCAACATCAGAGATAGAGTCTTCAGCCACCCAGAGAATCCGGCCGATGAGTCTCTACAAGATACTACACTTGACGATGAGTTTCCAGAAGACGTGCCAGAGACGTATGAGGTCGTTGAAGGTGGCAGTACCAGAGGAGGCAAGAAATTAGTGAGCAGCCACGGATATAGTTACACTGTTAAGGTAAGAGACTGATACGGCAATATTTTATAAAATGCAGACGAAAAAGTATGATATAATTTCAAATTAATAATTAGTATTATTAAATATTAATTACCCATGTTATTATAAATTCCTTATTTTTTTCTGATGATACTTGGCCAGGTTATTTTCTTTTTTTTTTTTTTTAATTTATATAAATATTGTTGTAGAGTGTCCTAGGGAAGCGGACGTACTGGACGTGCAGCATACGAGGGAAACAACACAAATGTCCGGCCAGCGTAAAACAGTTCGGAGATATGTTTACATCAGGTTCAGCGTGTCACTCTCATCCTGCAGACCCCAGCGCGGCAAAGAAAGTAAAGATCTCAGTGAAGGTAGTTAAGAAACAGCAAATAATGATTTATGATAATAAAAGAAAAGAAATTTAGTAAATTATTAAAACAATTCCTATGTTAAACTAATCATAAAAAATCGATTTGCATAAAATATCATTTAAATCTTTAACTGAGGGTATATGAATTGTGACTTGATCAATATGTTTCAGGTTAAGAAGATTGCGCGGGAACATGTCTTCAAGGCTGCGGGCGACATAGTAGAGTCTGTGATGCGAGATATGGTGTGCAGTGACGATGTCTATCTCCCGAAACCGGTAAATCTGACAAGAGCTGCAAACAGACACCGACAGAACTTAAGACCAAAGGAGCCAACTGACATTGACTTCAAAGTAAGTATTGTCCCTTAAAATAGTATCAATCAATATTTATTTAATGTAACCCCAAATCATGAAAAAAAATACAATACCACACAAAATTATATTGCCAAAGTATTATAAATTATATATTAATTATATATTTAAACATACATCTATATTCTTCAAAATGCTAAAATAAATGCAAGAACGCAATCACATGTTTTTTTATCTTTTTCAGCTCGACAGAGACTTCATAGGTCCAAACTTCGTCGTAGACGATCTAAAGATGGACGGTGCCCGCCACATCATACTGGCCACTCCAACACAGCTGAAACATCTCAGACGCGCCACACGTTGGTTTATGGATGGGACGTTCAAGATCGTGAAGCGGCCGTTCTACCAACTGTCTTCCATACATGCATTTGTCAAGTCTGGAGATGACGTGAAGCAAGTCCCGTTGGTCTACGTCTTGATGTCGCGGAGAACTAAACAAGACTATGTTCAGGTAAATAATTCATAAATAGAAATATATATAATTTTAATCATGTGAAAATATTACACACTTGCATCATTAGTACTTATTTTCTTCACACACACACACACACACACACACACATTAAATATATATCATATTGCAAAGATGATACTGTAAAGACCTAGTATTTATTTTAAATATTGTACTCTTCTATAGGTTTTCCACAGTCTCAGACGGCACCTTGGGGCTACACTGGTAGAGTGGATCATGTTAGATTTCGAAGCTGGTAAGTGAACACTATAGTTTTAATAAACTTAGTAATAAACAAAATAAATCATATCAACAAACTTACATCTATAAATTATGATAATAATAGTAATAAAAATAGCATCCCCAGGTCATTTTTTTATTGTTTTTAAAACTTTTAAAGAGTGGTATAGATGGAAAGTGCTATTGATAAGCTTTCCAAAACTGTTTTTATTTTTAAAATATCTTGAAAATTAAAAAAGTTATTGCATTTTAAAGTGTCGAAAAAACAGCTGAAGTTCAGAAAAATGGACATATACAATACATAGTAGGTTTCGAAACCTCGACGGAACCATCGCGTCGTGGAATTCACTACATTCACAACTAAAATTGCTCTAACTTTTTTATTTTTTAAGTTATTTTGATGAAACTTGGAACACAAATACTTTATTGTTGACTGGGCCAGATTCTATTGTTAAATATACTCTATTGTTCATTTTGGTTATTGTAAAAGAAAAATAAAAGCATGATATATTTAAGATTTTCTGATGCATCGTGGAATTTCGTATATTCACAACAAAAGTTGCTATAACTTTTTTATTTTTTAAGATATTTTGATGAAACTTGAAACACAGACACTTTACCATTAACTGATCAGATTATGTTTTTTTTAAAATTCTCTATTATTCACTAAGGTTTTGTATGTGAAAACTGAAAGTATGTCATGTTTTAAGATATAATCAAATTAGTAAGACCACTTTATTAATGAATAGATTTACATTATATGAGAATGGGTAAGTCAGTTTTAAAAAAAATGTTTTAATGTCAAAATTTATTTCAATATTAAAAATATTAGGAGATAAAAGAAAAAAAAATTAAAAAAGAGAGAGAAAAGAGAGAAAGAAATAATACTTAGAATTTAAATATAGCAATAAACTATATGCTTTTATCTTTCTCAAAATTGAAAATCTAAAATTAAGCCTAACACTTTTCCAAAACAACATTGTATAATCAAGTATCCAAATCTTGACTGGCTGATTATAAGGTTACATAATATTGCTCAATAATGTCATAAATCACACCTGGACCATAGACTACTTCCCTAGTGATTGCACCGCATGGGGCCAGCCATCAACTGTAACCCCATAAAAGGGGATGCAATCTCAAAGGGTTACTAAGTTTGTTATAAGTTAAATAAGGTCATAAACTATCAGCTGGAAAGTGTCTCTCAATCAGTTGATTACACAACATGGGGCCTAGCTTTTAATTTATGATGCAATATGGAAGACCCTCCCACACACACACACCAATTAAAACAAGAGGTTTATGTCAGTTAAGAGTGTAAAAATTGTTGGTTATATGCTACCAACTTTAAATAAAATTTTGCATCTTGTAGGAAGAGTACAGAATCACTAATTATATGTTTATTCATTTAGGTTAATTGTATTAAAAAAAAATACAAAAAATACAGGCTTTTCCATCTAAGACAGCAGTTGTTTTATGCAGTTCATCTAGTTTATTTATACTTTTAATGAGTGAGTATTGTCCTATGTTCCTCCACAACATTTACTTAAGGTTTTAATCCGATTGATTGATTTCCCCTTCATTTCAAAGTCAGATGTAAGTTTGAGATTTTTATCACGAAAAATGATAGGTTGCATGCATGATTTTAATCTAATAAAGAAATGATATTTAGTGATTTTTTTTTTCATCACCAAAGAAGGTGGGTGGGGAATGCAATATTAATGAGATTGCATTTCATCCCCTTTTTTTTCAGAAATAAAGAAAATTTTACTAATATGTATATGCAGCACCATTCATTCATTGTTAAAATAAATGCGTATGTATGTCAACCAAAGTGCAGTTAGAAGTTAGTTATGACAATTACGATCGTCGTATGGTACGAAATTTCACTCGGTAAACAAAGTAATCTAACTAAGTAAAATGTGTATTACAATGATACTAAAGTTAAAAAAATATGTTAATTAAAGGATTTATACGCGAAAGATGTTGTATCAACAAGAAAAACATCTATATACACCTTTACATTCTCGTTCTGAAGTTTTGTTTTCATTATCGGTAAAATTCAAAATGGCGGCCGCACTCGATTCGCCGAGCGGACGGTTTTTTGTAAAAGTTTGATTTTCATCGGACGATGCGGATGCTTTAATATGCATGAATTGTCTTGAAAAATATATCAAATTAAAGAGCAGACTTTATACTTTTAGAAGTATAAAGATCTATTTTACTTACTTTTTAATCTTCCTAAAAAACGCGCCAGACTTCACTACCTTATTACTCGGAAATTAATTGACATATACGTTAAGTTCAAAAACCTCGAGAAAGTTCATTCTTTTCTGTAAATGGTGATATAATTTTTAAATCTAAAAAACGGTGTTTAATAATCCGCAACCGCGATCATTAAACATACGTGTAATCAATTCTGCGTCAGTTACACGGTATCCCGAAATTACACAAAATTTACTTACCTGGCGGATTTTACACACAACTACGACAAAAATAAGAACAAAACAACAAAAACATATACATCATTGGAAAGATAATTTTATTTACATTTAAGATATGTAAGTTTGATATTGTTTTGATATTTTTTTCCCTTTGAAAACAGACTTTTTGTACACTTGGTATACCGATTTTGCAGAATTCTTAACTGGCTCTGCAGCTCAGCTGGGGATGCTAATAAAAAAAATAAAAAAAACTTATAACTAATATTTGTTTCAGCAACGTGGCAGGCACTTCGAGAGGTATTTCCTGGCGTCGTCCTGAAGGGCTGCATTTTCCATTGGAGCCAGCGAGTCTTCCGAAAGATTCAGAACGTGGGACTGGCCACCGCATACGCCTTGAAGGGGGACAAGCACCGCTTTCTCCGGAAGCTGATGGGTCTGCCCTATCTTCCCGTGGAACACATCGGAGAGTCATTCATGATGCTACTGGACCAGGCAGAAGAAGTCGGAGGTCCGATCCTGGCAGTCACCGACTACATTCGAAGGACGTGGGTTGAGGGTCCAATTTGGCGAATTGAGAATTGGTGTGTCTTCCGTCAAACAGTCAGGACAAACAACGATGTTGAAGGTAAATATCTTTTTTATATACACCACAACACGATAAAAAGCAATTTGTCTTACACAACACCGACATTCAAAACAATAATCACTCCTGAAACATACAATTCTTATCGTTTTTACAATTATTTCTATATTTTGGTAAAATTGTTCTTATTGATACTAACATACTGGTTTTATATTTTAGGCTGGCACAGGAGGCTGAACACCAGAGCCGGGCGTTCCGACCTAGGCCTGTATCTTCTGATCCCGCTCTTACAGAAGGAATCTGAGACTGTGGAAATTCAGATTAGGCTTGTCACCGACAACCTCCTGACCCGGCTTCACCGTAAGAGGTACCGCGATGTTCATGGGAGACTGTTTGATGCCTGGGACTCTTACGAAGATGAGGTAATCACGACTACCCAGCTCCTCAGGACATGTGCCATGATTGCGGGTCTTGGCACCGTGGATTGTAAGGATCCAATCCACGACGAGGATTAGAGCTACACAGACCCCGTGTCAAGCAGAGTACATAAACCCATGTCGAACAGAGTGTACATATGTATATATTTGTAGGTGCAAAATGTGTGTGTGTGTGTGTGGGTTTACATATACATTAATGGGTTCAATATTTATATTTAAAATTTTAAATTTAAAAAAAATTAAAAAAATATAGTGAAAAACATAATAATGAAATAATAAATACAATGAATCTAATCTGACTTTTTGTTATCTTTTTTGTCCTATGTAATTATATCGACCCGTTCCTTATGCCGAGAGAGAAAGAGAAGAATAGAATGAACGAGTGAGAGAAAAAGAATGTGGCATAACAACAAAAATAACCTTTAATAACAAATCGTATCTCAAACTTTTTTACTTCAAAGTAAATCAAGAAACTATTTTTCCAACATACAAAATAGAAATATATGACACTTAAACTAATTTCCCTATATGAAATACATTTGGGCGAAATGACTACCCTTTTTGCACTATATTGCCTTTTGGACGAAATGTCATTTGGACGAAATGTCCATCACCCACTGATTTTACTTATATTTTATTTACCTTTGGGTTGACAGTATTTATCTGTTACTGGTGATTTTTGCAGCGTTCTCTGGCAAATCACATAAATTATGGCAGTTGGATTGACTTATATGTCAGCTCAACTAGCCAAATTAATGCATTACGCCAGGAATTTTCTCTACCCCTCCGTGTCACACAAGCACTCTTGCCTCGTTGTAAACATGCCATGTAATCCATTTCTTACTGTCTGTATTTAGATATCCAGTGTGATTTAAATGTCATATCCAGCTTGATTCACTTCTCTAAGTTATTGCTAAGGTTTATGCCGAGTAAATCCATTTAATATTAGGTAGAACACTGTAATTTATAAGTCTAAAACTGCTCATGCCTAGCTGTTTACATGTAGGCAGCCATTTTGTATTTACTATTTCCGGTTTTTCCTACTAAATTACGCCATCCAGGATTATACGCCATCTATACGCCATCCAGGGTTCTATGGCGCCATCCGCTTTATTACTGGTCGTATAGGTATAAAATTTCACCAGTAGCTTTGTAATAGCCTTTTACATTATATGTGCAAATTTCATTGATATATTTTATTTTTTTGATGCTTAAATCCAGTTTCAAAATTCACTTAAAGATCTCGCCGGGTGGGGTCTTGACGCCGTCCGGGGAATGAAGACGCCACCCGTGTTATTTCAAGTCGTATTTGTATGAAATTTCACAAGTTGTTCTGGAATATCATTTTACAACATCTGTGCAAATTTCATTCGAAAATTTTATGTTTTTATTGCATAATACCCTTATTCCTGTTTCCCTCGATCTTGCGGATCTCGCACCTGTAAACTTGGTACGGTGCTATTATGCGGGTACCAAATCCGGATCTAGGGGAATCTAGTGTGTTCGTGCCTACCGGTTTATTTTAAATAAGAAAAATAATTTAAAAAAATTAAAGAAAATAAGAAACTATAACATGTGTTAAATTCATTAAATTCATTTAAATTATGTTTCAAATCACCACCTATACTACGGCGGTCAGACTCAAGTAGGAATATACGCTACTTTATAGTACCACCGCGCCACCCGTGTTTTTTTCTACTCAAGTATCTTTAAATAAGAAAAATAATTAAAAAAATTTAAGGAACTATAACATGTGTTAAATTCATTTAAATTATGTTTAAGTTATTTTTTTTAAATCTCACCCTACACCACGGCGGTCAGACTCAAGTAGGAATATAAGCTACCATAGAAACACCGCGGCATCCGGGTTTCTATTGGTCATATCAATATTGAAATTTGCCAAAACATAGAGAAGACTATATCCTAAAGTGTGTGAAAAAAATATAAGTTCAACCTTTTTTTTTTTTTAGTTTTATGCACTTATTTTTTTAATCCATACATATACCACGGCGGTCAGAATATTCACTACTCCAGTATCATCGAACCACCCGGGATTTTACTGGTCATATTTGTAGGAAATCTGACCAATTCATAGAAAAGACTATGAACTAAAACATGTGTAAATTTCATTTCAAATTGTGCATTTTAATTATTTTTAAAAACTCCACTTTTACCACGGCGACCAGACTCGAATAGGAATATACGCTTCTTATATATTATTACCGCGCCACCTGGGTTTTTACTAGTCATAAGAAATACAATGTATTAACAATTCATAGCAAAAAACTTTGACCTAAAACACGTGTAAATGTCATTTCAAAATGTTATCTTTTAGAGCACTTTTTTTTTAATCCAACCCTTTTCACCGGCGGTCAGACTCAAATAGGACTATTCACTATGCCAGTATCATCGCGCCACCCGGGTTATTAGTGTCATATTTATAAATCTTACCAATTAATAGAGAAGACTATATCCTAAAATGTGTGTAAATGTCATTTCAAATTTTACTCTAGTATTGCATTTTTCTTATCGCACCCGGACGCCGGTAAGACTCTAATTGGAATATACTTTACCCTATAGTTTCACCGCGCCACCCGGGTTTCTACTGGTCATATTAACATAAATACTTGCCAAATCAAAGAGACTACTCGAACAATGTGTGTAACTTTAATTTCAAACTTTCATTCTTTTAGCGCATTTTTTTTTTTCATATCGCACACGCTACTCTATATTATCATCGTGCCTCTCGTGTTATGAATTGTCATATTTATAAGAAATCTTTCAAACTCATATCATCGCGCCATCCGGGTCATTAAAAGTCATATGAACATAAATACTTACCAAATCAATTAGATTCTAAATTGTGTGTAAATGTCATTTCAAAATTCATTCGTTTATCGCAATTTAAGGATTGTTCATATCGCACCGTATACGACGCCGGTAAATTGGAATATCCGCGACTCTATATTATCATCGCGCCACCCGGTCATATTTATCAGATATCAAAATTCATAAATCTAATTCATAGAGAATACTTTATTTAAAAATGTTAGTAACTTTCGTTTCAATATGTTATTCGTTTAGGGCACTTTAAAGATTTTCATGTCGCATTCTATACGACGCCGGTACGCTCTAATTGGAATATAAGCTACTCTGTAGTATGATCGCGCCACCTGGGTTATTAAAAGTCATATCAACATAAATACTTGCCAAATCAAAGAGAATACCCGATTATAAATTGTGTGTACTTTTTTTTTGCCAAATTCCATTATTTTAGCACAGTTTAAGGGATTTCATATCGCACCCTATACGACACCTGTAAGGTTCTAATTGGAATGTACGCTACCCTGTAGTATCATCGCGCCACCCGGGTTTCTACTGGTCATATTACCATGGAAACTTACCAATTCATGGACAAGGTACTAATAAATAATGTGTGTAAATTTCATTTCCAAATTTTTATTCTTCTTCCGCAATTTAAGGATTTTTCATATCGCACCCTATGCGACGCCCGTAAGACTAGTTAGTAAGACCTTACCCCGTAGTATCATCACGCCACCCGGCTTTCTACCGGTCATATTAACATGAAAACTTACAAATTGATGAAGATGGTTATAATAAATAATGTGTGTCAATTTCAATTCCAAATTTTTATTCTTTATGCGCAATTTAAGGATTTTTCATATCGCACCCTATGCGACGCCCGTAAGACTAGTTAGTAAGACCTTACCCCGTAGTATCATCACGCCACCCGGCTTTCTACCGGTCATATTAACATGAAAACTTACAAATTGATGAAGATGGTTATAATAAATAATGTGTGTCAATTTCATTTCCAAATTTTTATTCTTTATGCACAATTTAAGGATTTTTCATATCGCACCCTATACGACACCTGTAAGACTCTAGCTAGTAATGCGCTACCCCGTAGTACCATCACGCCACCCGGCTCTCTACCGGTCATATTAACATGAAAACTTACAAATTGATGAAGATGGTTATAATAAATAATGTGTGTCAATTTCAATTCCAAATTTTTATTCTTTATGCGCAATTTAAGGATTTTTCATATCGCACCCTATGCGACGCCCGTAAGACTCTTGTTAGTAATTCGCTACCCCGTAGTATCATCGCAATGTACCAATGCATAAAGAAGGTATTAATAAATAATGTGTGTAAATTTCAATTCCAAATTTCTCTTCTTTATTCGCAATTTAAGGATTTTTCATATATTTCTTATACGCGCTTATTTGTCGTTTTTTATTCTATTCTATTTAAGATTTATCTCACACTATTGTGATATTTGTCCAGTCAAAACTGGTTCATATAATACACAAAACAGGAAGAACGGTCCGTGCGATAAAAGGAGCATGTCGAATGTATTAATATCTCCTATGAATAAAAGACTATGATGCCATGCATACTAATAAGTCCTTAGGGTAAACTCAAAACCAATATTCTACTTTGTATTGTACTTCGAAATTACAACATCAATGAAGGTGGATAAATATTAGACTCTTAATTCTAATAAAACCAGTCTAAGTGTGTCAGTCTGCTTGTCCCTTATTTTGGCAATAATTGGAGTACTACTTGACCCAATCAAACCCTCGGGTCCTGTTTAGCCACCTGCTGGGTCCAGACTGATAACACAGATAAAAGCGGCCCCATAAAAGGGAGCTTCACATATCGCACCACCGGGGTTTTATTGACCATATCAATATGAACTTGGAATAGCAATATCCTAAAACCAGTATGAATTTCGTATTAAAACAATAATCGATTGTAAAACCTCACCGTATACCACGGTAATTTGCTTTATTTCAAGTATTTCAGCAATACACATCTCAGACCGTTATTTGCGGACAAGCAATACCCTCGCTCTCACAGGCACACGTACTCCCTCGTGGTGCGATATCACGCTGGGGCACCCATCAACCACCAGGAAAAAATTACGCAACAATTACCGTCTCGTGGAGTAAGACTGAAATTGACAGTTGTCAATAAGTTGTTAATAAGTTGAGTGCGTTATTGTTTAAAAGTGTTTTCAAAATTTTCAGACTATGCTTGCACAAAAGGTAAAAGAGTAATTAATTAAGTCTATATACGAATCTATATATGAACAAATTGCAAGGTTTGGATGATGGAGTTACATATCATAAAATAAGCAAGATCAATTATTCATTTCACATAAACGTAATAAAAGATAACATAAGATAACATACCCATGTCTGGTCTGGTGGCTGCCTTCTGAATCACCGTAAATACCGACATATCGCGTCTCTTGCTATATGCCTGTTTTTAGCATTGTGCAATCACACATCTACCACTACTTCTTCAGGATTTTACCCATAGACAGAGAAAATATGCGTTTGACGGGATATACACAACGAAGAAAAGAAAAAACGTATAACTCTCAGTAATACCAGGCTCAACGACGTGGACGTGGTTCTACCATGAGCCCATTTTTTTTTTTAGTTTTTTAATTAACACATTATTTTTTTTTTTTTTTTTTTTTTTTTTTAAATTTTGTAGGGTACGTAATACTTTTGACTATCCTTCAACTTAACCAAGGCATATTGTCATTCAAACACAGCACATGTGACTGCAACATCCGAGATATTACATTCGCGATCTGCGAATGTTGCAGAAAAAATGCTCCGACAACCAGGACCTCACCATGCTTTCACACAACGAGTTAGCACTGACAAAATTGGGTTGATAAAAATTTTGAATCCAAAAAAAATAAGCACTATTTTTAAAAAACAAACACAGTACATCTGCCTACAACACCCGAGATTTACGGCATTCGCGGCCTGCGGATATTGCAGGAAAATGATATCACAAAAATAACATAAGCACTATCTTTAAAACATATTCTCACATACACAGCACATCTGCCTACAACACCCGAGATTTACGACATTCGCGGGCTGCGGATATTACAGGGAAATGATGATTTCACACAAAAAAAATACAGCATAACATCGATTGGTTAACATATTTTAATGCACCATCCGATTTGCGGATATTGCATTAAAATATGACGTTTCCTGTAGCGTACATTCTTGCAAGAGAGTTCAACGGAAACAGTCCCCATTAATGCTCTGAAGAAGAATATTTAGGAAACGGTTGAAGAACAGTAGGTTAAGTTATTTTTTGCCTTTTCGCGAGAGTAGTTGTTTTAGAGTTCCTAACGCGTTTTACTTGTCCTGATTTTCTAGCAAGTTTTGCAGCAAATGCTATGGTGAGTGAGCCATCAGACGAAGTTACGACATTCAATTGATCTTGTTTAAATTTTATGAAACGATTGAGAATTTTTATACGCGATGACTCATTCATGGCTAACCACTCTTTATTAGATACTTTGAGGGACCGTGCGTGATTTGCTACTTCAAAATTTCCTCGGTTGTGTAGTGAACCTCGAATGTCGATTAATTGATGTTCATCTATTTCACGTAACCTTTCTATTAAATGTGGAAGTTTAGAGACATGCCAGTTTCCTTCAAGTTTTATTTTGTGGTTCATGCTTTCGCAGTTATTATTTTTCCAGAACAGGGGTATACATGGCCGATCAAGTTTAGGTTTAAATACATTGGAGAGTAATAATGGTAGCAGTCTATCTTTTAGGTAGGTTCCACAAACATCAAAGTATTCCGTTATCAATTCCTGTTCCTTTTCCATAAACTCAACACGGTCCCTACTAGTTAAAATTCCAGTCTTACCGAAAAGCTTTGAATTTAATTTTTTTTTAATACTTTCATCGACCCCCAATTTATGCAAATTCCTATTTGAATTTTCCTCCAGATGCCTAGTACAGAGGATATGAGTTGAAGACGGGAAAAAGGTTTTAATAGCATTTACCAACGCACGTTCTTCATCGGTACCAAAAATAATTCTTTCCGTCGGAAAATCAACCCCTAAAATAGACCTTATCTTCCCTAAAAAATCGCAGTAGGAAGCATACGTACCCTCCCAGTGAATAAACACAGGCCCCAGAATTATAGGAGATGTGCTTGTGCCCTTCCTAACAATATTATCGTTTTGAAAAACTAAACTGGTCACATAACAGGCACCTAAGTTAAAAGTACGGTCAATGCCGAGAACATTTCCATTCATTATAGCATTTTTCATTAAATCTACTTGACTATCCGAATAACACATGATGTTCGGGGGTTTTTGATTGTCACTTGCTGTAACGGACCGAATAAAAGGATTTTTCTGAAGTTCATTTAAAATAAGTTGCACCTCGTCGGCAGAATTATTTAAGTATTGATGTTTGAGTTCTTTAGCGTTATGGTAATATTTGGCATTGTAAATAACCCGGTCCTTAATTGGATTTTCAGGGTCTATCTTATTAACTTCTTTCCTAATTTGTATTGGATTTATATTATGTTCAATGCCATTAAGAATTGCCGACATTTGTTGATCATTAGTTCGTACGTATTCGGAAGACGTACTCTTCGCATTTCCGTGGGCACAAGCACCCGGGAATTTCCCTACGTATTCAAAGATTTGAACGTCTTTTGAGTTTGGTAGGTTTTGAATAGTATCTTTTTAAAATAACAATTTCATCGCTCTGGGGCTGTGGGTTAAGTGGAATAAATTGATTTGATAACAACTGTGGTATCTGGGCCACTTGGCAATCAACCGAAATACATGCTTCGGATTCGGGGGTACGTAGTTATTTTTCTGTTGAATCTTCTGTTTTTTTATATTTTAGTTTAAATATTATATAACTATTCATTTTTTTTCTATTTCATACCTCATTCACCTGTTGACCCTAATTGCCGATAAATAATTTCAACAAAACGCGTACAAGTGCTCAGAGAGCTGATACTCTTTTCTTATCTCGGTTGATGCACCTTCAAGATAATAAAAGTCACCCCGCTGAGAGGCTGAGAGTTCACTGTAGGACCCCTATCTGTATTGCACGCATACCCGTGATAAACGGTATATCACGAACTTGGTTCTTGAGGTACGGTACTGCACCATTTCGTCATATCAGTGAGAATATGCACAGGCACATATGTAGCAATATTTGAATGCATTATAAATGCCACAACCAATGTTCTCTCAATCGCTTATTCATTTCGATTACAGAACAGTTAAATCTCACTTTAGATAAAGTAGCTTCAAACTCCGTATTCTTGTTATACGCACAGTAATTTTATATTTGATACTACTAATGCACATATATAGCATGAAGTGTTATGTCGTTGAGTTACAATAGTGTATATGATTTTGCAGGGATGTCGCAATCCGGTTATGACTTGCATATCTTGCATTCTCATTTATAACATTCCACTGGCTGGTGTTTTACTGATATTAAGGAACACGTTTCGTTTTTGACCCTCTTTATTCAATGACATAACACAAGGGGCGAGTAATAGGATCATTTTTTTAAATCTGTTTCATTGTTGGGTTTAACGTCCCGCCGACGGTAGTCTTGAGTTATATATATATAGTGCTGACATACTGTAGTATCACGCTGTAGACATGTGGCATGATACCACATCCGTCACATTATCCTGGCACCTAACAAACCAGTCCTGCAATTATCCTGATATGCTGAGCGCAAAGCTAAAGGAGCTTTCTTCCGTCGTACTTCGTCTCCCATGGCAGTCATGAAATACGCGTATGAGGAAAATCTCCATAAATGCTATTTTAGGTTGTGTGTGTGTGTGTTTTTGTTTTGTTTGTTTTTTCCTAATTTTGATTGAAATAAAAGTATGATCGGTTGGAACGTAAATACTTACTTAAATACCTAATGCGCAAACTAGAGCCATTCTTGTACGATACCGGTGAACATATATTGGTGTATCGTTTTTACTTATTAGGAACTTTCTGGCGTGGTATCTGTGCGAGTTTAGAAAAAAAAGTGACTCTAAATACATTTATTCCCATGAAATCTAAACACTTCTTAAATTGGCTGTTTAAATTATCATTTTAATACATGACCTGGGATTAATACGGTTTGCACGAAAAAACATGCCCAGCGTATTTCCATGGTCTACCGTGGTATCGAAGCACACACACACACACACACACACATATATAATAAAAAATGATGAAAAATATTAATCTGACGAGGAACAACCTGGCTGGTGCGACGATACCGGGGTAGTGTATATTCCGATTGAGTCGTACCAGCGTTGTATTAATGGGGATTATAACAATAACAATGATTAAAAATAATAAATTTTGAATTGAAAATAACACACAATTCTTCTACATGAATTGGTAAGATGACCAGTAAAAACCCGGGTGGCACGATGATATTGGAGTCGTGTATATTTATATTGAAGTCTTACCGCCGTGGTATCGGAGGTGATTTCAAGAAATAAACGAATACATTTTTAATGAAATTAACACCCATTTTACGAAATGGTCACATTTCATTGTTTTTTTTTTTTTTTGATGGCACGATGATATTGGAGTCGTGTATATTTATATTGAAGTCTTACCGCCGTGGTATCGGAGGTGATTTTAAGAAATAAACGAATACATTTTTAATGAAATTAACACCCATTTTAAGAAATGGTCATCTCTATGAATTAGTAAGTTATCATGAAAATATGACCATTCATAACCCGGGTGCCGCGATGATTACCTATTAATGAGTAGTCTATATTCCTATTTGAGATTGACCGCCGTGGTATAGGGGGTGGGAATTAAAAAAATAATTTAATTGCATTCAACAAAAAAAAATGAAACAGAATGTACACGTATTTTAGGTTATAGTCGTTTCTAAGGATTGGCCTATTTTCATATTTATACATTGTATATTTATTTTATAACAAAACACGGGTGGCGCGATGGTACTCTAAAGTAGCGTATATTCCTACTTGAGTCTGACCGCCGTAGTATAGGTGGTGATTTTAACATAATTTAAATGAATTTAATGAATTTAAATTTAATTTTTTCTTAATTATTTTTCTTATTTAAAGATACTTGAGTAGAAAAAAACACGGGTGGCGCGGTGGTACTATAAAGTAGCGTATATTCCTACTTGAGTCTGACCGCCGTAGTATAGGTGGTGATTTGAAGCATAATTTAAATGAATTTAATGAATTTAACACATGTTATAGTTTCTTATTTTTTTATTTTTAGGTTTTCGCCTCTGCAGGGCGAAAACCTATTGTTCTTCTTCTGTTGATTTTTTAGGTTTTCGCATCGCTGTGCGAAAACCTATTGTTCTCGTTCTGTTTCTTTTTTTTTTTTTTTTTTTTTTTTTTTTTTTTCTTCCCCTTTTTGTGAACGGCATAGCTCCGAGGTGAGAAAAGCCACATCTATGAAACTTTTATCAGTAATAACCACGTATTTGAAGATGATCCTAACGTCGAGATAATTTTCATTTTTGTTTTGATTTTCCCGCCAGGGGGCGTTTTATATGAAAATGTTTAATAAGCAATATCTCCATTATTTGAGGTCCGAT
>CM037782.1:15382481-15432481 GCA_021229015.1 Solen grandis
TTCTTCAGTTTTTTCTTCTTGCTTTTTTTTAATTTCATTTTATTGCATTGATCTTCTTTCCATTTTTCTGCCAGCGTCATCGTCTGGGTGCCAAGTGTCATGGTATATCTTCGTCGTGGTTCTGTCTGAGCTTCTTTTTCTTCAAACTTTTTTATGTTTGTCTGGATTCTTTATCTTCCGTTGTCTTGATGTCTGTCTGGACTTCTTTATCTTCAGAAGTTCTTGACCTTTTGCTTGGACTCTCATCATCAAAATCCAACTTGCGTTTCGCTTTGGGTGATGACTTTGGCGTTGCCCATGTCTCCATACTGTCATCATATCTTGTTCTCTGTGCGTCCTGACTCATGTCTGCAATTTCCTGCATGATTTCTCTCTCTGCTTGCTTCACACTATCTGAACTTAAATTGTCAATCTTGATTCGCGCTTCTTTCAGAATGTCTTCTGGATCTCTTTTCTTTGTTTCTACTTCCTTTATAATGGGGCTGATCTCTTCAGCCCACCACCTTCTCATTGTAAACGACTTATCCGTCTTTGGTGTGCTTGTCTGTGGCTGTAATTCTTCTCTCAGATTGTCCATCATTTCGTTCCAAGTTGTATACCCCGGCATATCTTCTTGGTTCGGAGTGATTTCTTGTACTTCTTTTGGTGCCGGCATATCTGGTTCATCGTCGCTTATGACGATAACTTCTTCTTCTTTCTTCTTTTGTGGTTCCACTACTTCCGTCGCATCACCGCTACAACTGCAACTTGCCAGTCCTGGTATCCGTAAATTCAGTTTCAAATTCCTCTTCTTTCTCTTGAGCATGGTCAATGACTTTTCACTAGATAGAGTATAGGGACTCACCGGGTTCCCCATCATCTCTTTCGTATACTTGCGTTCATTTAAAATGAACTTGCGTATTCTCCTGAGACACTGCCTCAACTTAGTCTTAATGTTCTTATCAAAACTGGAATATAGTTCCTCTAATGGCCACTCTGGTTCTTGTAGCTCAATCTTTTTGAGGTAGTATTCCACTTGTCTGCGAATTTGCTTCTTGTACTTCAATTTCTTTGCTGGATTGTTCCTTGGTGTTACGTACTTCTCTGATGTACTTTCATCTTTCATGGATATGACCGGCATGTGAGACAAGTCCTCGATATGATAGCCCTGTTTTGCCTTGTGGTCAATGCTGCTTTTTAAGTAGCTGCAAATCTGTCTCTCTAGATCTCCATTGTCAATCAGTTGATGACTCTTGAAAATCACTTCAGTGGGCTCGTTGCATGCTTCCTGGTAATACTTCTCTGAGTGCATATATACATGCTCTCTTATGTATTTCTCCAAAGATGGCGCCGACTTTGCCATGATCTCTGCGTGGATTTCCAACACTTTGGCTATGTTGTCATGATTGGCATATGGCCCTACATCTGTCCAATCTTCGTAATCATCTGACCTCATTTCTTCAAATACTTTCGCGAAGTATAGAGTGTTGGGCGTCATGGCCTCTTCCAAAAATGGAGCCTTCTTTAGGTTGAGGTGGTAGAACATTCTGTTCAAAAATGCTTGTTCCTCTTGTGAAAAGAAGGCCCATGGACGGGTATTGCTGGACATCAAGATTGGGGTGCGAGCTAGACGTTTCGGCTCCCGGTTTTTAACGTTGACTGTAGTACTTTGTCCCTCAAGGATCTTCTTCAACTCTTCCACTTGTTCAGGTTTTGTCAAGGAGAGTTCAGGTATATGGATAACCAGTTTATCGAGACACTTTTGGAAGGCGAAATCAGTGCTTTGTACTGTCTGGCCGGTGTTATCCATAAACGGTGTCAGGGCGTTCATCCAAAACGTCTTCCCCGCATTGCTCGCGCCGTGAAGGAATAGACAGTTTTTCTTCGGTAGTTTTTTATCCAGTATAAGAAACATCTCCAGCAACAACTCTCCGGTCTCAATCCCTTGGTGATTACACCATTTTTCAAATAAGCGTCCGGTCTCAAAAATCGTCATGGTATCCTCATCAGGCATATATTCATTCAACAACTTCTCGGTATATGCGTTTTCCACCTTCATCTGACTGTAGTGAAGTTCTTTCACAGCCTCGTTACGTATTGCCTGGAAATTGCTGATGAGTGATATATAGCGCCAAGTATCCAAGTCCTGTTGGTTGTTCTGGTTTATTATTTCTTGCAGCATGCGGTCACAATCGTTGGTTTGATATTTCTGGAGCAAGTCCTTCAACATTTCTACACGCTTTGCTGTTTTATTCTTCTCTTCAACTTTTTCGGCCTCCTTAATCTTAAACGTAAGCTTAGACCCTTCTGCCATGCGTTGAATGATGTCTCCCATCCCAGAGCGTTGTTTTGTCATTCTCTTTGTCATAGGGTTGTCAACAGTGGTAGGATGTTCATCATCATTTCTTCCCTCCTCTTCTATCTCTTCATTGACTTTGTCGTATTGTCCGCCGTACTGTAGACTCTTCTTCAATATTCCTGACAACTGAAGATTATTCACCCCCATTAGGATCCTAGGGCTTTCCAGCATGTGTTTGCAGAGATTCATGGGGTATAAGACCTTTTGGTACTTAATACGAATGTCAACTTTCTTGAGCTCCTTACTCAACTGCGTGTACTGGTAACACTGTGATAGCTTGTTGTTTGTTTCATTAGACACAATCAGGTGAATATGCATTCCGTTTACTTGGCATGCTGTGTCCACCTCCCCGTCATGCCAAATAAAGGCGCACGGGAAGCTGTTCGCAAATCTCTTGAGCTGATTATTCACGCGTTGGGTTGAGTCATCCATTGCCTGATATATCGGTAGCTGGGTGGCAAAGTTAATTGTCGGCCAGTTAAGTATCTCTGTATTGCTCTCGTCATAGTTCCTTTCACTGGCATACTCGCCGAGACACGTTCCTTTGGGTGACACCTTAATTTTCCCATCCTCTTCTAACTGGAATATACGATTCTCTATCGTTTGTGGCGAAATCAGTCCGTTCAAATTATATATAATGACGGAGCACAAGTTCTGAGCTGAAATTGACTTCTCAAGCAGTTCAGTTGAGATTTGTTTCGGCCTCTTGCCGCGGTTGAATTCTTGGCTGTAAATAATAAGAAACACTAATTGCAACTTTGAATCTTTTAATTAAGCAAACTGACTTAAATCTTGCAAGGGGGTTAAATTAGCTAGTCCAGTCATATCAATAACATCTCCTACAATACTGAAGAAGGGGAAAGCATTATCAATGATATCCAAGAAAACACCACCTTTCCTAAATGCATCTAATATTTCTGAGTTGTTTAGAGGTTGAAATTTTCCTATGAATCTTGCTACATCTTCTACTGAGTCTACTAGTGATTGTACTTTCTGTGCTGGTGTATTTGCTTGTTCAAATGCTTGAGCTATCTTCACTGGGTTTACATCTGCTGTGGATGCCAATACTTCTTCTAACTTACCTGGTGTAATGATTTTGTCAAGTACTGGTTGCAGTAGTGTTTGTATCTGTGATGGTGATACTACATTTTGTAATGCTTTCATTTTAGATTCTAATTCATTTAATCTTATCTTGAATGCTGGTATGTTAAGTGGTTGATTGTCAAAGTCTGTTATTTTGGAATCCATTTGATCTACTTTGGTTTGCATGTCTGCCCAATTTGTTTGTAGAAATTCTTGTTGTACTAGCTTTAAATCATTTATTTCTGAGACTGCATAATTTGTTTTATCTGTATTATCTAGTGTGTTAATATTACTTGCGTCAAAGTAACTTGGTAAATCTAAGTCATAGAACTGTGCATTTGGGTCATTTGTTAATTTTGGCTCTATTTTCTGATCTGGTAGTATATCAGTTGTGTTTGATTCCATTAAATACACCAATAGTGGGACTCCTGGCTTTGTTGTAATGAACTTATAGACACCATATTTCAATTGATTTTCATCACTTACACCATCTGTTATGTAATATTCTGTTTCAAATTGCCATACGTGGTCTATGTCTGATGTCAAGGATGTTGATAAGCCTCTTGCAACTGGTTTTTTAACTTTAGTTTTACAGACTAGATATCTATAATTTATCTGTAATGGATCTACTACACCATCTAATAGAGTTAAGTCAGTGAACCCATATTGTGGATACTTACCTCCGCTTTTCTCTCTGTCATTAAGTACTGACATATAATTACATGAAAGAATCCAGTAATGATATCTTTTAGTAGCTGGTGTCATTAATCTTCTAACATCTAAATTTGTTTCTAATTTAAAGGCTTGATATGCTTCCCATTCTGATTTATTCATCCATTCTAATGCTTTTATGACTGCAAACACATGTTTTAGAAATAATAAGTTACTTGAATGTACATCTCTACCTCCATGTGCTTCATGTGGATATTGAAACTTCCATGCTATAGGTGGTAATACTGCTATTTCTTTACTGTTACCTATTGGTAGTGGTCTTGGATTTATGATAATGGTTTTCAACCCTGGTTCTTGACTTAACAATTTACAATATTAAAATATTTTCCTGTATGTGTCCTTACATCTTTTTCATGGCTGGCTTTAATATTTGGACTATATCTAAAAAATAATTTTTAACAGCATAAATCATAGTTTGATTAAGAGTCATTTCATAATTATAATTTCCATTAACAAAAATGTTAGTAACAACTTGTTCTCTAGTTAAGTATCTATGATCCATAGTTGCTGTGATCACTCACCCTTGCTCAGTCATTGGTCTTGGGAACTTTTGCTGCACTTCCTCCTTGGTCGTCTCCTTCGTGGCCTCGCTTTGGTTGATATGATCCCCGGAGATCTAGACCTCTCCCCGTGTCTGTGTCTGGAATAGGATCAATTGGTTCTCTATCACCAAATAATTCAGGTGATGTTGGTAATTTAGGTACAACTGGTTTATCTGTTCTTGTACGTTTTACTTCGTCTTGTCCTAAATAGTTTTCTATTCTACTAGCAAAATATTCTCTATCTTGTAGTAATAACTCTGATGCTTTAACGAAATCATCTGGTGTGAACGTGGGTCCTGATACTGGCCCTTGTACTTGTGCAGGTAGTGTGTCAACTAATTGAACTGGCTTTGTATCTAATGTCTTTTTAACTTTACTTTTACCCCATGGGTCTGCTTTTCCTTTAGCAATTACTTGATTAATTCCATCAATTCTTTGTTGTATTTTATGTTTGTTATGTTTGTTTAATTCTTTAATTTGATCTATGTCCCATATTTGCATTAAGCCTGTCTTTCCAAACACTCTTCCTCCTGTTCCTAATTTAGGATAAGGTGTATATCTGTTTTGTGTTCTGGGGTTAGTCCATACTGGTGGGTCTTCAACACCTATTTCACTCCATAATTCTCTTGGTCTTATGAATCTTATATTATTTAATTTAGGTGAGCCTGATGTTGAAGGTTTAACTTCTACTGGTAATACTGGTTGATTGTTTTTGTCTGTTAATAATCCATCTTCTGTATTTATTTTGTATTTTTCTTTATCATTTGCAGTTAAATTGTCATTGACTTGTGGCGGTAACATTTCCTCAAAGAATTCTTCAATCATATCCTTATCTAGACCATAGTCTTCAAGTACTTGTTTTTGTAGCATTGGTGGTATTTCATTTTTGTGTTGTTTTTCTAATGCATCTGTATCTACTTTTATTGTTAATGGTTCATCCTTTTCTGTTGTTTGTATTTTAGTATCGTAGCCTTTAGATTCTAACTTAATTGCAACTTCTTCTATTGTAGCATGCTTTTTAACTTCAGGTTTTTTAACTGGTTGTGGTTTTTCTTTACTGGCATCTGCATACATAATGCCAGTTAGAGGCATGACGAAATTTTCAGCATGAACACCAAAGTTATATCTTAGTCTATCTGCAGCAGATTTTTCATAGTTATCTTTATATATGGTATTTAATCTTTCTGCTTGGTCACCCAACAAGAATAAATTAATGCCGCCAGTAGGTGAGTAGAAGAATTCAATAGTTGAAGTATATGTGCATTTAAATTGTGCTCTCCTATTTGCTTTACCTCTAGCAGTGAAGAAAGGTGCAAATCTTAGGAATACTGAGTTTGGATGTATGATGGGACTTCTATTGATTTGTGTAGCCATATTTGCTTGCACACCATATACAGTAGATAATAATACCATATACAGTAGATAATAATTTATTAGCTAGTTTTAAACTGTTGACATTGCATGGTTGTGCCCCCATATCTGCAAAGCTAGCACATGGAATTCTACCTGAATCAAAGTTAAATGTTCTACTTAATGGTTGACCTGTTTTCCAATTACTAACTGTAAATAAACCGTTATATGGGTCAAACACTGTTGAGTCTAAGTCATCAGTATTTTCATGCTTAAATGACAATGTCATTTCAGGTGGGAATCTTATTTTAGCTCTAGGTATAGTACCTTCATTTATATTTTGTGGTTCGACAACTGTAAAGTTTCTATTGACTTCAAATAACCCTCTTTTGCCTATTGGCACAATATTATGTGGTCTAAATTTACCTGTTTTGTCTTCAAATATTTCTATTGTGTCTGTTTGTGGAGTAGTTACTATTCTACCATCAGCTTGTATTTCATCTCTACTAGTTATTAAATCAGTACAATGGAATGCGTGACTAAGTATTTTATAAGAGTTAGCTCTGGACATATATTTCCATAAGTGTGTTGGTAGTACAGAAGCCTTAGTTGTATTATAGGGTAAATAAGATGCACCCCAGTCATATGATAGACATAATTCTTTGTTTTCATCAGTTTCGTAAGCACCCCCAGTTGCATCAATACCAGCACCCAGAAAATGCATATAAGTTCTACTAAAAGTAACTGTCTCAGAATAACCAGTATCTTCTGCTCTAGTAAAGTTAGTGTCTATGCCTACATTGCCAGATGAAGTTCCGCTACCAAAACCTAAGTCAGCTTGGACTTCAGTGTTATTGGTTTCAGCATTTGTTAATAAGTCTTTTCTTGCGTTTTTAGTACTCATCTTCAGACTGTAAGATTGTTAAAATAGATAATATATCTCTAAGCTTTCTTTCAAGTCTCAAATAAATTCTCGGAAAATCTCTAGATCTAGCTCTTTGCAATTCTATTCTCATAAAGTTAACTGATACAAGTTTAATAATAAGAGCTTCGTAATTTTCCATTACTCACGGTTTATGATCCTCCTTCCTTGTTTCCTCCTTTTTATGAAACACTAAACACAGTTGATCCAATTTAAGATACTTTAAGTTCTCTTTGTTAAGAAATATATGAATATTGAGCGTAGCAGTCTGCATCAACTACTCTCGGCGCCCACTGTATTCTGAATGATGATTTAAAATGGCTGACAGTTATTTTATATTGTTTATTCTGTTAAGTAGGCTCTGATTGGCTGAATAATGTTTGTTTTGTCTGTTGCTAAGACGCTCTCGCGTGGAATACAGTTGTCGTCATGTCTAGCACGTGAGGAAGGATCACTGCCCAATCATAACTGCCGAAACAATCACTGCCGTCGATTGAGAATGAAAGGACACATTCTATTGGTTGGGCAGTGGCAGTGCCGTCGCCCTTCGGGGACCCGTAGGGCTCAGCGTCCGCTAATCGGCACTGCCACTGCCCAACCAATAGAATGTGTTATATATATAACACTCTCGAAAGCTTTCAAGTCAATACCATAAAGGATGTTAAGCAAGAGGGCCATTATTTGCAAGTTATCAGCCTTGGTTTCCTGATACCCCTTAACCATTTCGTAAACATTCAAGTCAATACCATAATGTGTTTTTGAGATATAATGCTGACAGTAGCTTGCATGTTAAATTTAATCAAAATTTTAAAGTTAAAAATGGGGCCATAATTAATATATTAAGTCAACAAATATCTACCCTGATTGCCTGATATTCAAGTCCATACATTAAATGATTACTGAGATATAAAGTTTATACTAACTTGCATGCAAAACTGTAACCTGGAGCTGCAATGACAACGCGATGCCGAAGGATATTCTTTGAAAAATTCAGCTAAAATACATTTCAGTTTCAGCTTGCTTTTTTTTTCAGAAAAAAAAGGTAAAAAAATGGTTCAAGATTTTGTACTGGTGCTTTTTCATTTCAGGGCTTCCCGCCAATCAACTAGTCACTCTAGAATCGCCTGAAATAAGGCAGAGGAAAGACGGTTTAGAGTTTGGTTTTTCATTCTGCATTCTTGAATCAACTGGGTATGAGAATATCCACATGTTCATCGACCCCACAAAAGTCAATGACCTTAAAACCAGTGGCTCCTACGTTTTGATTAGAGGTTCAATATTAGATGACAACAGTGTAAAAGTTACAAAAAAATCAATGGTATGTATATAACATTCTATATGAAAATAACTTATTAAAAAATAAGTCTTTTTTTTAGCTCACCTGAGCACAACGTGCTCATGGTGAGCTTTTGTGTTGGTCCGCCGTCCGTCGTGCGTCGTCAACTTTTTAATTCAAACGACTTCTCCTCCTAACCTACTGGGCAGATTTTAATAAAACTTTACAAAAATGACCCTTGGGTGACCCTCTTTCAAGTTTGTTCAAATGGTTCCAGTCTGTTGAATAACTAGGTCACAGGAGCTTAAAATAGACAAAAAATTTACAAAAAATTGCAATCTTCAAAAATCTTCTTCTCTGAAACCAAAAGGCACAAAGCTTTGATATTTGGTATGTAGCATCATATTATGGTCCTCTACCAAGTTTGTTCAAATTATGGCCCTGGGGTCAAAATTGGCCCCGCCCTCGGGTCACTTTATTTACATAGGCTTATATAGGGAAAACTTAGAAAAATCTTCTTCTCCGAAACCGTATTTCACAATCACCCCACTTTATCTCAAACTGAAGATTATATTCAAGTAGAAATGCACTAATTAATTAAAACTTTTTAACTATAAAAACACAATGTTTCATTATTCCTGATCTGACTTAAAAATATACATAAAGAAAATCATTTAAGCCTTTAAAAAAGAGGCCCAAGGGCCATAAACGCTCACCAGTAAATCAGCATATTCAAGATTTTTTCTGTAAGGAAATCAAATGACAAACCAGAGAGCAACTTCATTTTAGCAATCATGGCAGACATTCATGAAATCAATCCTGACCATTAATTTCATGGAAGTAAAATTCTGAAATTTATTAATTGTATTATCAGTTGCAGTTACACGATGTGAATGGAGTTCGAAAAATAAACTAGCAGAATTTATCATGATAGTTTGAAAGACACAGGGCTTTTTGTATGGGAAAAAAATGAAAGCAGTTCGTTAAAATGGTTGATTTAACTTTTACATAACATGATTAAACTTTTAAATAACAATCTGTAACAAAATATTTCGAAAATTCTTTAATATCGTTTCAGATTCCTTTTATTTACAAGTTGTCAAAAGAGAAAGTAAATCCGCGAAAACTGATGACATTTAGAAATGCAAAGCTTTTTAGCTCACCTGAGCACTTGTGCTCGGGTGAGCTTTTGTGATCGCCTTTTGTCCGTCGTGCGTCGTCCGTCGTCAACAATTGCTTGTGAACACTCTAGAGGCCACAGTTTTGGCCCAATCTTCATGAAACTTGGTCAGGATGTTTGTCTACATGATATCTCGAATGAGTTCGAAATTGGGTCATGTGGGGTCAAAAACTAGGTCACTATGTCAAATCTTAGAAAAACCTTGTGAACACTCTAGAGGCCACAAATTTAGCCCAATCTTCATCAAACTTAATCAGGATGTTAGTCTACATGGCTAATTTATTCTTGAATTTTATTGGTTAAACTCAAAAGCACACCTGATTGGTTAATCTGATATGACGTCACTAAACCATTCGTATTTAAAAGACATTTTTAGGAATTTTGTTCATTCATTTTATGAACGACTTGACCATGAAATCAACGTTTAAACTTTCTCGACACATACCGTCGAAAAGCACTTGAGTGCCTCAGTGTTTTTTAGTGAACGTGTCATGTACAGAACTATTCAGATGTGTTTAGAAAAACCTAACGGAGAAGCAGTATGGTAAACGTTTTGAAGTGACAAAACGTTTAATGACCCTATTGGACTTTTGGGATATACAAATACACCAAGCAAGAAAATCAAAGTCGTATTTACCAGGACCAAAAGGGTGATTTTTATTATAACTGCTTACCCCGTTACCTAGCGGAATTACTGGCTTGTCTGGACACGTTTTTCTATTCTTAGAGATGACGGAGGTGTAGCAGCTAGTAGTAGTAGTATAAAGACACTTTGGCAACTTTGCAGGCACGGTAGGCACGTTCACGTGACCTCTGTCGTAACAATGGGGTCAGTCACGACTGAACACAAACAATGGGGATGCTGCACCTAAGGATGAGTAGCATTCCAAGTAGATCACGTGACGTAACAATGGGGTCAACACGAACAATAGGGAGGCTGCACCTAAGGATGAGTAACATTCCAAGTAGGGGTCATTGATCCCTTACATAACAATAATATAGGATACACCCATATCTAGTATCTATGAGGTCATCATGGTAAACAATGAATGACACACCCCTGTCATAACGAGGAGAGCTGTATTATATAACAACGTCTTCTATATAGAAACGACGTTTATTGAAATCAGAAGTATATTTGACTATTATATATTTTCATTCAAGCTACTCCCATACCTTTTTTTAATTATTATTTGTTTATTTAATCCCGATAAAAGTAGCTACATTTCACAACTAAATGTCCGAAATAAATTGACAGGCTTATTACAAATATACGCCACAGTATAATCAGCATGTTACCATAACCCATCCTACATTCTATCGGATGATAAGATAACAATACCCTTTCAACAGTAAACACCGGGTCTTTGAAATACAATACTATACAAACTAGGGTATTAGTTACATCGTGAGCGTCAACCATGAAATCTATTAACGGAGCAGACGATAGGTCGCGTGTCATATAACACCTTCTTTTACCCTCTCTCTCTCTCTGCATTCGTGTGTGTGTATAACTATTACCAGTATGTTGTTTACTGTTAAACCTTTTCGGGCGTAGTCGTGCGTTTCCGCTGTGGGTTCTAATTCCGATCGGGTGTTCGGGATTTTCATGCGAGGAGGCCTTGGGTTCGACTACCGGTCGTGACTTCGGGATTTTTCATGCGAGGAAGCCTTTGGTTCGACTCCTGGTCGGGATTTCTTGTACCTTCCAGCTGGATTGTGATACATCGGGGTAGCGTGTCTAATTATACCTCGTATCTCTCTCTCTCTCTTATCGAGATTTTTCCAATCTCTAGCCCCTTTTTCACTGTGGGTTCGAATCCCGTTCGAGACTTCGAATTTTTCATGCGAGGAAGACTGGATCGCGATAGATCGGGACCTTTTTGCCTTCTACAGAGGTCCTGCGGGGTCTTCCTCCCCTTGTAATTAGCTATACATCACTGAAATACTGTCGAAGCGACGGTAAACACCAATCCTTCAATCTCTAACTCAATGTCCATAACGAAATAAGTCAACATTTGATTAACTTAATTTTTATTATTATTTTTTTTTCTTAACAATCAAATTTCATATTTCAACTGATTGATTTCTGCCTGCAGCTCTCTAAGCTGCCGCAGGCAGTTCTGGAGGTTTCCCTCCACCACCATCGCATTCCTGTTGAGGTGTGCCTATAAAATAAAAAGATAATTAGAAACGACCTAAAGCAAATACACGATATAAGTTTTAATGATAAATTTAAAATGATATTTAAGTTCTATCGGAGTATTAACCCCACAATTTAGCCTATGTTATTAAGATTAATTTCATATAAGAAAATAACAATGTACTCACAGTTCTCATCACGGCGGGATGCCACTCTATATCCGCTCGGGGTGTAGCGGGAGGGGGTGACATTATCACCTCTCCTGGAAATAGGACCCGCCTGACTTTGAGCTGAAAAAAAAAATCAAATTACAGCGTAAACAAAGTTATTCCATCGGAAAGTTTAGCTGTTTAAACCTTTCTTATGTTTTATGTCAATTTCTTTTCTTTTCCCGTTTAATTAAGTCTCATAAATGGGAAGAGTGAAGGTCAAAACTTAATAACTTACGGATGGTTCGCCGGAATCCTGTCGGCGACATTAAGGTGTGGTAGTTGACTTAATTCTTGACTGAAACACAAGAAATAGAAACCTATTATGTTTTATACAAATATCGATTACACGAATCATACTGATTAGGATGCAGCTTGCGAGTCTAGACAAATCGCGGCGCTGACCCAAGAAGGTGCGTATCTTTTGTTATATATAATAGGGTTTATCTACAACTTGAGTACACAATAGAAATCTATTATGTTTTATACAAATATCGATTACACGAATCATACTGATTAAGGTGCGGCTTGCGAGTCTAGACAAATCGCAGCGCTGACCCACAGAAGGTGCGGTTATCTTTTGTATATAATATAATAGAGTTTATCTATCGAACGTAATATGCAATATAATAGGAACAAATCTGAGTCATTATTTCTCAATAAATTATTGCGTTTAATCTATAACGCATTAGTTTAAGTTCGGATTTGAAAGTGACAGGATCTAGCGTTTGTGCTTATTAAAACTTTAAATACAAGAAATTAATTGAAATTTAGAGTTTTTTAGCGTAATAAACGGATCGATATTTAAGCGGTGATTGCATTATTTTTTTATTGTGACCACATTTTTCACCATTTTTAAGAAATAAAACGGAGCTTACCTCTGACATCGTGCGTCCAAAGAGAAGTGAAGTTTGGAGACCAAATATTCAATGCTTTTGAATTCGTAAAATCACGGTGTTCGATTCAGTATTTCATTCCCTAAGCATCTAGATTGAAAATGGAATAAGGTCATTGATCCGGTAATACCAATTACGTTTAGGTCAACTGAAATGGAATATCTTCTTGATCATCTCCAAGACAGTATTGAAGATCAGTCTTACACGCAAGCTGACCTAGATTTAATCGATCAGATTGAAAATTCATATTTGCAAAAGAAAGAATTCGACGCTGTAGGTAAGTTATTTTGTCATTAAAGGGACAACAGTGCTTATCGAAATGAAATTTCTTATGGTTATAATATAAGTCCTGTTTCATATTTAATTCTTGCTTTTCATTGTAATAGGTATATCTACCAATTCATTAAATTTAGACGAAGACACGCTGAACTGGCCATCAAGACAAATATTACACTCTACACTCGTGAATGACACGAATGAAATCAACCTGGAATTTGAAACCGATCTAGAATTTTCGTGCGAATAAATCTCTGAAGGTATTCATCTATTTTATGAGTCGGGTCGGGTCTAAAAATAAAGTATCTTTAAATATTTTCATGACCATCCTATCAGATAAAACACTTTTTTGGTAATTTAGCGAATGTTTTATATATATATATATAGTTCGCCTTAATGCTTTTCCAAACATTCATATTAATTGCTTTATTACAAATCACCAGTTTTCTCATTTATCTCGTTTGCGATACTATGTTTCATATAACCACATCTCTCTATCTCTCTCTCTCCTTAAAATTATGCACACATCTCTCTATCTCTCTTTCCTTAAAATTATGCACTTAATTAAAAACTCAGGGGGTAAGGAACTACAACTCAAACTTTTTTTATTTTACTTTAATTGACGAAATCTAAGTATAGTGATTCTATGAAAATAGGAAATATAATAGAGAAATGAAATATAAACAACATCCCAAATGTATCTGGTAGGTAACGTCTTTTGAAATGATTTTAATTTAATAAAAAGGTTGAAAAAATGGTTTTGATATTTCATCTATTTCCGCTTGAGCTTCTTTTCGTAGGTTTGATTTTGAAGTAGTTACAATTGATAGCATTTTCCGTGATGTTGAGTAATTACAAATTGGACAGTTTGGAAATTTAAATATAAGTTTTGAGCAACATAGGTGCACAAATTGACGACAACAAATGGTTCTTTTGATAGGGAAACAAACGGTCATATCATTATAATGTGGAGAGAGGACATCTTCGAGTGAGGATGAATGATAAAATGTACAGATTTTACAACTTTGTATCCAATAAGGTGTAAAGTTTTGAATGTTTAAACATGGTTTATTAATGTTTGAAAATCTATGAAGTTGCGTGAAAAGTTTAGAATCATTGTATAGAGAATATGCCTTTTTAAGACGTATTAAAAGTTGGATGGTGAAATGGTGATTTTGGCCATATAATTGAAATATTTGGACAAATTTAAGCATTGGATCATATAAAAAATGTCATCTAAAAGTTCTTGAACTTGAAAAAAGTCTGCAAAATATACAACGTAAGGGAAGGGAATAAAGCTACAAAAATACTCAATGGGGTTTTATTAAGAAAAATTGAAAAAATGTTAAATTACGTTTGGAATTTGTTAATGGAAAGGGTACTATAATGTTTTAAGTATTTACGAAATTCAGACCGTCATGAAACCTTTCCATACACCTAAAATATTCAGAATGTTAACTACTACAAGTTTACACAAGGGATATTACTTTCTAATAAAGCGCAAATTATAAAACTTTGAACACAGTGAAATACTTATACCACAATTATTAAATATCTGTGATATCTTTTAATAGCATTGAACCTATTGGTTTTAATAGCATTTGAATACCGTATTCTCACTTGTGGTAAGATACCACGTAAACAAATAAGTCTATCTTTTAATAATATATGATCACCGTATTCTCACTTGTGGTAAGATACCATGTAAACAACCAATAACCGATAATCCAGCCACATTCAACACCTGCAGTTTATGCATAGATAAATTCGATCCTAGATTTCATCGTCAAAAGCATATTCTTCAAAAAAGTTATATGGTGGTGTTATCGCCTCAAACACATTCGTATATTCCTGTTTTACACCAGTGGTTGGCTGAAGCACATCATTGGTTGGCTGAAGCACATTATTGGTTGGAGTGGTTAATAGCTCCTTAAGCACCGAAGAGGTTGAACACAACAGAGAAGCTGAATTTGAGGGTGTTGTGTCTAGCGGATGACTTGCTAATGATGTTAGGGGCAGTAGTCCAGATGTTGGCTGAATCTGTAGTCCAGATGTTGGTTGGATCTGTAGTCCAGATGTTGGTTGGGTTGGTTGGATCTGTAGTCCTGTTAAGATTGAAGGGTGTCTTGTTGTTGATGATGGAGGAATCTGTAGGGTAGATGTTGATGGTACAGCCTGCCTCAGTG
Organism: Solen grandis; assembly: GCA_021229015.1. Lineage (NCBI taxonomy): Eukaryota > Metazoa > Mollusca > Bivalvia > Adapedonta > Solenidae > Solen > Solen grandis. Next base: position 15,397,615 of record CM037782.1, read on the forward strand.
GTAAAACACCATGTGATGTTTGCTGTTTGGGATGTGATGATAATGGTGATGATGGTTGAGACGGTGGTTGATGCAGTGGTAATTTCATCGGTGTTCTCGTCCACTCATTTCCTACTCTAGTCAGCTTCATTCGAAGTGGACTTTCCATCCTTCGCTTTTTCGGGCTTGGTTGATTCTCTTTATCATCGAGGGAGAGCTTTCGTTTCATCAAACCCTTAAATTATACAGTAAACATATTATTGGTATAAGCTAGTGTAAAAGGTTTGAGAATAAACATCGTCATTATCCAACAACTTAAGAAAGAGCGCTTTGGTTTAACATTAAAATATCACATTCATTTTAATGGAGGAACACTAGACTAATAAAAATGTAAATTGGATAAGTTTGACAAATTAAATTAATAAAATCCATATATTACCTCACATGGTGTACCATTCGACAGTTGATGGCATAATTCAGAGTCCGCCTGACTCCATTCACCCCAGTTTTCAACTATTTCCTTCATAACATGAACTGGTAACGAAACATGCTTTGACTTGGTTTCATCTCTTATATGGAAATAGGTGTTTTGTTTAAATTGGTTCATTGTTACTCCGAATCTACTCCCACCAATACTTTGTGACACTCTCACCAACTTCCCATTTGAATTATCAAACATTCTGAACATGATTGTACTTTAGCTCAAAACTGAATGATTTGCAAGTGTAGAACACTGAACTTTTATAGTACTGTATAGTTTTGTATTTCAGTCATATAGCGATTTCCAGCTAATTACAGGTGGGGGGGGGGACCCAAATGTCCACGTAAAACACCAACCTTCCGCAAGTCAGCTGGAAAGCTTTCTCGCATAAAAATCTGAATGACCCTGTCAGGATTCGAACCTACTCGGTGAGGGGCTGTAAGCGACTATATACCTTTAAAACAAACAACAAATATTAGCTTTGAACATAAATTTAAATGACTCCACTCCAGGTTTTACATTATGCCGCCAAAGAACCAGTCTCTTTTACTGGCAACTTGTGTTGCTGGTCAATCACTGTAGCGGTTATTATCTTGCATAACTGACCTACTGCTGACCGCTCGATGATCACCAACAAGTCTAAAAGGTCATAGATGATGGCACGGTGCCATCACATGTGTTGAGGGTACAGACCGTAATCCGTTCAAGTACACCAAACGAACGTAAACGAAACGCTATTCAAACGCAAACGAAACACGAACGGAACGCAAACGAAACGTTAAACGAAAACGTAAATTTAACGCAAACGAACTATACAAAACGATAAACGCAAACGATAAAGGTAAACGGTATCAAAACGTTTGCATTAAACGCTGAGGTATGGGATTCGGATATTCTCTAACTTTATCGTGGTTATGTTGACAGTGCAATTATATTTTAACGAAAAAAAAAAACACATCAATAGTGCATTTTTTTTTGTTAAATAAATGAGTGATACAATTGTAAAAAAATGTTTACAATAAAGTAAAAAGGGATTTTTTCTTCCCCCGTCATAAGATTTATTTTTGTTTATGTAATAAACATAAAAGCGGCCTAGAATTGGTTCTCTATTCACGTGTTTGTATAAGCGTTTATTAACGGCGACTTGACCAGTCAGTGTATTGGCGAACGGGTATTGTGACAATTTGAGAAGATAATTGTCTAAGTTAGTGTGATAGGCTGATTAGTCATTATGACAACATCCGGCAGCTTGCATGTATGAAATTGCCGAAGATTCCCCAAATTGACTACATGTACAATATTAGCCGATAAATTAAGAGAGCTTGTTTGTTACACGTGGTTGTTGTAATATTTTATTAATTTTTTTTTTATCCATTAATCATGTTTTTTTTTTCTCTAAATACGTTCTCGATAAATTTCAACAACGGAAAATTGTATCATTTAAGTCTAAATATATTGTTACACACAAGTGACACAATGCAATATGTTTATGACGTGAATATCTGCCACCCCATTATTTATACGAGTCGGACAAATTTCAGTTATAAACACCGGGATAAACACCTGTTATATAAAAAAGAAATGCTCATGTGAAGATGACTATTGATATATAGTAGACCTAAATTGTTTTACAATGTCTTGGTAGTTGATTACATTGATAAACGTACATGCCTACAAAACGAAGAAGAAAAATTTAACTAATGAACTGCCTATCAGAATAACTTTCTAAATTAAAGAATACAATTCCTCTTGATTTAATGTTTTTTAAACAAAATCCCAGTGGTTTGTTATCTGTTTGCAGTAAAGCTATACATTTACCATAATATCTTGAAATAAAGTGTCTACGTGTACCATGTATCTGCATACATTGGACAATTTAAAACAAATGTTATCAGTCTTGCTAAAAAGTGACATGCTAAAAACTTATCATGCTTTAAAGTGTTTTTTATTTACGTTTTAATATCTTGTATTGATCAAAAATTTCCTTCTAGAAATTTCACCAAAATCTGAATGAAACAAATACAATTGTGAATTTCACTAAGTGTCACAAAAAAATGACACCATACAGCACTAGCACCCCATATCTGTTTATTCCCACTTCCGTTCTGTATGTGTGTTAGGTCGCGAAGTCTAATGATGAGGGGAAGGGGCGTTATCGTTGAAACAATACTTCACTAAGAAGGATGACCGGATGTAATTAGTATATTAACAACATTCCTTTCTGACTGACCAATGACAGACGGAGACATTTTTATACAACCCACATTATTGACGGTATATAAGCTTTCAGAAGAAAATATCTTTCCACTATCTGCAAGATCTACAAACAGAAATAGGTAAGTCAATAAGACTTGTTATTATTGTTTATCGTCATCCAAAACTGCTCTCTTGATGTAGATGTATTGTTAGAGTTACAATTATGAGTAATAGAATTGTATGTCATATGAAATATAACACGATGTTCTAGTACATCTCTCTGTAAATACTATTAAAATAATGCCATTGAAATGGTTAAAACATATGTCCTTCACAATTCCAATTTATTGGCTATATATGTAGGGGACCGGTGACCGAAAATGCCTGGGAAACGGTTGGGGTGCCGTTTTTTGGGCACCCTTGAACACGAGGGAGCAGGTGGCCGAAGCGGAGAAACCGCAGGGCTGCCTGAAGAAGAACTCGAGTCCGAACTTTTTTCAGTTAGGATCGGCGAAGACCGGTGACCCACACGCCTAGAGTGGTGAGCCGACCTGGCCGTTGATCGGTGACGATCTTTTGCCGATGACCGGTCTTGGGTCTCTGAGACCGATCACGAACAATAGATGTTCGACAATGACCGGTGACTGATGACCGGTGTCCGGTGATTGATGACCGGTGACCGGTGCCTGGTGACCGGTGCCCGGTGACTTGTGGTCGGTGACCGGTGGTCGGTGGCCGGTGACCGGTCCTGACCGGTGACCGGTCCCTGGTAGATATACCCGGTGACCGGTCCCGTATCATAGACGATGGTCGGTGACCGGTCTTGACCGGTGACCGGTGGCTAGACCTGACCGGTGACCGGTCGCGGGCCTTGCTATGACTAACATCAAGCAAATGACCGGTCATGCCCGGTGACCGGTCGGAGTAGTCTCCTTGTCTGCTACCCTGGGGCTAACGCAAGGAGAGCCGTACAGGGAGCCAGGAGACGAAGGCGGCCTCTCCGAAGAGGGGCGGGAAGCTTTCTTCCTGGGAGGGGGAGAGGGACTCCGACCCCCAGCAGCACTGAACCTAGAGAAGGAGGAGGAAGATGAGGCCTTCCTTTTCCGGGATGAATAGGATCGACGTGAAGAGGCTTTCTTCCAGACCTCTTCTGACCACGAAACACAAGCAGTGCAGGTGTTATCCCTGGAGCACCCCGAGCATGAAAGGCAGGACTGATGGGAGTCCCAGGACGCCTTGACATGTCCGCAGGAACCCCGAGACTGCGACATTGAAAAGTCAATACAAGAAAGAACAATGTAAGCAAAATAAAACGGGAGAACCGAAGGAAACCCAAAAGTATATATATACAAAAGGGAGCCGAAGCACGGAAACCCGTGACACAAGGCAAAAAATCCCGATACGGGACGGGGATTGAAAATTCTACGATATAGAAGCACCAACTGTAGCTGTAGTTCCAAACAGAACTGGAGAAAAAGAGGTAAATACACGTATGACCTACCGGGTTGCACCTGTAGTTCTTAAAATGACGGACCAAGCCTGTAACTTAACATAGACAGTAGACTGACAAGAGATGTTGATACTAGTTAGCCAAATAGTTTAAACTAATACAAAATCTCCTAAAATTCACAGAAATAATCAAAATAAAAAATATTGTCTTACCTTGTATGCATGCTTCGGTTTTGGTGCCTTTGAAGGTAACTTATCCATGGCGGAACGTGCCTTGTAGAAGTAAAGTCTACCACATGATGACATTTCAATACTTGTCTCATCCACAAAGATCACATTGTGGAAAGTTTCCATTGTACTTAATGCATCCAGGCACCAACTCAGTCTCATGTCAATGTTACTCACTGAAATCATCTGACAGTACTTAGTGCTTTTAGACGTCCAGCCTAATTGTCTCCTTATCTTACACATGTGTTGTTTAGTAACAGTTATGTTGAAAACTTCACGTAATCGGGCACACAGAGCTTGAGCTGAAGTCTCCATATCCTGCTCCATCCACATATCGATGAACTCTAAATGCACTTCTTTGAGAACACCTGCTCTTTTTGACTGTTTGATGCTGAAATATATATAAATATGTATATTTATTTAGCATTTCAATCAAGGAAATAGCAAGTTAATCTATATTCATATACAAAAAATGAAACATCATTTCATCTTTATTCTAAATATCATCAATGCTTGTCAGATAAATGAATTATAAGTATGGACATAAAATGTAATTTTGAATATACTGTAATACAAAGTTCTGTGGAAGTATATGACTTAATCTAGCTGTTAAGAGTCTCATGTATGTGGCTAAAGCTAACTATATATAATCTAATGTAAACTGTAAATTAATAACACCAGTTTCATGTGTTTTATGTTTCTGTTTTAAAATTAACATTTTTATTTTTCTTATTTTTCTTTGATTGGCTCCTTAATTTTTGTGTACTATCTTCTTGTATTTGTAGATTTATGCTTATTAACTCAAAATGCATAAGTTCTAAAAAAATATTTATATTTTTGTTTACAAGTCGAAAGATCGTGAAATCTAAACGAGATAAACTTACATGTGTAGTGTGCCCGTGTGTGCATGTCTCAGAAGGAATCGACGAACACTGTCTTGTTGTTTTAATTCCTAAAGTTGTTAAGAGTCTTCTTGTTATGATAACTGTTGACAATCCTTTAGCGTTTAAGTCCAATATGAAGTTCTTTGCCGAAACACTCAACCGCCTGCTAGTACCCGCCTTGTTTTGTCTTTCTAGAGGTTGCAACAACTTCACAGATTTTTCGTAAAATTATTTCCAGAATGTTTTTCTTACACTTCACCGATTTCCCTCTAACAAATTAGAAAAATAAATTTGATTTTAATAATTCAAATTATAGCCACTAATACTTTTTTTGTGACTTAATTGTTTAAGTTACTTCCAGCGTTTAGAATGTATAGACAGATAGGTCCAGGGGTACGATTTCACTAGGGTCCCATTAGTCTAGGTTCCGAAATGGTTTGGGTCCGATACGTGCAGAAAGCAGTGTCAGAGATGATGCGTTTGTGTAAACGGTAAACGAAAAACGATGCAAACGGTGAACGCAAACTGAGAACGGTTCGAAAATAAACGAAGTTGAAATGCAAATTTTAATTTTTTTTTATCCAGCGTTTATCGTTTAGAAACGTAAACGATAAACGCAAATGAAACGATTTGCAAACGCAAATGAAACGATGTTCAAACGCAAACGGAACGCAGATTTGGTGTACTTGAACGGATTACGGTCAGTAGCTCAGTTTATCATTTTCGAGCAGTAACTCACGCGTACACGATGATTCTTTAGCTCACCTGAGCATAGCTCAGGGTGAGCTTTTGGGAGACTTGATTGTCCGTCGGCCGTCGTCCGTCAACAATTTGATGTTTACACACTAGAGGCCACAATTTTGATCCAATCTTCCTCAAACTTGGTCAGAATGTTTGTCTTGATGATATCTTGAACCCTTTCGAAAATGGGTCAGGTTGGATAAAAAAGTAGGTCAGTAGGTCAAATCTTAGAAAAATCTTGTCGTCCGTCAACAATTTTGATGTTTACACACTAGAGGCCACATTTTTGATCCAATCTTCCTCAAACTTGGTCAGAATGTTTGTCTTGATGATATCTTGAACCCTTTCGAAAATGGGTCAGGTTGGATCAAAAAGTAGGTCAGTAGGTCAAATCTTAGAAAAATCTTGTTTACACACTAGAGGCTACAATTTTAATCCAATCTTCCTCAAACTTGGTCAGAATGTTTGTCTTGATGATATCTTGAAACCTTTCGAAAATGGGTCAGGTTGGATCAAAAAGTAGGTCAGTAGGTCAAATCTTAGAAAAATCTTGTTTACACACTAGAGGCTACAATTTTAATCCAATCTTCCTCAAACTTGGTCAGAATGTTTGTCTTGATGATATCTTGAACCTTTGAAAATGGGGGGCGGAAGGCAAATCTTAGAAAAATTTGGCCACAGTTTTGATGCAATCTTCCTCAAACTTGGTCAGATTGTTTGTCATGATGATATCTCGAACCAGTTTGAAAATGGGTGGGGCTGGATAGAAATGTAGGTCAGTAGGTCAAATCTTAGAAAAATCTTGTTTATACTCTGAGGGCAACATTTTTGGTCCAATCATCCTCAAACTTTGGCAGAATGTTTGTCATGATGATATCTTTTGTGGATGGGGTCAGAAAATTCCTGAACATTGTTTCACCTCATCATCTTAATTCTGAAGCAATCTGTTTTGTACAGGCAATGAATGATACTTTTCTCAGGTGAGCGATCTAGGGCCATCTTGGCCCTCTTGTTTGTTTTGTGGTGGCTGTTGCTGAGTGTGAAAAGTATAGTGTGCGATGTTCAGATGGTGACTTGGAAAATGTTGTCTTGTGTGAGTTTCAGGATGTTGGTGAGTATGATTTGGTGGGAATTCGTCCGGAAGTTTCAACTGTCAAATTTAACAGACTAACTAACAGTTGGATATCATCCCTTCCAAATCATGTTTCGAAACTTGTTATAGAGACATCAACGTTTGATTCCATGACACCCTGTCAACATGTTCCCTGGAACGACATCATCGTTTCCATTGAAGATAAGGACACCATCACACACTGTGTAAGTACATAATTTTATATGTTATCTTGTAAATACTATAAGAATTTCTTAAAACCTTAACATATGTACAGTAAAACTTGGTATTGAATAAATCTAACCTCAATATTGAGTTGTTCTTATTATAAAATAACATGAAAATATAGTCTTAATAGTGAAGAGGTGCTAATATTTAAGGTTGATAGTGTTTGTTATTTACATGAACAGTTGATGATATGCGAAATAAAACACCTAAAATTATTCTGTAGGAACCAAACCGGAAACCTCATCATGATTCACCATCAACTCTTGTAATCAGAAAAAGTAAATCGACCTCAACTACCGATTCATCAACCACTGTCACCAGAGCAAGTAAATCAACCTCTAAATCTTTAACCACCGAGACTACAGATGATCTTTTTATACAAGGTATTTCAACAAATACTCTAATATACTCTTCTACACCACACACGTCTAGAAACAATGTGGTAATATATGTCCTTTCAGCGGGTTCGTGTGTTTTAATAATTATTGTTATCATTTTAGTGTTATGCTTCATGTATAAAAAGCAAAAATATGAAATCAATGATTTGGTGTTCTGTTTTAAACAGAGACGCACAACACATAGTGATTTACCAGTTATTCATCATCCAGTTAACATTTCAAATAATGATGAATCATCTGCAGAAAGCATTGAAATGAGCATCTACTTAGAACCTGTTGAACGTAGGATTTATTGTCCTACCACAGAATCATTAGAAAATCCGATTTATGAGGATATTTCATCCTAAATCATGTTTTTCTTCATTTCAGATCACGTTCTATCATTAAAAATCATTCTACCAATTGTCATCATCATCATCATCATCATTACTGGAATCATCGTAGGTGTTATCATTTTCATCAAATGTAGACGACGACAATCAATCTATCGTCCTGACATAAATAACATAGAATTCAATGTGTCAGAAGAAACTGTTTTTGAGTTAACCAACACACCAACTGTTTCGGTAAAGCCATCATACAAATTAGACTAATATTTCCTATATCATTTCAGGTATTCTCCTCGCAATGATTTCTCTTTTTATCGCAGCAGTGGTTACAGTTATTAGAGATATGACAATTATTTTACAAACTATGGAAAGGTACTTGTTTCAAAAACTAATGCGGAGTAAACTTGTACAAAAGACTGCAAAAACTCTTGGGAAATTCTATAAATCCAAATTGATGAAAACTATTATAAATTATTATCACATGTTAAGACATCACAACAGACGATATCCACATCGACGGAGACGACAAACACAATTTTATGGTGTTCAATAAAGATCATATCATCAGCAGGTCATTTCCATTTGTGTCTTCAAAGTTTATACATGTAACTGTTTTCATAGATTAGTACTTTATATCTAAAACTAGATCTCAATCATTTGATTTGAACTGTGATTTTGTAATCTTATGTATGTTGTAATCATTTGATTTGAACTGATTTTGTAATCTTGTGTATATTGTAATCTTGTGTATATTGTAATCATTTGATTTGAACTGTGATTTTGTAATCTTGTGGGATCTAACAATCCCTCTAGGACGCTACACAGGTATGATGTATTGCAGGATGACTGCGAGGATGAGATGGAATGCACCCGTGCAATTCCATCAACCTCCTCAAGGCCAAGATCTCTAGTTGTAGCACCTTGAGATCTTTGATATTTATTATCTGTCGTTCTCTCTTAAACCATGGAAAACAAAATTATACAAAGGAATTGTAGAGGTCTAAAAGCTAATTACAATGAATTATCGTTACTTTTGTCTTCACAATCTCCAGTTGTAGTCTGTCTTCAAGAAACATTTTTAAAAGGTGATGATGATGTATCTTTTAGGAACTATACTTCCTATGATTTTATTTCAAACAATTGTGATAGAGCTGCTGGCGGTTCATCAATTTTAATCCGAAGTAATATTCCTCATAGCAAAGTCCAACTGAATACACAACTACAGGCTGTGGCGCTCAGTGTAACTGCACAGAGTGATCACAGTTTGCTCTATTTATATACCCCCAAGTTCTACTTTGAATCCTAGGGATTTAGAAAATCTTATAAATCAACTCCCGCACCGTATTTACTTTTATGTGTCTTAAATGGCCATAATACATTATGGGGTTGCAAAGATCTTAATGAGAAAGGTAAAGTTTTAGAAGATTTTATCAACAAAAATGATTTATGTATTTTAAATAACAAATCTCATACCTTCATCCTGCAACTGGTTATTATTCTGCAATTGATCTTTATATCTCCTATCCGACTTTGTATTTAGACTACGACTGGAGAGTGCATGACGATTTATGTGGAAGTGATCACTTTCCAATTATATTAACTAACATTAACTCTAGTATTGATGATACTCCTCCACGATGGAATTTTAAAAAAGCTGAGTGGGGTAAATTTCAGACACTTTGTAATAAAGAGTTATTTCCTTCAACTATTTTAGAATTTGATGACCCTATAGTCGAATTCTCCTCTAAACTCCATTCCATTGCCGAACAATGTATACCTAAAACAAAAGTTACAAATAAAAGCAGACCATGGTTTAATGACGAATGCAAAAAAGCCATTCGTAAACGCAGAGCAGCTGTCAAAAGATTCAACGTAAGACCAACAGAAGAAAATCATGATCAAATTAGAATACTCAGAGCAAAAGCTCGTAGGACCATAAAACAGTCAAAGAAAAATTCTTGGCGTGAATACGTTTCAAAACTTAATTCTAGAACTCCAATGAAAAAAGTATGGAAAATGATTAAAAAGATAACGGGCAAAAATAAATCTCATTCCTGTATTACTCATTTAAATGACCAAAATAATGAAAAGGTTTCTGATAAAAAAAAAAAAAAAATCTCTAATTTATTGGCGGAATGTTTTTCTAAAAACTCGTCTTCTAAGAATTATTCTAAAGAATTTCAAAAACACAAAAAGGAATCGGAAAAACAACAATTAAATTTTACTTCATCTAATGATGAAGCTTATAATAAACCGTTCTCTTTGTCTGAACTTCAGGACGCCTTAAAAAAATCTCATGACACCGCTGCAGGTCCTGATGACATTCCATATCAATTACTTCGTAATCTCCCACACTCTTCATTGGACACTCTGTTAAAAATATTTAATGATATCTGGTCTTCAGATATAGTTCCTCCTTTATGGAAGGAGGCATTTATTATCCCAGTTCCAAAACCTGGTAAGGATAATACTAACCCCACTAATTATAGACCCATTGCTTTAACAAGCTGCATCTGCAAAACTCTAGAGAGAATGATTAATGCCCGTCTTGTTTGGTTCTTAGAGTCTAATAACCTTATTACAAATTTTCATTGTGGCTTCAGAAACCAGAGAAGTACAACTGATCATTTAATTAGACTTGAAAGTTTTATTCGTGACGCCTTTATCAAAAAGGAACATTTAGTAAGTATATTTTTTGACCTGAAAAAGGCATATGATACCACATGGAAACATGGTATTATGAAAGATTTGCATGATTTTGGTCTTAAGGGCCATTTACCAATATTTATAGAATTTTTTTTATCAGACAGAAATTTTAAAGTTAAATGTGGTTCGACTTTATCAGATTGTTTTAGTCAAGAGCAGGGAGTTCCACAAGGAAGTTTCTCTCTGTTACCCTTTTAAGTGTTAAAATGAATAGTATTGTTAAATGTTTAAATCCTGGTGTTGATTGCTCTCTTTACGTTGACGACTTTTTAATTTGCTACAGATCCAAAAATATGAATACTATTGAACGGCAGCTTCAACAATGTCTTAATAAAATACAAAAATGGGCATCTGAAAACGGCTTTAAATTTTCTAAATCAAAGACACAGTGTGCATTTTTGTCAATTAAGAAATCATCACGATGACCCAAATTTAACGCTGGATGGTACTCCTATCCCTGTCGTTGACGAATTTAAATTTCTTGGAGTGATTTTTGACAAAAAACTTAATTTTATTTCCCATTTAAAATAGCTGAAGAATAAATGTCTAAAGGCACTGAACATAATGAGAGTAGTCGCCCATACTGATTGGGGGGCAGACACAAAAGTCCTATTGAATTTATACCGTTCTCTAATTCGTTCAAAACTAGACTATGGCTGTATCGTTTATGGTTCAGCCAGAAAATCATATTTACAGTTACTGGATACAATTCATCATCAAGGACTTCGCTTGGCACTTGGCGCATGTAAAACATCTCCTGTTGAAAGCCTTTATGTAGCTGCAAATGAACCATCCTTATATCTACGTAGAGAAAAATTAACCTTACTGTATATTACAAAACTCAAATCAAATCCGAGTAACCCAGCTTATGATAGCGTATTTCACCCTAACTATAAAACATTATACGAGAGCAAACCTAAGGTTATCAAACCTTTGGGTTTGCGTGCTCAGAATCTTATTCCAGGTTTAGAAGTTGACATTAAAGTCATTAAACCAAAAACAGTGCCACAAATTCCACTTTGGACACTTAAAAGACCTGAAGTTAATCTTAGTCTTCACAATTCTAAAAAGTCCATTACTGATCCAATTTTATTTCAATCAAAGTTCAATGAAATGAGGTCCACTTATAAAGATCATTATGGCATTTATACAGATGGCTCTAAAGATGGCAATACGACCACATGTGCAGTCATAAGCTACTTTTACACAAAATTATATCGTTTACCGGATGGCGCTTCGATTTTCTCTGCAGAAGCAAAAGCTATTGAGTTAGCTTTACATGCGGTATCGTCTATTCGGTCCAATACATTTATCATATTTTCTGATTCCTTTTCTACAATCAATTAAAAACATGAACTTTTCGAATCCACTAATTCAAGATATTTTACTTAAACATCATCACCTATCTTTTTGGAAACAAATTATATTCTGTTGGGTTCCCAGTCATATGGGGATTCGAGGTAATGAGAGAGCTGATCGTGCTGCTAAGGCAGCCTCCGATTTAAACGAGGCTGATATAAAAATTCCAAATGTCCTTGTTCTTTACGATTTTTCTCACGAAGTTTCTTAAAATAACTCTCCGGTACTTTTTGGTGTTCCAGCGCCAATGTCATTTTACTTTTTCCCTCTCTCATTTTTGTTATTTCTTCCCATTCTTCGGGGGTACATCTTTTCAGTTTGGCCCAACTGACCCCGATCGCCCTCGACATACACAACTGGTCATTATTTTCGATGGTAACGACAGACTTTTTCAAACGGAGCGAGTTCTTTTCCCCTTTAATCCGGGTAATTTTGTGTCTGGCTCCTCCCTTCGGCAACTCGATGGAGCCAATAGAAATTTTAAAACTGTCATTGACGGAGAGCTCCTGATTACTATTTAATACCTTCTCGATGGTCTCCATTACTTTGTCCGCATTTAACGGCTCCCAGGGTTGAAGGGGTACAACAATCGGGTCATGCAGTCCTTCGTGATGGATCACTACCCGCCCTAAGTCGTTCCCCGCCAAATAACCCTGGGCCTCCTCCAACACTTCCTGGAACATTTCATGGAGACCACCTTTTAAATCCATTAAATTTTGACCGTGGTACTTTTCATCTATTTTAATTTCATATGTTCTGTCCACGGCCGCAGTTTTCTTGAAGGTCCTCTCCGATTTTTTCCGTATAGTAAAATTTAATTGATGGGAGGGTCCAGCCTCGGGCTCCTCACCATGTCCTATATGTACGGGGGAAGGAGGATTCCATTCCCCGTCCTCAACACACTGGCGGCTTGCTTCTTCTGCCTCCTCATCATAAAGTAGGGCTTTCACACACGCCTCTATCTCTTTTTGTCTCTTGATCTCTTCATTGTCGCCTAAGAGCTCCAACATGGCATCGCATTGCTCCATACAAAAGTCAGCACCATATTCCGGATTTCTCAACTGAAATAATCGGAATCTCACTAGAGGGGACTCTTGTATCCCCCACGTCGCCGCAAAATTCATCAGATCGTCGGCATCGGTGAAAGAATTCACCATCATCTCGAAAGTAGCTGAGATATTTTCCATGTTGTTGGTTTGAGTTCTGAATTCAGAATGACGACTAGTAGCCGAACATGCTCTTATATACTCTTGACAGAGCCTCGTTTTGAATACGCGATTCTGATTGGTCAAATAAATGCTGACATTTGATCGGTCGAGGACTCGTTCCTGATTGGTTGAAAAACAAGACTCCTGATTGGTTGAATTTTCAATCCGCTAACTACAATAGACGTACCAATAGTGCCTAACAAAAGCTAATGTTCGCACATCCGTCCCTAAATCAACACACGCCAGACAAAGTGGCGACTTTAAAGGGATTAAGTTCTGACACTTATATAGACCATTGTTCGCGTTTCCGTCCCTAAATCAACACACGCCAGACAGAGTGGCGACTTTAAAGGGATTAACATTTGACACTTGAATAGACCATTGTTCGCACATCCGCTCCTAAGTCAATATCGCTATTGTTCCATCGCTAAAAATAGATCGTCTATTGTTAACGCAGGTGGCTTGGGAAACGAGTGCAAAAGTTGTGAAATGTCATTTCTAAAAATAGTTTCTAAAAATAGCTGTCGCTTAGCTCGAGTTTCATTTGAGCAAAGGATGCCGAGGAGTCAACATCGTAAAAGGTGAGCATAAGTATTTAGACCTAGTTGATATATATAAGTTATCATCCTATTTTTTATGAATGTTCTATATATTTAATTATTATTATTATTATTGATGTGATTTTTAAAATTAATATTATTGTTATTATTATTTATTGTTGCTTAGTAAATTAATTATTACTATTAAAAGAATACCAAGGTCTGAGATCGAATGGAAGTGACCCTCAATTTCCGCGAGTAGATCTTAGATCAAGTATACGTATACGTATAAGTCACATCTGTATACTTAAAATGGCCTCCTGTTACTTTTGTATAATTATTTTCAAATCTAAATATAGACCAATGATGTCAATCTAAAATTAGATATAGAAACCAATATGGCCGCCGCACATGCGCACTTCCCAAAAACCTTATATGTAAATGAGTTACTATAAATAGAAACAAAATGGCCGCCTATTACGTCATCTTTGTTTGGGGCCAAAGAGATCCCTATACTACTTATATATATGATACAATCCCCTTTAAGCCGTTCAATCGCCACTCAACTTTCTGATCAGTCGCATAGAGAAAGAACAATTACTTTCTTTGTTACACAATGTGAAATTTGACCTCTGTGATATTTGATTCACGTATTTTTTCATCGATGTATTCTACCGAAAAGTTGTCAGGATCTTTACCTTCGATCAAGAACCGTTTCCAATCAGATGACGATGGCTTGCTTGTCTAAAAACAATTGAGAAAGGAAAATGCTTTGATGTAAAGATATTTACTTTCTACAAAACATATATATTGCTATCTGATAGAAGAAATGTTACAATTATGTAAATAAGAAAAAAAAGTCTGCTATATATTTTGATATTCAGAGAGCAGTATTATCAAATTTACTCAAACCGTGAAGCATTTTCTAATGCTGTATGCTGTTAAAACCATTCACCATTTCATACATGATCCCAATAGAACAAATAAACATATGCGTTTGGACGCTGCACAAAAAAATATCTATGGTTTCATGGTTGGACATGTACTTTGCGCCTTGGAAGTCCATGATAAATCTTTTCATCAACGGAGTTCGAACCCGCACTTTTCGGATCAGCAATCATGTATGTTATCATTGAATCATGGCTAACATATTCAATCAACTTCTTATGACACCCCAGTCTAGATCCAGTCAGTTTAACATTCTGTCTAGATTTTAGATTTAAACTGAAGCAACTGAAGCACTTTTAAGTGTTTTTGCTCAATTGACCACAATGTGTCGTGTTGAGCTTTAAGTATCAGCCTGCGACCGTCGTCGTCCGTCGTGTGTCGTCAACATGTCATTTAAATGATATATCTGAAACCACAAGAGAAATTTGATTAACCTTGGCAGAGATATTCCTTGTGTGAAGTTGATCCATGAAGAACTATGGTTGCCATGGCAACCGAAAGAAAATGTGAAAACTTTAAGAATCATCTTCTTCAAAACTAAGGCCAGATTTAAGATTATTGTGCAGGGATGAGCTTATAGGGAACCTCTACCAAAGTTGCTACAATAATTCGATTTTGCCAAATTACGCGGCCGCCAGGGGCGGGCTAATTTGCTATATATGTATGAAGTGAAATCATTTTTGTTTTCTCTAAAACAGTTGCACAGAATTTGATCAAACTTGGCAGGGATGATCTTTTGGTGACGCTCTTCCACAATTGCTAAACTATTATTGATATGCCAAAAAAAAACAAAAAAACATTGCCGCCAGGGACGGGGCAATTTTGCCTTATATGTATAAAGTGAAATATTTTAAAGACATCTCATTTGAACCAGCTGGACAGAATTCGCTAAGTTTTGACAACAATAACCCTTTGGTGAAGCTTCACTTGAGTTCCTTATAAAAATATCCTCTGCCCGCCAGGGACTAAACTAATTTGCCTCATATGTTATAAATGAAATCTGTAAATTAAAATGTTTCCCTGAAACCTCTGCACAGAATTAGATTATATTTGGCAGGAATATTCCTTGGTAAGCTACACATTGGTGTTATTTTAACTTGATAGATTAAATATCTGGTATCTGGTTTTTTTGTCCATGTATTATTTCAGTTTTTTTCTGTTACCATGTTTGTTTGTTGGGCTTAACGTCCCACCGACAGTATTTCAGTCATTTGGAGACGATGTCTACTTGAGACTGATATAGTGCTGCCACACTGCAATATCACGCCGTAGACATGTGGCATGATACCACACCCAGTCACATTATCCTGACACCAGGCCAACCAGTCGTGCAACTTCCCTTATATGCTGAGCGCTAAGCAAGGGAGCTATAACATTACCATTTTTTACGACTTTGGTATGTCGCGGCCGGGGATCGAACCCACGACCTCCCGCACCCAAGGCGGACGCTCTAACCACTAGGCCACCGGGGTCGGTCTGTTACCATGTACACAGGTGAGCGATATTTTTAGCAAACGGGAATCTTCGCATGCGCACATCTTCGTAAGACAGAAATGACATCCACGAGATCGACAGTATGTTCATGATTGTTGATAAAGAGCAACTGTGTATAAATGAATATAGGCTAAATTGTATTATGTAATGAAAACAATTGAGAATAAAAAAAAAAATATTGTACTTACATATCTTAATGGGGTGAACGTACATTTCCTTGTTTCCATATGCCTGGTTGTTATCTACAACACTCAGACTGAACAATCAACACTCCTCATAGATTTACAAAATGTTGAATTCTTGAAGTTCCGTTAGACATAGACACCCATAAATTCTTTTACCCATATTCTCTGTAAGATCTCACTGGCCCGATGGTCCCACAGGTAGACTATGGTATCCTAATATCTACAAGAAACGGAAGACATCACTTAAACTTTTCGATCATAATCATGAAATCGTCAGCGGACACATTAAAATCGCAAGGAGAGGAGACGGATAAAAATTGCTTACAATCACTAGACGTGAGGGAAGATAAAAATACCACATTTGAACGGCCAGATGTAAAAGTTCCAAGATCTGCCGGCAGCATTTTGAACCAATGTTTTCAGATATCGAACCTCATACTTTCATCAAAATCAACTCAGAGGTAAAGAGAAGCTGCAATTTTTTTCTGTTTCTTTAAACTAAACTTATATATTAATACTGATATGTGTTTCGTTCGCTTTACCGGTGAATAAGTGGTGCATGAAATTGTTCAAAATAGTACATATTATTCTGACAAAGACAATACTATTGCTCTGAATCTGAATCTATGACAGGTGGTTACCACAATACAAGGCCTCATCCAATTACTAAGAGATAAATTTGTTGTTATTATTATTCTTAGATTTATTTTGCTTTTTGTTTATTTTAAAATAACAAATCCGAAATTAATGATAGCAATACGCACACAACATGGAATATGATTAAAATTTGTAAAGTTATATATAGATGTATAATAAGTATTGGGCAGGTCATGTGGACTGACAAATCGTAAGCAGCCTCTGCCGACTATTTCCCATTTTGTTTAAACAACCATCTTACCTATTAAACAAAAGGTCCCGGAGAATAGTATGTTCCATCTCTCCGGAAGCGCTGCAGTCAATAATTGTTTTAGAAGCGTACAACTATTTTAACATATATCTGAAGGATGTTTGCGCCTTTTTCAGCGACGTATGAGCCAAGAGGCTCTGGGACGTTCGTTACTGAACGTGCTAATGTCATAAGACAAACACATGTGGTATACCAAAAATTATTATGATTATGATCATTTAATAGGATCGCATGACTCATCTCGTGTATCAGAGTTTCAGCTACATGGTCTTTTGAAAAATGCGTTCCTAAATAAAGATGAATTTCATTCTCATTAAATTTCATTCTCATTTTTTTATAATACGTAATTCCGTGACATTTTGATTTTGAGTCTGGGTGAAAAGCTATTGTTAATTAACTTATATCTGTGTTTCTATCAGATAACATAGTCATTAATTACTAATAATTAATTAGGTACTGGATAGTCTGGAATTTTTTCTTAAAATCTGCATTTGAAATGGGTATCTAAATACGTCACTGAGTTAACTGCAGTGATATTTTCCAACAACCAGTATGGTACTCGGGGAGGTCCGTCCACCAATCATAAATGTTGACGGTTTGAAAGACCCTTTCGAACTAAAATGAATACCTGAAATGATTTAAATATCATAAGCTTACGGAAATTTCATCTTCATAACTGTAGACCTAGAGAAATAATCATGTACAGGAATAATGTAACAAGATGAGCGGGCGATATTTTTTTTTTAATTCGTACCTGTGGTGTTAGTTTCTGTTGAAATTCCTCTGCTTCGAATGTGTTGATTGCGTCTCTCAGCTTGAGCATGTCATCCCACTTTAAATTAATAGATATTGACTTTGATATGTCAAAACTTCCAGTTTCAAAACATTTACTAGTATCATTGATGTAACAATTTACACGTTGATATTTCCGGTGTTACGTTTTTACAGTATCCAATTTTCACTCTAACACTTGTGGGCAATCCGTGTTCATCGGTCTTCACGTCCATGTTAAGTCGAACTTACACGAACTTACACTATTGTTAGTTATATCGAAACGAAATGAAACGAAAAAAGTGTATGATGTTTGCTTTCATCGGTCTTCACGTCCATGTTAAGTCGAACTTACACTGTTGTTAGTTATATCGAAACGAAATGAAACGAAAAAAAGTGTATGATGTTCGCTTTGAATGCATATCCTTTATATATCTATCACAGAGTCGATGCGAAGATTATTCAACAAAGAAAAAAATATAAGATGAATATAGGAACATAAACAAAAAACAAAACAAAAAAGAAAACAACAAAAAAAGATGCAGCTTCTTTTTCAGTGAAGTCAATGATGGATTCTCTCTTTTTTATCCGAGTCGATAAAGAAGAAACTTGTTGCTGGAGAGGCTGTATTTAATATTCTAGATAACAAAAAGACACATCATACTATTTACTTACATATAGGGTTTATATAAAAAAAACGGCATGGTTTTTGTTATAATGGAACCACATATTTTATATTTAACAAAATAATTTAAAAAAATGAAAGAAAAAAGGCTATCAATAGTCATATTTCACACTATAAAAAAAGAAAGAAAATGAACTCATGAGTTCATGAAGGTATATATATATATATATATATATATATATATATATATGCAACGCAAGGTTTTTAGGCCGATAATCATCGTCTTAATATTCGTCTGACCTTTTTAAATCTCGCCAGTAACAGGCGATATAGTGCGATCAGTTTTTACAAATCCTCTTGTGTCTCCATTCCGGTAAGAAATTGTTATCAAATAAAGGAAGATAACACTTGATGGAATAAATTAAAAATTATGACCCCCTTTTAACTTAGAATTATGGTTAAATTTTTGCATTCAAGCTACTATCCAGCTTATATCTCAGAAATTGCTTGTGGAATTGACTAGAAAGTTAAGGTGTGTCTTTAAGGGCATCAGAAAACAGGAGGATAACTTTTGGACTGATGCAAATTATGACCCTTTTCTTAATTGGATTTTTGGTTTAAGTTTTGCATGCACAGTGTTATTGTGCTTATGTCTCAGTAACTAGGCATTGGATTGATTTTAGACATCATAAATATATAAAGGGGTATCAGACTATCAAGGTATATCATTTTTTACTATTACTATGAAGGGCAAGAATTGAAATAGATTTCATTTGATTTACCAACAAGCATTTTGAATAGTCGAACGTGCTGTCCTCTGACAGCTCTTGTTATTTATCACCCTACGACATACCCCCTGCTTCCGAAATGGCGTCCCCGACCTTTACCTATAAAAATATTTAAACAAATCGTATTACCCTACGACAATAGCAAACTAAATAGCATAATGAGAAAACTGGCGGATATCCCATTCTTTACGTTTTAAATGCATAGATACTAACTTGTTACTCCCGGGTTGTGTCTAAAGGGTGTTAATTAAGTTCCTCTTTGAAAGTGTATGGATCTTAAACTGAAGTTACAAATCGGCGTCAAAATGCAGCAATTTATTAGACTGGCGGTAGTCAGTCTTACGTACCGATAAACTAAAGCAGGCATAACTGATTTGCATAATGAGTTTTAATCACCGCAATCATTTTCACCGCACCGCACTATAACACACCATACTGAGTTGCCTATCAATCCAATGCGATTGGAATATCATAACCTGCTTCGGTATGCTTTTCATGAATGAAACCTTAACCCGGACCATCATGAAACATATCAAACACTTAAGGTACTGAGGGACTGTCGGCAGGGCTATCATCAAATAAAGAGGGAGCTTAGCTGATTTACTTCTAGTAACTACAGTTGCAAGAGAACGTGTGGAGTTCTTGGCGTCAAATGACACTTGCCTCCATCGAGCTAAATTCTGCTAAAACGATGGAATTTGAATGAGAATTATAGCTTTTTCATCATTTAAATCTTGCCGACAGTCTCTCAGCGCATTATGCTCTTTGAATTTTATCAGTTATTTATATATACTGAGCATAAGTAATACCATAAATTAGGAAACAATAATTATGACAAACATATTTCTATTCCAGATTTGTAAAACTAATGCTACGACCTTGCTGATGGTTTTGGTAAGTTAATTACATGAACTACATTTCTTCATTAGATTCCAAACAAATACTAGAATTAATTTAACACTATTGTGTATATAACCTTTTCATCTGGTATCATTCACGGTTTCGCCATATTTAAACAAATATATATAATAAAAGGAATGATCAACACAACAACAAACAAACAACAACAACGAAGGACTGGCGCCAGCAACAACTATATTCTACATGTCACAGGGTGATAAAATGTGCAGCCTGACCGGACTCGAACCGGAGCCTTTCGTTTACAAGATAACATATACGCATAGACGAGCGTGTTGACGACATACATGTATCATATCAAATTGTTTTTACTTTTATATTGAACATACAATGTGATGGTGGTTTATCGTCCATGGTCGCATGCTGTGTCAGTGTCTGGGGGACCCCTGATTGCAGTGGTTTATGACACTGTTGTTCGATATTATGCTATCTAGTGTTGATAACTTAGTCTATCCGTAGGGCATGTTCTATCTTATCAGATTGATATTTACATAAAGGTATCCAATACTTGTTTTAGAAAGAAAAAAAAAATAAACACACATACATATACTAATGACTATATTTTATTAGGGGGAAAAAGTGTCGTAGAAAAAGATTAAACATCATACACATACTTTATTTAAAAGCAATATATTACGCAAGTTTTAGCCTTAGGTGCCAAAGTTATTGTAAAAATGATATAACACATTTTATTATAATTGATTCGCTGTAAGTATATTTTTTTCTGATAAAAAAAATGTATTTTTTCACATCGGTTTAACAAGCGTAAGAATTTTGTCTACTTGCATTTCTTTTTGAATTTCTCGTGAATTATTTATTTGCTTTGAATTGCACAAATGTTTCTCTTTCTATAAAATGCTTCTGAAATGACTGCAGTCATAAATGAAGCACTCGAAATGTCTTGGGGTAAAGTTTGCATGGAAACGAATTTTCTTTTGAGTTCATGTGTACAAGTATACAGGTTGAGGTTAAACAAAGATAAAAGCTTGCATATAAGTCATTTATCATTTCGTTGATTTCAGAGTTATTAACGGAAATGTTTAAAAAAAGAATAATAATAAATGTAAGGATATACTTTTCGTAGCGAAGAAAAGAAGTTTCATGCATCATGTATCAAATACGGTACATCAGATTGGTTAGCTGTTTAGATACATTTTTCTATCGTGTTTTTGGCAGGTAAACGTCCATATGTTTAAATGATTTCCTTCCGAAAGAAAAAAACTATCAATATCATTCATTTAATAGTATCAAGTGTTTAAATTTGATTTATATGATTTCTTGATGAAGTTTATCAAAACTTTGTACATTACAGTGCGACTAATTAAACAAAGAAAACGTCCCAAATCTTTTTATGCATGGCAAAATGAAGAAAAGTCAAGTGAACGATATCAGAATATTTATATAAAGAAGAAGAACTATTTCCAGGTAATGTGGAACTCAAACCATATCTAAGAGTTTTAACAGCATTATATTAGAATTAAACATGCAAAACTACACCAGAACAGAACAGGCCCGTAGAAACAGTGGGTGATGGGGATGACTAAAAATACCATTATGAAAATGATAAGCAATTTTGCAAGTTGCAATCAAAATGTCCCTTTAAACCAGTAGTATGGCGGGAATCAGCCACTCATCCCCGTACTTATTTTTTTTTTTGTAACAAAAATACTCCAGCATTTTTAGTAATTTTCAAACTGTCCATCCCCACCACCACCCTACGATTTGTAAAAGGTTCTACGTGCCTGCAGTTCAATATCCAAACATTCTCCTAAAACAGAAACATTTAAAACAAGAGGGCCATGATGGCCCTGAATCGCTCACCTGAGTACCATTGCTTCAACTGATGTCAAGGTTTTTAAACAGACAAGGATTCTGATATAACTTAATCTAAAACATTTTACCCCTGACAATACTACACACCAAATATCTAAGCAATGGGCCATATGGTTTCAGAGAAGACTTGGGCGCAGGGTCATTTATCACCGTAGGGCCAAGACTTTGAAAATCTTTGTAATGAACCATTAGATGCTACTACATACCAAAAATCTTAGCTCTAGGCCTTATTGATTCATAGAAGAAGATTTTTTAAGATTTTCCTATTTAACTCTATGTAAAACAAGTGACCCCTGGTGTGGGGTCATTTATCACCATAGGGCTATGATTTGTACAATCTTGGTAGTGGCCCATAAGATGATGCTACATACCAACAAGAGGGCCATGATGGCCCTGAATCGCTCACCTGAGTACCATTGCTTCAACTGATGTCAAGGTTTTTAAACAGACAAGGATTCTGATATAACTTAATCTAAAACATTTTACCCCTGACAATACTACACACCAAATACCTAAGCAATGGGCCATATGGTTTCAGAGAAGACTTGGGCGCAGGGTCATTTATCACCGTAGGGCCAAGACTTTGAAAATCTTTGTAATGAACCATTAGATGCTACTACATACCAAAAATTTATCACCATTGGGCTATGATTTGTACAATCTTGGTAGTGGCCCATAAGATGATGCTACATACCAAATATCTAAGCTCTAGGCCTTATGGATTCATAGAAGAAGATTTTTTAAGATTTTCCTATATAACTCTGTGTAAAACAAGTGACCCCTGGTGCGGGGTCATTTATCACCATAGGGCTATGATTTGTACAATCTTGGTAGTGGCCCATAAGATGATGCTTCATACCAAATATCTAAGCTCTAGGCCTTATGCATTCATGGAAGAAGATTTTTTAAGATTTTCCTATATAACTCTATGTAAAACAAGTGACCCCTGGTGCGGGGTCATTTATCACCATAGGGCTATGATTTGTACAATCTTGGTAGTGGCCCATAAGATGATGCTACATACCAAAAATCAATAGGCCTTTGGTTCGAAGAAGATTTTTAAGATTTTTCTATATAACTCTATGTAAAACAAGTGACCCCTGGTGCGGGGTCATTTATCACCATAGGGCTATGATTTGTACAATCTTGGTAGTGGCCCATAAGATGATGCTACATACCAAAAATCAAAAGGTTAGGCCTTGTGGTTTCGGAGAAGAAGATTTTTTCAAGTTTTTCCTATATTAGCCTATGTGAAATCAAGTGACCCCTGGGGCGGGGCCAATTTTGACCCCAGGGTCATAATTTGTACAATCCTGGTAGAGAGTCATAAGATCATGCTACATACCAAAAATCAAAAGGCTAGGCCTTGTGGTTTCAGAGAAGAAGATTTTTTAAATTTTCATTTTTTGAAAATCTATTTTTAGCTCCTGTGACCTAATTATGCAATGGACCAGAACCATTTATACAACTTTAGTAGAGCTTCATCCAAGGAACATTCCTGCAAAATATTTTTCAAATTGGCCAAGCCGTTTAGGAGGAGATGTTGTTTGAAGCAATTGTTGACGCCGGACGCACGCACGGACGGACGCACGGACGACGGACGCCGGACAAAAGGCGATCAGAAAAGCTCACCTTGAGCACGTTGTGCTCAGGGAGCTAAAAACAACAAAACATTGCAGACTTGCTAGCGAATAGGTAACAATATAATCTCTCCTATTTACGGCCTAACCACAAGTAAGTACATAGTGTTAAGTTTAAAGTCATAATAGTGCTCAGAAACGTGATATTATCGGGCAAATAAAAAAGGAAATAAAATCTTCAATAGTTGTTGTTACAATAAACACTATTTACAACAGTTCAACTATATATTACTTATATATTGCTATTGTTATTTTCCTAAAGTTGAAGCGTTGATTGTGGTTTTATTACATGTTTTATACTATTTAAATCATTTTCGCGTTTTATTGATGATTGATTTGAACACTATTACAACTTTAATATAAAAACATTTACATGTACTTAAACAGATAATTTAATATAGTGGAATTTAAATGCATTCAAATGAGTTTTATAAAAGTTGTTCTATTGTCTCTAAATGATCCGAATATGTAGTTTATCCTCTTAAAACGCAACTTTTTTCTGATTTGTTTTTATCAATAAAGACTATTAATCGCTATCCGGCCCAGCCGGCTGGGGCCTAGAATACACCGGCTGCATCCATGCAGAGCGGTAGAACTCCGCCAAATTGGACCATGCGTTTGCCGTGCATGGCGTCCCGTCAAGCTGGATATGAGGATTCTGGCGGTTGAGCGGACACGGGTTTGGCGTGCGGTTTATCCGCAGTCACCTGTGGTTTGCAAAACACCGTCTTGACCTCGTATTCAGTATAGACGGGTGGTCGTATGGGCCCGATACGATCAATCGGCTAGTCACGCCGAGCCCTAGGTTAAACTATATCTAATCTTTGTCTATAAACTTACGTATCTTTTCTTTGATACTAACCGGGTTTTATTTTCATTACTTTTTGTCTATTAAATTAACCTAGAAGGCGGTGGCTTATGGGTCAATCGAGGGGAATTTTAAGTTTCTTTTTTTCTTAAACCTTTCGAGTATAACACTTGTGTAGCCCTGGCGCTTGGAGTAGGATATCCACTCCGGATAAGCGTCCCCTTGTTGGACTCCGTAGTGGGTGGGGAGCACGAGTGCTGAATCAATTCTCTTTCTTTCATGGCTTCCTTCAAACGGTATCGAACTGATTCAACAACTGACGACTCTGACCCTGACTATGATGCTCAAAAACAAGAAACCTACCCAAATTCATTGTACTTGCTTCATCAAATGAAAATAACGATCTCTCAAAACTCTCTCCCTTCATAATCGAAAAAGTTCTCCGTGGCACCATTGGTGACCCAAAATCAGTTTAAAAAATGAAAAACAAATCCCTTCTAATTGAAATTAAAAGAAAATCCCAATCGGAACAACTACTGAAAATGGTAAAATTCCACGACATAAACATCACTGCAACACCACACAAATCATTAAATTATTCAAAAGGAGTTATAAAAAACAGAATCCTTGCAGGTGTTTCAGAATCTGATTTAGTTGAAAACTTAAAATCACAAGGAGTTATAGCAGCCAGACGTATTAAAATCAAAGAAAAATGGCAAAGAAATTGAAACAAACACAGTAATTCTATCTTTTGATTCTCCAAACCCTCCAGCAAATTTAAAAGTTTTATATAGTCTTATTAAAGTTGACATTTACATCCCTAACCCACTTCGTTGTTTCTGGTGTCAGAAATTTGGCCACCATGAAAATGACTGCAAAAATGAAGCACTCTGTTGCAAATGTGCATACCAGGCAAAACACCATGAAGAGAACTGTAGAAACCCAATTAAATTAGTAAATTGTTGCAAAGATCACCCAGCCTTCTCAAACACCTGTGAAATTTGGAAAAAAGAAAAAGAAATTATGAAAATCAAGGTCACCAAAAAGGTAAGCTATCCAGAAGCAAGAAAATTATATGAAGACATCCCCACTAAATCCTATGCATCAATCATTAAATCTGCTCAGAAATCAGTAAATCTTCAAGACGCTCAAACTCAAACGGAGCCTTTGCCCTCCGAGTCAGTAACTTTACCAATTCAAAAACCTTGTCATCATGTTGCAAATACAGTCAGTCAATCATTACAGAGGTCAGAGTCTAAAAAACCTGAAAAGTCAAAATCAGCTAACACCCTAAATAACTCAACTAAGTCTACCAAACCTCAAAAAAGTACCAAACCAGTCTTAGATTCAGGTCCGGCGTCCGGACGTCAGCCAAAGGGATCTAATAATCCCTCTCGGATCTTGAACAGATATGAGATCCTGGATGACGGTGGGGGAGAGGAGATGGAATGCTCCAGTGTAGGTCCATCTTCCTCTAAATCAAAATCTAGTTCAGGATCATCTTAATTTTTAACAATCATTTGTCGTTCTCTCATAATCCATGGTAAATAAAATAATTCAATGGAATTGTAGAGGTCTGAAAGCTAATTATGATGAGCTATCATTACTGTTGTCTTCACAGTCTCCAGCCGTAGTCTGTCTCCAAGAAACTCTTTTAAAAGAAAGTGATAACGTGACTTTCAGAAATTATTCTCCTTTTAACTACATTTTCAATAATAGTGATAGAGCCGCTGGCGGTTCAACTATCCTAGTCAGAAATAACATTCCTCATAGTATAATTGATTTAAATACCAATTTTCAGGCTATTGCCCTTAGTGTGACTTTTCATAGAGTGATAACAATTTGCTCTATTATATTCCTCCAAATTCGTCTCTAAATTCAAGGGACTTAGATAATCTAATTGACCAACTCCCCGAACCTTTTATGCTTTTGGGTGATTTTAATAGCCATAATACTTTATGGGGTTGTATTGACATTAATATGAAAGGTAAAATAGTGGAAGATTGTATCAATAAGAACGACTTGTGTATTTTTAATAATACTTACCTTCATCCAGCTACAGGCCATTATTCTGCAATTGATTTATCTCTTTGTCATCCAACTTTATTTTTAGACTACGACTGGAATGTGCATGACGATTTTTGTGGAAGTGACCACTTCCCAGTTATTCTTAAAAACATAAGCGCAAGCTTAGATGATCAAATTCCTCGTTGGAATGTTAAAAGGCAAATTGGGGTAGTTTTCATCTTCAGTGTAACGAAAATTTGAAATCCTCAAACATTTTAAAATACTGATGACCCTAGATGACCCTATTGACTCCTTTTCCTCTAATCTCCATGCTATTGCAGAAAAGTGTATTCCTAAATCAAACGTTAATAAGAAAAGTCGACCATGGTTCAACGACGAATGCAAAACAGCAATTCGTAAACGCAGAGCAGCTGTTAAGAAGTTTAATGTTAGGCCAACTAAGGAAAATCATGATGAAATTAGAATTCTAAGAGCGAAAGCTCGCAGAACTATGAAGCAAGCAAAGAAAAATTCCTGGCGTGAATACGTTTCCAAATTAAACTCTAAAACTCCTATGAAAAAAGTATGGAAAATGATAAAAAAGATATCTGGTAAAAGCAAACCCAATTCCTCAGTTACTCATTTAAACAATTCAAAAAAAGATAAAGTTACAAATAAAAAAGATATAGCCAATTTGTTGGCGGAATGTTTCTCTAAAAACTCCTCTTCGAATAATTACTCCAAAGAATTTCAAAAGATGAAAAGGGAATCAGAAAAACAAAAACTGAATTTTAATTCTTCCAATGATGAATCATATAACAAACCGTTTTATTTAACTGAGCTTGAGGATTCTTTAAAAAATCACATGATACTGCTGCAGGTCATGATGACATCCCATACCAATTACTACGGAATTTACCAAATTCTTCTTTGAAACTCCTATTACAAATCTTTAATAACATCTGGTCAACTGGTAAAGTTCCTCTCTCATGGAAAGAAGCATTTATTATTCCGGTTCCAAACCCGGTAAGGATGACACCAATCCTACAAATTACCGCCCAATTGCTTTAACCAGCTGCATCTGTAAAACACTCGAGAGAATGATAAATGCGCGACTTGTCTGGTTTTTAGAATCAAATAATTTAATAACAAATTTTCAGTGTGGTTTCAGAAACCAGAGAAGTACGACGGACCATCTTGTTCGTCTTGAAAGTTTTATCCGTGATGCTTTTGTTAAAAAAGAACATTTAGTAAGTGTATTTTTGACCTTGAAAAAGCATATGGTTTCATGAAAGATTTACATGAATTTGGTCTTAGAGGACATTTTCCTGAATTTATTAATAGCTTTTTTTCTGATAGAAATTTTAAAGTAAAAACAGGTTCTACTCTGTCTGATAGCTGCAATCAAGAACAGGGAGTTCCACAGGGAAGTATTCTCTCTGTTACTCTTTTAGCATTAAAATTGATATCGTTAAATGTTTTAAAACTGGGAGTTGATTGCTCTCTGTATGTTGACGACTTTTTAATTTGTTATCGTTCTAAAAGTATGAACACAATCGAGCGTCAACTTCAACAATGTTTAAATAAAATTCACAAATGGGCAACAGAAAATGGCTTTAGATTTTCTAAATCTAAAACCCAGTGCGTTCATTTCTGCCAGCAACGAAAACATCATTTAGATCCTCAATTAACCCTTGATGGAACACTTATACCTGTCGTAGATGAATTTAAATTTCTAGGCGTAATCTTTGACCAAAAATTAACGTTTATTCCCCATTTAAACTACCTAAAAAATAAATGTTTAAAAGCGTTAAACTTACTGAGAGTTGTTGCACACACCGATTTGGGTGCAGATACCAAAGTTCTTTTAAATTTATATAGATCTCTTATTCGCTCTAAATTGGACTATGGTTGTATCGTCTATGGTTCTGCTAGAAAATCTTATATTCAAATGTTAGACACGATTCAGTGCTTTTAACACTTCACCTGTTCAAAGTCTATACGTTGCTGCCAACGAGCCATCCATATACTCTCGAAGGGGAAAGCTATCTCTGCAGTATTTAACAAAACTTAAGGCATGTCCTGACAATCCTGCATTCAATATTGTGTTTCACCCAAACTATAAATCTCTTTATTAAAGTAATAAAACCACTTGGTTTACGTTCTGAAAATATTTTATCAGAACTAGACATGGATATTGATTTGATAAAAAACAAAACTGTTCCACATATTCCACCGTGGACAGTGAAAAAACCTGTAGTAAACCTTAGTCTTCTTAATTCTAAGAATTCAAATACATGATCCAATTTTGTTTCAGTCCAAATTTAATGAAGTCCGATCTATTTATAATAATCATTATGAAATTTATACTGATGGCTCAAAAGATGGTAAAACGACCAGCTGTGCAGTGATTAGTTATTTTTTATACAAAATTATATCGTCTTCCAGACGGCGCTTCCATATTCTCTGCTGAAGCTAAGGCTATTGATTTAGCCTTAGACATTTTTTCTTTAAGGTCAATTGATAAATCATTATATTCTCTGACTCACTGTCAGTTTTACAGTATATTAAAAATATGATTTTTTCCAATCCTCTTATTCAAGATATCCTAATCAAGTACCATACCTTGTCTTTGACTAAAGAAATTATTTTCTGTTGGATTCCTAGTCATTAGGGAATTCGTGGGAACGAAAAAGCTGATCGCGCTGCGAAGGCAGCCTCCGATACGGATGAAGCTGATATTAAAATCCCTTATACAGATTTTAAATCATCTATTAATAAACTTATTCACTACAAATGGCAGACTGTTTGGGATAATGCTCAGTATAATAAACTGAGAACAATTCAACCGTTTTTAGGACATTGGAGTCCGGCTTCCCGCGCTGTGCGTAGGGAAGAATGTGTTATTAATCGTTGTCGAATTGGTCACAGTCGTTTGACGCACTCTTATCTTTTAAATCGTGAGGTTCAACCTTTCTGTATTCCTTGTCAGGAACCGTATACTATTAAACATATTTTAATTGACTGTGTAGATTTGAGTCTTATCAGGACGAATTATTTTAATGTAACTACTATGTTGGAGCTTTTCAATACCGTTTCTGTTGATGCTTTGATCGCTTTTATTAAAGAAATTGGCGTATATAACAAACTTTGATTTTTACATTCGTTGAATTATTGAACTTGTTTACATTTACCTGCTGTGCGGGGATCACTGTTTGAAATATTTTATTGTAATACATGATAAATATATTGATGTTTTTATATGATCGTTTAGACACCATATCGTCTTTCGACTGTTGAGGTGTCTCAAATTCAATATTCTATTCTATTCTATTCTATTAATCGCTATCAAGTAATAAACAACTCGGGAGATCGTCATTTTCGTTTTCTTCTTCATGACTAAAGAGCAGTGATCCTTTAAGTTGAAGGCTAAACAGGCTGCACATCAGCAGTTCCATCCACATATGTTTCCATTGTTTAATTAAAGTATGTATGTTTATCTTCTAATTATCTTCTTTGGCACTCGCCGGAACAGGACCTGAAATTAAATAAAAATAATACTATTGAGTTGAAAAATATATTCCAACATTGGAAAACAAGAGGGTCATGATGGCCCTAAATCGCTCACCTGAGATAAAAAGCCTTCAATGCCAAACATGCTTAACATACTGCTTTAGAAAGGATGCTGAGGCATGAACAGTGAAATTTGAGGTTTTCAGAAATTTCTAAAAGTGCAAACAAAGCCAAATAAGCCATTTTTATCATTTCAAAGGGCATAACTCCTGTCATAATAGGCAAATATCAGCTAAAATTCAAAATTTTATGACACTTAACATTTTCACATTTTTTAGAGATGATTGGTTCAGAAACAAGAGGCCCATGATGGCCCTAAATCGCTCACCTGAGATAAATAGATTGACCCAAGGAACATCTGTACCAAATTATTTTAAAATCTGGCCAGTAGTTTTGAAGAAGATGATTTTTAAAGTTTTCATTTTTTTGTTGCCATGGCAACCAGAGTTCTACATGGATCAAGTTAATTTTAGCAACTATTGTGAAGGTTGACCCAAGGATCATCCCTGCCAAGTTTAATCAAATTCTGTCCAGTGGTTTCAGAGGAGATGTTGTTTAAAGGTTTCTCTATATACATATAAGGCAAATAAGCCCCGCCCCTGGCGGCCATGTTTTTTTACGGATCGGAATAATTTTAGCAACTTTGGTAGAAGTTGACCCAAGGAACATCTGTACCAAATTATTTTAAAATCTGGCCAGTAGTTTTGAAGAAGATGATTTTTTAAAGTTTTCATATTTTTTTTTTCTTTTTGTTGCCATGGCAACCAGAGTTCAACATGGATCAAGTTTATTTTAGCAACTTTTGTGAAGGTTGACCCAAGGATCATCCCTGCCAAGTTTAATCAAATTCTGCCCAGTGGTTTCAGAGGAGATGTTGTTTAAAGGTTTCTCTATATACATATAAGGCAAATAAGCCCCGCCCCTGGCGGCCATATTTTTTTACGGATCGGAATAATTTTAACAACTTTGGTAGAGGTTGACCCAAGGAACATCTGTACCAATTTATTTTAAAATCTGGCCAGTAGTTTTGAAGAAGATGATTTTTAAAGTTTTCAAATTATTTTTCTTTTTGTTGCCATGGCAACCAGAGTTCTACATGGATCAAGTTTATTTTAGCAACTTTTGTGAAGGTTGACCCAAGGATCATCCCTGCCAAGTTTAATCAAATTCTGTCCAGTGGTTTCAGAGGAGATGTTGTTTAAAGGTTTCTCTATATAAATATAAGGCAAATAAGCCCCGCCCCTGGCGGCCATGTTTTTTTACGGATCAGAATAATTTTAGCAACTTTGGTAGAGGTTGACCCAAGGAACATCTGTACCAATTTATTTTAAAATCTGGCCAGTAGTTTTGAAGAAGATGATTTTTAAAGTTTTCAAATTATTTTTCTTTTTGTTGCCATGTCAACCAGAGTTCTACATGGATCAACTTTAATTTAGCAACTTTGGTAGAGGTTGACCCAAGGAACATTCCTGCCAAGTTTCATTAAATTCTGTCAAGCGGATTCAGAGGAGATGTCGTTTAAAGCAAATTGTTGACGACGGACGACGCACGTCGCACGACGACCGACGCCGGACGAAGGGCGATCCTAAAAACTCACCTTGAGCACTTTGTGCTCAGGTGAGCTAATAAAAATGCTAGAAGGCAAACGAAATATAGCCCTTTTTATCATTGAAAGGGACATAACCCATGACCCAATGCTCCGATTAGGACTATTATCGAAATTAGCCGAGATTTAATGGTAAAAAACATTGTCATTTGAAGGCAATTGCTTTAAAAATGAAGATGCTGGAGTGCAAACAAAGTGCAATCTGGCTTTTTTAATATTTAAATGGGCGTAACTCCTGACTTAATGGTCCCATATCAGCAATGATCAAACTTAGCATAGATTAATTGTCATAACGTTTGAAGGCAATTGCTTGAAAAATAAAGAGATGCTAGAGTGCAAACAAACTGAAACCTGGCTTTTTGCAATATTAAAAGGGGCATAACTCCTGACTTAATGGTCCGATTTCAGCCATAATCGAAATTAGCCATTATTTTATGGTTATGAACGTTGTTATAAAGTTTGAAGAGGATTGCTAAAAAATGAAGAGGTTAGAGTGCAAACAAAGAGAAATCTTGCTTTTTGTTAGCTCACCTGAGCACGTGTGCTCAAGATGAGCTTTTAGGATCGATGAATGTCCGTCCGTCCGTCCGTCCGTCGTCCGTCGTCCACAATTTGTTCGTTTGCACTCTAGCATCTTCATTTTATGAGCAATTATCTTCAAACTTTCAAACAATGTTTATAACCAAAAAATCTCGGCCAAGTTCGATTATGGCTGATATCGGAACATTAGGTCAGGAGTTATGCCTTTTTAAAATTCAAAAAAGCCAGTTTTAACATTGTTTGCACTCTAGCATCTTCATTTCATGAGCAATTATCTTCAAACTTTATATCAATGTTTACAACCATAAAATCAACGGCCAAGTTCGATTATGGCTGATATCATACCATTAGGTCAGGAGTTATGCCCCTTTTAAAATTCAAAAAAGCCAGATTTAACATTGTTTGCACTCTAGCATCTTCATTTCATGAGCAATTATCTTCAAATTTTTAAAACAATGTTTATAACCATAAAATCACGGCCAAGTTCAATTATGGCTGATATCGGAACATTAGGTCAGGAGTTATGCCCCTTTTAAAATAAAAAAGCCAATTTATTGTTTACATTTTCTCTTCAAACTTTATGACATGTTATGACCATAAGGTCTCGATTGAGTTCGATTATGGCTGAGATCCGTCAATTAGGTCAGGAGTTATGCCCCTTTTAATATAAAAAAAAGCCATATTTCACATTGTTTACACTCTAGCATCTTCCTTTTTTTAGCAATCATCTTCAAACTTTATGACATTGTTAATGACCATACTGTCTCGATTGAGTTCAATTGTGGCTGAGATGGGTCATTTAGATCAGGAATTATGCCCCTTTTAATACAAAAAATGCAAGATT
The DNA here is from genome assembly GCA_021229015.1 of Solen grandis. NCBI lineage: Eukaryota > Metazoa > Mollusca > Bivalvia > Adapedonta > Solenidae > Solen > Solen grandis. The sequence continues at coordinate 15,430,938 of CM037782.1, forward strand.
TCACTTTGTTTATTCTCTACCAACTTCATTTTTTTAACAATCATTTTTAAACTTTAAGACAATGTTTATGCCCATAATCTCACAATCAGGTTCAATTATAACTGATATTGACTTGTAAATTTAGGAGTTAAGCCATTTACCATAAAAAAAAGCCAGATTTCACTTTTACACTCAACATCTGTATTTCTTAAGCAATCATCTTCTCAGGTGAGCGACCAAGGGCCATCTTGGCCCTCTTGTTCAATATTTAAAGGGGGTAACTCCTGACCTAATGGTCTGATTTTGGCCATTTTCGAACTTATCCGAGATTTTATGGTAATAAACAAGGTCATTAAGTTTGAAGGCAATTGCTTGAAAAATAAGATGCTAGAGTGCAAACAAACTGAAACCTGGCTTTTTGCAATATTTAAAGGGGCATAACTCCTGACTTAATGGTCCGATTTCAGCATAATCGAACTTAGCCTAGATTTTATGGTAATGAACATTGTTTACAAAGTTGAAGAGGATTGCTAAAAAAAGAAGAGGCTAGAGTCTAAGAAACGTCCCAACTCTCTCATTTTTTGGCTCAAATATGTATTGAGGTGAGGAAGAGATGCCCATGTTTGCGAAAAAGTTTTTCTCCAACTGCTACTATAATTGAGTCATTGCGTGCTGCATTTTAGAAATGACATTCTTTTTAAGACCTAAACTAACATTTTCTGAGGTTGGTAAAGAAGTTGTGCTTGTGACTGCACCTTCTGGTTCTTAGTTTGGTTGTTAGAAAGGGCATGTTTGTCTATGTCTGCATAAATTTCTCCTTTGGAAAAATGCTTGGCAATCTTCACAAGGCAAATAATCCTTGTATGTTACGTTTTCCTTATCTGGTCTTGCCCAAGTTATTAGTGTCCCTTCACCATTTTTCAAAACAGCCATATTGTTCTGAAAGTCACCTGCATTTCTCAGCTTCAGTAAAGCAAGAATTCTTTCTTTTGATTTCTTCGGTTGATCCAGAATCATATTTTCCTCAGGTTCATTTCTGTGCGGCCCAAAATAATGCTTTGTAATGTTTGTAAATTTACCTTTGAAGTAAAAAAAAAAAATGGATTTTATCCCACACCCTTTGTCCTTAGTATTGTTAGTGCCTTGAATTTCAATTCTACAAGGTGAGTGTTGTTGAGCTCTAGAGGTGTCTGCTTTATTGACCTGTTGAGCTGTAAGTTGAGACTTAGAAGAGGTCACTTTGTTAAACTGGAGAGCAGGAAGGGATTTCACACAAGGTATTACATCAGACTGATTAGAGGATCTGAAACATAGTCATTTTCATTTCCTTGTGTTGATCATTGTCATCAAATTCATCACAGGATTGCACATCTGAATCTGTCATTTCAAAGTCTGGATCGTTAAGGGAATCATCCAGGGCTTCATCTGAGTCTGTCAATTCAAAATCGTCTTCAACTTCTGAAAATTTAAAAAGATATGTTCGTTTAAAGTGCACTCAACATTCTACAGTTGGTATACAAAATTGATATAACTGATGTGTAATTCGTATGTATTTGTCACCTTGT
>CM037782.1:15432581-15482011 GCA_021229015.1 Solen grandis
CATTTTTAAATTTGCCGACAGTCTCCCCGGGCATATGCTCTTTGAATTTTTATCAGTTATTTAATATATGAGCATAATTTAATACCATAAATTGGAAACAAAAATTATGACAAATTTTTCTTTTCCCGTTTGTAAAACTAAGCTGACCTTGCTGAGGGTTTTTGGAAAGTTAATTAATGAACACATTTCTTCATTAGATTCCAAAAATACTAGAATTAATTTTAACATTTTGTGTATAAAACCTTTTCATTGGTATCATTCAGGGTTTTCGCCATTTTAAACAAATATATATATAAAAGGAATGATCAACCAACAAAAACAAACAACAAAAACAAGGGGAGGGCCCCGCAACAACTATTTTACAGGGTCAGGGGGTGAAAAATGGCACCCTGACCGGACTCAAAAGGGACCCTTTCGTTTACAAGTAACATATACGCTAGACGAGGTTTTGACGAATACTGTATCTATAAAATTTGTTTTTCTTTTATATTGAACATACAATTGAGGGTGGTTTATGCCCATGGGCATGCTGTGTCAGTGTTGGGGGCCCCCTGTTGCAGTGTTTATGCACTGTTTTTTCGATATTTGCTATTAGTGTTGAAAACTTAGTTTTTCCCGTAGGGATTTTCTTTTCTTATCAGTTGATATTTCATAAAGGTATCCAATACTTTTTTAGAAAGAAAAAAAAAAAAAAAACACACATACATATAAAATGACTTATTTTTTGGGGGGAAAAAAAGTGTCTTTAAAAAAGATTAAAACTCTACACATACTTTATTTAAAAGCAATTATTACGCAAGTTTTACCCTTAGGTGAAGTTATTGTTTTTAAAAAAGATTTAAAAACATTTTTTTATAATTGATTCGCTGTAAGTATTTTTTTTTTCTGAAAAAAAAAAGTATTTTTTACATCGGTTTAACAAACGTAAGAATTTTGTCTCTTGCATTTCTTTTTTAATTTCTCGTGAATTATTTATTTGCTTGAATTGCACAAATGTTTCTCTTTTTTATAAAATGCTTTGAAATGTGCAGTCTAAATTTAAACACTCGAAAAGTCTTGGGGTAAAAATTTTCATGGGAAAAGAAATTTTCTTTGAGTTTTGTGTACAAGTATTTCAGGTTGAGGTTAAAAAAAAGTAAAAGCTTGCATATAGTATTTATCATTTGTTTATTTTAGAGTTTTTTAAAAAGGGAAAGTTTAAAAAAAAAAATTTTAAAAAATGTAAGGATATCTTTTCGTGCGAAGAAAAGAAGTTTTATGCATATGTATCAATACGGTACACAGATTTGGTTAAATGTTTAGTAATTTTTCTATCGTGTTTTTTGGGAGGTAAACGTCCTTGTTTAAAATGATTTTCCCTTCCCAAGAAAAAAAAAATATCATATCATTATTTAATAGTATCAAATGTTTAAAAATTTTATTTATTGATTTCTTGTGGGAATTTATCAAAATTTGTCATTACAGTCGATAAATTAAAAAAGAAAAGTCCCCAAAACTTTTTATGCTGGCAAAAAGAAGAAAAGTCAAAATGAACGATTCAGAATATTTATAAAAAAGAAGAACTTTTTCCGGGTTGGGGAACTAAAAACATATTTAAGAGTTTTAACAGCTTTATATTAGAATTAAAATGCAAAATACACCAAAACAGAAACGGGCCCCCGTAGAAACAGTGGGTGATGGGGATGACTAAAATCCCATTATAAAAAAGATAAGAAATTTGCAAGTTGCAATCAAAATGTCCCTTTAAACCCAGTAGTATGGCGGGAAAATCAGCCATGATGGCCCTGAATCGCTCACCTGTTACCATTGCTTAAAACTGATGTAAATTTTTTAAAACAGACAAGGATTCTGATATAATAATCTAAAACATTTTACCCTGACAATACTAACACCAAATATCTATGCAATTGGGCCATATGGTTTAGAGAAGACTTGGCGCAGGGTCATTTATCACTTAGGGCCAAGACTTTGAAAATCTTTGTATGACCATTAGATGCTACTCTATACCAAATATCTTAGCTCTAGGCCTTATTGATTCATGAAGAAGATTTTTTAAGATTTTCCTATTTAAACTCTATGTAATAACAAGTGACCCCTGGTGTGGGGTCATTTATCACCATGGGCTATGATTTGTACAATCTTGGTAGTGGCCCATAAGATGATGCTACATACCAAATATCTAAGCTCTAGGCCTTATGGATTCATAGAAGAAGATTTTTTAAGATTTTCCTATATAACTCTGTTGTAAAACAAGTGACCCTGGTGCGGGGTCATTTATCACCATAGGCTTATGATTTGTACAATCTTGGTAGTGGCCATAAGATGATGCTTCATACCAAATATCTAAGCTCTAGGCTTCATTTTTGAAGAAGATTTTAAGATTTCTATTACTCTTTGTAAAACAAGTGTCCCGGTCGGCATTTTTCACCATAGGGCATGGATTTGTACAATCTTGGAGTGGCCCATAACGATGATGCTACATACCAACAGAGGGCCATGATGGCCCTGAATTCGCTCACCTGAGTACCATTGCTTCAACTGATGTCAAGGTTTTTAAACAGACAAGGATTCTGATATAACTTAATCTAAAACATTTTACCCTGACAATACTAACACCAAATATCTAAGCAATGGGCCATATGGTTTCAGAGAAGACTTGGGCGAAGGGTCATTTATCACCGTAGGGCCAAGACTTTGAAAATCTTTGTAATGAACCATTAGATGCTACTACATCCCAAAATCTTAGCTCTAGGCCTTATTGATTCATAGAAGAAGATTTTTAAGATTTTCCTATTTAACTCTATGTAAAACAAGTGACCCCTGGTGTGGGGTCATTTATCACCATTGGGCTATGATTTGTACAATCTTGGTAGTGGCCCATAAGTTGATGCTACATACCAAATATCTAAGCTCTAGGCCTTATGGATTCATAGAAGAAGATTTTTTAAGATTTTCCTATATAATCTCTTCTATGTAAAACAAGTGACCCCTGGTGGGGGTCATTTATCACCATTGGGCTATGATTTGTACAATCTTGGTAGTGGCCCATAAGTTGATGCTTCATCCCAAATATCTAAGCTCTAGGCCTTATGCATTCATGGAAGAAGATTTTTTAAGATTTTCCTATATAACTCTATGTAAAACAAGTGACCCTGGTGCGGGGTCATTATCACCATAGGGCTATGATTTGTACAATCTTGGTAGTGGCCATAAGATGATGCTACATACCAAATATTAAGCTCTAGGCCTTATGGATTCATAGAAGAAGATTTTTTAAGATTTTCCTATATAACTCTATTGTAAAACAAGTGACCCCTGGTGCGGGGTCATTTATCACATAGGGCTATGATTTGTACAATCTTGGTTGTGGCCCATAAGATGATGCTTCATACCAAATATCTAAAGCTCTAGGCCTTATGCATTCATGGAAGAAGATTTTTTAAGATTTTCCTATATAACTATATGTAAAACAAGTGACCCTGGTGCGGGGTCATTTATCACCATAGGGCTATGATTTGTACAATCTTGGTAGTGGCCCATAAGATGATGCTAATACCAATATCTAAGATCTAGGCCTTATGGATTCATAGAAGAATGTTTTTTAAGATTTTTCTATATAACTCTATGTAAACAAGTGACCCCTGGTGCGGGGTCATTTATCACCATAGGGCTATGATTTGTACAATCTGGTAGTGGCCCCATAAGATGATGCTACATACCAAAAATCAAAAGGTTAGGCTTGTGGTTTCGGAGAAGAAGATTTTTCAGTTTTTCCTATATTAGCCTTTGTGAAATCAAAGTGACCTGGGGCGGGGCCAATTTTGACCCTGGGTCCATAATTTGTACAATCCTGTGTAGAGAGTTCTTATAGATCTTTGCTAACATACCATAAATCAAAAAGGCTAGGCCTTGTTGGTTTCAGAGAAGAAGATTTTTTAAATTTTCATTTTTTTGAAAATCTATTTTTAGTCCTGTGACCTAATTATGCATGGACCAGAACCATTTTATACAACTTTGTAGAGCTTCATCCATGGAACATCTGCAAAATATTTTCAAAATTGGCCATGCGTTTAGGAGGAGATGTTGTTTGAAGCAATGTTGACGCCGGACGCTCGCACGGACGGACGCACGGACGACGGAGACGCCGGAACATAGGCGATCAGAAAAAGCTCACCTTGAGCAACGTTGTGCTCATGTGAGCTAAAACAACAAAACATTGCAGACTTGCTGCGAATAGGGATAACATATATAATCTCTCTATTTTCGCCTAACCACAAGGTAGTACATAGTGTTAAGTAAAGTCATAATAGTGATCAGAAAACGTGATTATTATCGGGCAAAATAAAAATGGAATAGAATCTTCAATAGTTGTTGTTACAATAAACACTATTTACAAACAGTTCAACTATATTATTTTATATTGCTATTGTTATTTTCCCTAAAGTGAAGCGTTGATTGTGGTTTTATACGGTTTTATACTATTTAAAATCATTTTCGCGTTTATTGTGATTGATTTGAACACATTACAACTTAATATAAAAACATTTACATGTACTTAAACAGATAAATTTAATGTGTGGAATTTAAAATGCATTCAAATGAGTTTTATAACAAGTTGTTCTATTGTCTCTAAAATGATCCGAATATTGTAGTTTATCTCTTAAAACGCAACTTTTTATGAATTGTTTTTTATCAATAAAGACTATTTATTCGCTATTCCGGCCCAGCCGGTGGGGCTAAGATTACACGGCTGCATCTCATGCAGAGCGGTAGAACTCGCCAAAAATTGGACCATGCGTTTGCCGTGAATGGCGTCCGTTCAAGCTGGATATGAGGATTCTGGCGGTTGAGCGGACACGGGTTTGGCCGTTGCGGTTTATCCGCGTCAATGTGGTTTGCAAAACACCGTCTTGACCTCGTATTCAGTATCGACGGAGGTGGTCGTAATGGGCCCGTTGACGATCAATCGGCTAGGTCACGCCGAGCCTAGGTTAAACTATTATCTAATCTGTGTCTATAAACTACGATCTTTTCTTTGATACTAACCGGGTTTTATTTTCATTACTTTTTGTCTTATTAAATTAACCTAGAAGGCGGTGGCTTATGGGTCAATCGAGTGGGAAATTTTAAGTTTCTTTTCTTAAACCTTTCGAGTATAACACTTGTGTAGCCCTGGCGCTTGGAGAGTAGGATATCCCTCCGGATAAAGCGTCCCCTTGTTGGACTCCGTGTGGGTGGGAGCACGAGTGCTGAATAATTCTCTTTTCTTTCTGGCTTCCTTCAAACGTATCGAACTGGATTCAACAAACTGCGACTCTGACCTGACTTATGATGCTCAAAACAAGAAACCTACCCCAGTAATTCATTGTTACTTGCTTCATCAAAGAAAATAAACGATCTCTCAAAACTCTCTCCCTTCATATCGAAAAGTTCTCCGTGGCACCATTGGTGACCCAAATTCAGTTTAAAATGGAAAAAAAACAAATCCCTTCTATTGAAATTAAAAGAAAATCCAATTCGGAACAATAACTGAAAATGGTAAATTCCACGTCATAAACATCACTGCAACACCACACAAAATCATTAAATTATTCAAATGGAGTTATAAAAACAGAATCCTTGCAGGTGTTTCTAGAATCTGATTTGTTGAAAACTTAAAATCACAAGGAGTTATAGCAGCCAGACGATATTAAAAAATCAAGAAAAATGGCAAAGAAATTTGAAACATAAAACTAGTAAATTCTATCTTTTGATTCTCCAAACCCTCCAGCAATTTAAAAGTTTTATATAGTTTTATTAAAGTTGAAATTTAATCCCTAACCCACTTCGTTGTTTCTGGTGTCAGAAATTTGGCCACATGGAAAATGACTGCAAAATGAAGCACTCTGTTGCAAATGTGCTTACCAGGCAAAACACCATGAAGAGAAACTGTAGAAACCCAAATTAAATTAGTAATGTTGCAAGATCACCCAGCTTCTCAAACACCTGGTGAAATTTGGAAAAAAGAAAAGAATTATGAAAATCAAGGTCACCAAAAAAGGTAAGCTATCCAGAAGACAAGAAAATTATATGAAGACATCCCACTAAATCCTATGCATCAATCATTAAATTGCTCAGGAAATCAGGTAAATTTCAAGACGCTCAAATCAAACGGGAGTCCTTTTGCCCTCCGAGTCAGTAACTTTACAATTCAAAAACTTGTCATCATGTTGCAAATACAGTCAGTCAATCATTTTACAGAGGTCAGAGTCCTTAAAAACCTGAATAGTCAAAATCGCTAAACACCCTAATAACTAACTAAAAGTCTACCAAACCTCAAAAAAAGTACCCAAAAACCCAGTCTTAGGATTCAGGTCCGGCGTCCGGACGTCAGCCCAAAAGGGATCTAATAATCCCTCTCGGATTCTTGAAACAGATATGAGATCCTGGATGACGGTGGGGGGAGAGAGATGTAATGCTCCAGTGTAGGTCCAATCTCTCTAAATCAAAATCTAGTTCAGGATCATTCTTAATTTTTAACAATCATTTGTCGTTTCTCTCATAATCCAGGTAAATAAAATAATTTCAATGGAATTGTAGAGGTCTGAAAAGCTAATTATGATGAGCTATCATTACTGTTGTCTTCACAGTCTCCAGCCGTAGTTGTCTCCAAGAACTCTTTAAAAGAAAGTGGCCCACCCCCCCCTACGACTTTTCAGAAATTATTCTTCCCGTTTTAACCTACCATTTTCCCTTCCCACCCCCCCCCCCCCCTTAACCCCCCCCCCCGCCCCCCCCCCCCCCGAATAGAGCCGCTGGCGGTTCAAACTATTCCGAGTCAGAAATAACATTCCTCATAGTATAATTGATTTAAATACCAATTTTCAGGCTATTGCCCTTAGTGTGACTTTTCATAGATGATAACATTTGATCTATTTATATTCCTCCAATTCGTCTCTAAATTCAAGGGAATTAGATAATCTAATTTGACAAACTCCCCGAACCTTTTATGGCTTGTTGGGTGATTGTAATAGCCATAATACTTATATGGGGGTGATTGACATTAATATGAAAGGTTCAAAATAGTGGAAGATTGTATCAATAAGAACGACTTGTGTATTTTTAATAATACTTACCTTCATCCTGCTACAGGCCATTATTCTGCAATTGATTTGCTCGTTGTCATCCAACTTTATTTTAGAATACGACTGAATGTGCATGTCGATTTTGTGGAAAGTGACCACTTCCCAGTTATTCTTAAAAACATAAGCGCAAGCTTAGATGATCAAATTCCTCGTTGGGAATGTTAAAAAAGGCCACAATTTGGGTAGTTTTCATCTTCAGTGTAACGAAAATTTGATATCTCAAACATTTTAAATACTGATGACCCTAGTGACCCTATTGACTCCTTTTCCTCTAATCTCATGCGATTCGCAGAAAAGTGTATTCACTAAATCAAACGTAAATAGAAAAGTCGACCTTGGTTCACCGGAGAAGGCAAAACAGCAATTCGTAACGCAGAGCAGCTGTTAAAGGAAGTTTATTGTTAGGCCCAAACTAAGGAAAATCATGATGAAATTAGAATTCTAAAGAGCGAATAAGCTCGCAGACTATGGAAGCAGCAAAGAAAAAATTCTGGGCGTGAATACGTTTCCAAATTAAACTCTAAAAATCTATGAAAAAAAGTATGGAAAATGATAAAAAAGATATCTGGTACAAAGCAAATCCAAATCCTCAGTTACTCATTTAAACAATTCAAAAAGATAAAGTTACAAATAAAAAAGATATAGCCAATTTGTTGGCGGAATGTTTCTCTAAAAACTCCTCTTCGAAAATTACTCAAAGAATTTCATAGATGAAAAAGGGGAATCAGAAAACCAAAAACTGAATTTTAATTCTTCCATGATGAATCTATAACAAACCGGTTTTATTTAACTGAGCTTGAGGATTCTTTAAAAATCACATATTACTGCTGCAGGCCTGATGGCATCCCATACCAATTACTTCCGGAATTTACCAAATTCTCTTTGAAACTCCTATTCAAGTCTTTATAACATTGGTCAATGGTAAAGTTCCTCTCTCATGGAAAGAAGCATTTATTATTCCGGTTCCAAAACCCGGTAAGGATGACATCAATCCTACAAATTACCGCCCAATTGCTTTAAACCAGTGCATCTGTAAACACTCGGAGAATGATAAATGCGCGACTTGTCTAGGTTTTTAGAATCAAAATTAATTTAATAACAAATTTTCCGTGTGGTTTCAGGAAACCAGAGAAGTACGACGGACCATCTTGTTCGTCTTGAAAGTTTTATCCGTGATGCTTTTGTTAATAAAGACATTTAGTAAGGTGAGTTTTTGACCTTGTAAAAAGCATATGATACCAGTGGAAAATTGATCATGAAAGGGACTTACACGGACTTTGGTCTTAGAGGTCAGTTACCTGAATTTTTTAATTGTTTTTTATCGATAGAAATTTTTAAAGTTAAAACTGGATCTACTCTGTTGATAGCTGCAATCAAGAACAGGGAGTTCCACAGGAAAGTATTCTCTTGTTACTCTTTTAGCATTATAAAATTGATATCGTTAAAAGTTTAAACCAGGAGTTGATGGTTCTCTATACGTTGATGACTTTATAATTTGTTATCGTTCTAAAAGTATGACTCAATCGAGCGTCAACTCAACAATGTTTAAATAAAATTCACCAGTTGGGGCAACAGAAAATGGCTTTAGATTTTCTAAATCTAAAATTCAGTGCGTTCATTTCTGCCAGCAAACGAAAACATCATTTAGATCTCAATTAACCTTGAATGGAACACTTATACTGTCGTAGATGAATTTAAATTTTCTAGGCGTAATCTTTGAACAAAAATTAACGTTTATTCCCCCATTTAAACTACCTAAAAATAAATGTTTAAAAGCGTTAAACTTACTGAGAGTTGTTGCACACACCGATTTGGGTGCAGTAGCAAAGTTCTTTTTAAATGTATATAGTCTCTTATTCGCTTCTAAATTGGATATGGTTTGTATTCGTCTATGGTTCTGCTAGAAAATCTTATTATTCAAATGTTAGACACGATTCAGTGCTTTTAACACTTCACCTGTTCAAGTCTATACGTTGCTGCCAACGAGCCATCCATAACTCTCGAAGGGGAAAGCTATCTCTGCAGTATTTAACAAAACTTAAATGATGTCCCTGACAATCCGCATTCAATATTGTGTTTCACGCCAAACTATAAATCTCTTTATTAAAGTAATAAAAACCACTTGGTTTAGTTCTGAAAATATGTTTCAGAAACTAGACATGGATATTGATTTTGATAAAAACAAAACTGTTCCACATATTCCACCAGTTTGGACAGTGAAAAACCTGTAGTTAAACTTAGTCTTCTTAATTCTAAGAAATTCAAATCATGATCCAATTTGTTTCAGGTCCAAATTAATGAAGTCCGATCTATTTATAATAATCATTATGAAATTTATTACTGATGGCTCACAAGATGGTTAAAACGACCAGGCTTGTGCAGTGATTAGTTAGTTTTATACAAATTATATCGTCTTAGGACGGCGCTTCCATATTCTCTGCTGAAGCTAAGGCTATGATTTAGCCTTAAGACATTTTTTCTTTAGGTCAATTGGTAAATCATTATATTCTCTGGACTCACTGTCAGTTTTACAGTTTATTAAAAATATGATTTGTTCCATTCTCTTATTCAAGATACCTATCAAGTACCATACCTTGTCTTTGACTAAAGAAATTATTTTCTGTTGGATTCCTAGTCCTTAGGAGTTCGTGGGAAACGAAAAAGCTGTCGCGCTGCGAAGGCAGCCTCCGATACGGATGAAGCTGATATAAAATTCCCTTATACAGATTTTAAATCATCTATTAATAAACTTATTCACTACAATGGCAGACTGTTTGGGATAATGCTCTGTATATTAACTGAGACAAATTCAAATCCGTTTTTAGGACTTTGGCGTCCGGTTCCCGCGCTGTGCGTAGGGAAGAATGTGTATTAATCGTTGGTCGAAATTGGTACATCGTTTGACGCACTCTTATCTTTTAAAATCGTGAGGTTCAACCTTCTGTATTCCTTGTCAGGAACCGTTTATACTATTAAAAATATTTTTATTGACTGTGTAGTTTTGAGGTCTTATCAGGACGATTATTTTAATGTTAACTACTATGTTGGAGCTTTTCAAGACCGTTTCTGTGATGCTTTGATCGTTTTATTAATGTAATTGGTCGTATATAACAAACTTTGTTTTTACATTCGATTGATTTATTGAACTTGTGACATTTTACCTGCTGTGCGGGGATCACTGTTTGAATTATTTATTGTAATTACATGATATATGTATATTGATGTTTTTATATGGATCGTTTAGACACATATCGTCTTTCGACTGTTGAGGTGTCTCAAATTTCAATATTTATTCTATTCTTTTATTAATCGCTATCAAAGTAAGTAAAACAACTCGGGAGATCGTCATTTTCGTTTTCTTCTTCATGGACCTAAAGAGCCAGTGATCCTTAAGTTTAAGGCAAACAGGCTGCCACATCAGCAGTTCCCATCACATATGTTTCCATTGTTTAATTAAAGTATGTATGTTTATCTTCTAATTATTTCTTTGGCACTCGCTGGAACAGGACCTGAATTAAATAAAAAAATAATACTATGGAGTGAAAAATATATTCCAACATTGGAAAACAGAGGGGTCATGATGGCCTAATCGCTCACTGAGATTAAAAAGGCCTTCAATGCCAAACATGCTTAACATACTGCTTTAGAAAGGCATGCTGATGGCCATGAACAGTGAAAATTTGAGGTTTTCAGAAATTTCTAAAAGTGCAAACAAGCCAAATAAGCCATTTTTATCATTTCAAAGGGGCATAACTCTGTCATAATGGGCAAATCTCAGCTAAAATTCAAATTTTATGCCACTTAACATTTTCCATTTTTTAGGAGATGAGTGGTTCAGAAACAGAGGCCCATGATGGCCCTAAATCGCTCACCTGAGATAAATAGATTGACCCCAAGGAACATCTGTACCATTTATTTTAAAATATGGCCAGTAGTTTTGAAGAAGATGATTTTTAAAGTTTTTCATTTTTTTGTTGCATGGCAACCAGAGTTTACATGGATCAAGTATATTTAGCAATATTGTGAAGGTTGAACCAAGGATCATTCCCTGCCAAGTTTAATCAAAATTCTGTCAGTGGTTTCCGAGAGATGTTGTTTAAAAGTTGCTCTATAAACATATAATGCAAATATGCCCGCCCCTGGCGGCCACGTTTTTTTACGGATAGGAATTATTTTAGCAACTTTGGTAGAAGAAGTTGACCCAAGGAACATCTGTACCAAATTTTTTAAAAATTGGCCAGTAGTTTTGAAGAAGAGGAATTTTTTAAAGCTTTCATTTTTTTCTTTTTGTTGCATGGCAACCTGAGTTCTACATGGATCAAGTTTATTTTAGCAACTTTTGTGAAAGGTTGACCCAAGGATCATCCCTGCCAAGTTTAATCAAATTCTGTCCAGTGGTTTCAGAGGAGATGTTTGTTTAAAGGTTTCTCTATATACATATAAGGCAATAAGCCCCGCCCCTGGCGGCCATGTTTTTTACGGGATCAGGAATAATTTTAGCAACTTTGGTAGAGTTGACCCAGGGAACATCTGTACCAAAATTATTTTAAAATCTGGCCAGTAGTTTTGAAGAAGATGATTTTTTTAAAGTTTTTCATTATTTTTTTTTTCTTTTTGTTGCCATGGCAACAGAGTTCAACATTGGATCATGTTTATTTTAGCACTTTTGTGAAGGTTGACCCAAGGTCATTCCCTGCCAAGATTATCCAAATTCTGCCAGTGGTGTCAGAGGAGATGTTGGTTTAAAGGTTTCTCATATACATATAAGGCAAATAAGCCCCGCCCCTGGCGGGCCATATTTTTTTACGGTTCGGAAATTATTTTTAACAACTTGGTAGGGGTAGACCCAAGGACATCTGTCCAATTTATTTTTAAATTGGCCAGTAGTTTTGAGAGGATGATTTTTAAGTTTCATCTTTTTTTTTTTTTTTTTTGGTTGCCATGGCAACCAGAGTTAACATGGATCAAGTTTTTTTCAAGGATCATCCCTGCAAGTTTAATTAAATTCTGACCAGTGGTTTCAGAGAGATGTATGTTTTAAAGGGTTTCTCTATATACATATAAGGCAAATAAGACCCGCCCTGGCGGCCATTATTTTTTTACGGATCGATAATTTTAGCAAATTTGGTAGAGGTTGACCCAAGGAAATCTGTACCCAATTTATTTTAAAATCTTGCAGTAGTTTGAAGAAGATGATTTTTTAATGTTTTCAAATTATTTTCTTTTTGTTGCCATGGCAACCAGAGTTCTTACATGGATCAAGGTTTATTTTAGCAACTTTGTGAAGGTTGGACCACCAAGGATCATCCTGCATGGTTTAATCAAATCTGTCCAGTTGGTTTCAGAGGAGATGTTGTTTAGGTTTCTCTATATAAATATAAGGAATAAGCCCGCACCTGGCGGGCATGTTTTTTTACGGATCAGAATAATTTTAGCAACTTTGGTAGAGGTTGGGGGGGGGGGGGGGGGGGGGGACCCAAGGAACATCTGTACCAATTTTATTTTAAAATCTGGCAAGTTGTTGAAGAAAGATGATTTTTAAAGTTTTTTCAAATTATTTTTCTTTTTGTTGCCATGTCAACCAGAGTTCTACATGGATCAACTTTATTTTAGCAACTTTGGTAGAGGTTGAACCCAAGGAACTTCCTGCCAAGTTTCATTAAATTTGTCAAGCGGATGTCAGAGAGGAGATTTCTTTAAAAGCAAAATTGGTTGACGACGGACGACGCACGTCGCACGACGAACCGACGCGGACGAAGGGCGATCCTAAAACTCACCTTGAGCACTTTGTGCTCAGGTGAGCTAATAAAAATGCAGAAGGCAAAACGAAATATTAGCCTATTTTATATTGAAAGGGACATAACCATGACCAATGCTCCGATTTGGGATATTATCGAAATTAGCCGAGAGATTTATATGGTAAAAAACATTGTCATAAAATTTGAAGGCAATTGCTTTAAAAATGAAAGATGGCGGAGTGCACAAAAGTGCAATCTGGCTTTTTTAATATTTAAATGGGCGTAACTCCTGACTTAATGGTCCCATATCAGCTAGGATCAAACTTAGCTTAGATTTTTATGTTATGAAACATTGTCATAAGGTTTGAAGGCAATTGACTTGAAAATGGAAAATGCTAGGTGCAAAAGGGAAAGTGAAATCATTGCTTTTTAATATTTAAAGGGGTGAAACCTCTTGACGTAATGGTCCGATTTTGGCCATAATGGAACTTAGCTGAGATATAATGGTTTTAAATATTGTCATTAAGTTTGAAGGCAATTGCTTGAAAAATGAAAATGCAAGGGTGCAAACAGTGGAATATGGATTGTTCAATATTTAAAAGGGCCTAACTCCTGTCAAAATGGTCGATTTTGGCCATAATCGAACTTGGCCCAGATTAATTGTCATAACGTTTGAAGGCAATTGCTTGAAAAATGAAGATGCTAGAGTGCAAACAAAGAGAAATCTTGTTTTTTGTTCAATATTTAAAGGGGCGTAACTCCTGACCTAGGGTCTGATTTTTTGGCCATTTTCGAACTTATCGAGATTTCATGGTATAATAAACAAGGTCATATGTTTGAAGGCAATTGCTTGAAAAATATATAGAGATGCTAGAGTGCAAAACAAACTGAAACCTGGCTTTTTGCAATATTAAAAAGGGCATTACTCTGACTTAATGGTCGATTTTCCAGCCATAATCGAAATTAGCCATTAATTTTTTGGTTATGAACGTTGTTATAAGTTTGAAGAGGATTGCTAAAAAATGAGAGGTTAGAGTTGCAACAAAGAGAAAATCTGCTTTTTGTTAGCCACCTGAAGCAAGTGTGCTCAAGATGAGCTTTTAGGATCGATGAATGGTCCGTCCGTCCGTCCGTCCGTCGTCCGTCGTCCACAATTTGTTCGTTTGCACTCTAGCATCTTCTTTTATGAGCAATTATCTTCAATCTTTCAAACAATGTTTATAACCAAAAATCTCGGGACCAAGTTCGATTATGGGCTGATATCGGCACATAAGGTCAGGAGTTATGCCCTCTTTTTTTAAATTTCAAAAAGCCAGTTTTAACATTGTTTGCACTCTAGGCATCTTCATTTCATGAGCAATTATCTTCAAACTTTATCTCAATGTTTTACAACCATAAAATCAACGGCCAAGTTCGATTATGGTGATATCATACCTTAGGTCAGGGAGTTATGCCCCTTTTAAAATTCAAAAAAAGCCAGATTTAACTTTGTTTGCACTCTAGCATCTTTCATTTCATGAGCCAATTATCTTAAACTTAAAACAATGTTTAATTACCATAAAAATCACGGCCAAGTTCGTTTTTGGCTGATATCGAACATTAGGTCAGGAGTTATGCCCCTTTTAAAATTTAAAATAAAGCCAGATTTCACATTGTTTGCACTTCTTGCATCTTCATTTTCATGAGCAAATTATCTTCAAAAACTTTATATCAATGTTTATACCATAAATCACGGCCAAGTTCAATTATGGCTGATATCGTACCATTGAGGTCAGGAGTTATGCCCCTTTTAATATTCAAAAATGCCATATTTTAAGTTGTTTTACTCTCTAGCATTTCATCTTTGAGCAATCCTCTTCAAACTTTATGACTAATGCTTATTGACCATAAGGTCTCGATGAGTTCGATTATGGCTGAGATCCGTCAATTAGGTCAGGAGTTATTGCCCCTTTTAATATATAAAATAGCCATATTTCACATTGTTTACACTCTAGCATTCTTCCTTTTTTTAGCAATCATCTTCAAACTTTTGACATTGTTAAATGACCATACTGTTCTCGATTGAGTTCAATTGTGCTGAGATGGGGAATTTAGTCAGGATTTATGCCCCTTTTAATACAAAAAATGCAGATTTCACTTTGTTTATTCTCTACCAACTTCATTTTTTTAACAATTTTTTAACTTTAAGACCAATGTTTATGCCATTATTCAACAATCAGGTTCATTTATAATGATATTGACTTTGTAAATTTAGGAGTTAAGCCCATTTCACATAAAAAAAAGCCAGATTTCACTTTTACACTCAACCATCTGTATTTTCGTAAGCAATCATCTTTCTCGTTCGTGAGCGACCAAGGGCATCTTGGCCCTTCTTGTTCAATATTTAAAGGGCGTAATCCTGACCATAATGGGGTCTGATTTTGCATTTTCTGAATCTTATCCGTAGATTTATGGTAATGAACTTTTTTAAAAAGTTAAAGAGGATTGCTAAAAAAAGAAGAGGCTAGAGTCTAAAAAAACGCCCCAAACTCCCCTCATTTTTTGGCTCAAATTATGTATTGAGGTGGGGAGATCCCCCATGTTTGCAAAAAAGTTTTTCTCAACTGCTACTATAATTGATCTTGCGTGCTGCTTTTGAATGACATTCTTTTTAAGCCCTAAAACTTATTTTTGAGGTGGAAAAAGAAGTTGTGCTTGTGACTGCACCTTCTGGTTCTTTTTTTGGTTTTGTTAGAAAGGCTGTTTGCTATGTTGAAAAAATTTCTCCTTTGGAAAATGTTTGGGCAATTTACAAGGAAATTAATCTTGGTATTTTACGTTTTCCTTATCTGGTCTTGCCCAAGTTTTAGTGTCCCTTCACCATTTTTCAAAAAAGCCATATTGTTCTGAAAGTCCCTGCTTTCTAGTTTCAGTAAAGCAAGAATTCTTTCTTTTGATTTCTTCGGTTGATCCAGAATCAAAATTTTCCCTCGGTTCATTTCTGTGGGGCCCCAAAAAATAATGCTTTGAAAGTTTGTATTTACCTTTAAAGTAAAAACAAAAAGGGATTTTATCCCACACCCTTTTGTCCTTAGTATTGTTAGTGCCTTGAATTTAAAATTCTACAAGGTGAGTGTTGTTGAGCTCTAGAGGTTTTCTGCTTTATTGCCCTGTTGAGCTGTAAGTTGAGACTTAGAAGAGGTCACTTTGTTAAACTGGGAGAGCAGGAGGGATTTCCACAAGGTTTACATTTAGACTGGGTTAGGGGGAATCTGAAAAAATTTGTCATTTTCATTTTATTGTTTTGATCATTGTCATCAAATTCATCAGAGGATTGAAAATCTGAATCTGTCATTTCAAGTCTGGATCGTTAAGGAATCGCCCAGGGCTTCATTGAAATCTGTCAATTCAAATCGTCTTCAACTTCTGGGAAAAATTTTAAAAAAATATTTTTCGTTTTAAAAATGCACTCAACATTCTACAGTCTGGTATACAAAAAATTGATATAAGTGATGTGTAATTCGTATGTATTTTTTCACCTTGTTTATAAAGGAAGGATATTTAACTGATTAAAAATGAATTTGAACCCTTATCTTTCATGCTTAATGTATTGATAGACTACGCTAAAACTGTACTTAGCATAAAAAAAATTTTCTCAGAAAGTGCTTTGAAAAGATCAGATAAAAGAAATTCATAGCTAGGTTAAATTGCATTTTAACCTGGTATGGGATGGTTAGCATAATCATTGTTCCAGCGCCGTTTTCATGGGGTTTTGGGTGAGTTCAGGGCTCCCGAAAGTGTTATTGGGTAAAAAAAATGAGAAAATAAATAATAATAGCATGGATATTGACCATTAATTATACGCTTACCTCTTTTGTCTGTCTGTGTCCGCCTTTACGGCCGTTACGAGTGGAGGCAATGAACAGTTTTCAGCTCCCCGACCTGTCACGGGCGCTCCGGTGAATCAAGTTTCTACACACGACCCACGGACCTTCAACTGGAAAATTTTTAGTGCATTACTTTTAAATGTTAAAAAATTTTGTTTTTAGCTCACCTGGGCACAAAGTGCTCATGGTGTGCTTTTGTGATCGCCTTTTGGTCCCTCGGTCGTTTCGTTTTGTCCGTCTTCAACAATTTTTCTTTAAAACAAACACTATGAAACCCCTGAAGGGATTTTGACCAAACTTCACAGGAATCATCCTTTGATGCCCTCGATCAAAGGGTTTTACAAATTATTCAGATTGGGTTAAAAAAAGTAGGTCAAGGAGCTAAAAATAGATTTTAGATCTTCTTCTGCAAAACTGCAAGGCCCCAGAGCTTGTATTTGGTATGTAGCATCTATCTTATGGTTCATTACCAATGATTTTTCAAATCATGACCCTATGGGATAAATGCCCCCGCACCATGGGTCACTTGTTTTACATATAGTTATATAGGAAAATCGTTTAAAAATCTTCTTCTATGAATCCATAAGGCCTAGAGGTTAGATATTTGGTATGTAGCATCATCTTATGGTTCATTACCAAGATTGTTCAAATCATAGCCCTATGGTGATAAATGCCCCCGCACCAGGGGTCACTTGTTTTACATAGATTTATATAGGAAAAACTTTAAAAATCTTCTTCTATGAATCCATTAGGCCTAGAGATTAGATATTTGGTATGTAGCATCATCTTATGGTTCATTACCAAGATTGTTCAAATCATAGCCCTATGGTGATAAATGCCCCCGCACCAGGGGTCACTTGTTTAACATAGAGTTGTATAGGAAAATCTTTAAAAATCTTCTTCTATGAATCCATAAGGCCTAGAGATTAGATGTTTGGTATGTAGCATCATCTAATGGTTCATTACCAAGATTGTTCAAATCATGACCCTATGGTGATAAATGCCCCCGCACCAGGGGTCACTTGTTTTAACATAGAGTTGTATAGGAAAATCTTTAAAAATCTTCTTCTATGAATCCATAAGGCCTAGAGATTAGATATTTGGTATATAGCATCATCTTATGGTTCATTACCAAGATTGTACAAATCATGACCTTATGGTGATAAATGCCCCCCGCACCAGGGGTCACTTGTTTTACATAGAGTTTTATAGGAAAATCTTCTACTATGAATCCATAAGGCCTATAGCTTAGATTTTTGGTATGTAGTATCATCTAATAGTTCATTATCAAGATTTTCAAAATGGGGCCCTTTGGAGATAAATGACCCCGCACTAAGTCTTCTCCTCTGAAACCATAAGGCCCAGTGCTTATATATTTGGTGTGTAGTATTGTCAGGGCTAAAATGTTTAAGATTGAGTTATATCAGAATTCTTGTCTGTTTAAAAACATTGTAATCAGTTGTAGCAATGGTACTCAGGTGAGCGTTCCAGGGCCATCATGGCCCTCTTGTTCTCATTTTTTTTTCATAAAAAAAATAGCGTCTTCTTATTCTATTACCGAACAAATGATAGTCTTCTACAATTCTATGTAGCAACCGGGTCCAGTTTATGCCATTCACTACTTTCCCTGTAAAATAACAACAATAAAAGTTAACTCAAGTCATAAACTTCTGCAGTTGGAATGCGTCCGTGTTGATAAATTGTTCTCTCACAGTCGCAACATTGGTACTTTAAGAAGTACATACATAACCGACAATTTAACTTATTCCTGCACCGTCGTGATGGACACATTTGAGAAGCAGATAACCTAGGATAATGATGTTAGTAACTGAAAAAGATAACAAAAAATATATATGTAAGATTTCATTGAATTGCAAAATAAAAAATAGATAATTAAAACAAAAATAAGACTGCATATAATGAGTATTCTACCATATATGAACTTAGGGATAGGATATGACAAATTGGTCAGTATCAATATAATGAATTGGATGTTTGCATTCAAGTTCTGTATGAATTTCATATTGACCTCTCAGAGCTGTTCTTCTCAGAAAGTATATGGATCACTGTATTTGACAGAAGATGATATGTGCACAATTTATTTTATTTGTCTTTCTACAATGTTTGACAAAACTGTCTCTACTATTGATTATACATTTTATTTTAGTATTTCTCAGTACTGAATATGGATTTTGCTAACAGTACTATCAAAATACTTGTTAAGCAAGATCTCTACTAATAAACCCAATGTTATATTTACTTACCAATTATGAAAATTATTATTCCCCTCATCATGGTGTCCAGGTTAAGCCATGTCAGCAGGAAAAAACCTTCACTGGGGTGATTACCACTGTTGTGTGTTTCCTGTCATTCTGTAATTCAAATTATTTACATACTATTATTTTTCACTTTCTACACTTTCAGATGAGATATCTAATTATTTTATTATATGATTGACAGGGTTCTCATTTGACTCTCGAGTCAGAGTTTGGACCCTTGAAATTTCAGAAATTGTGACTTTTGACTATTGAAAGTTAATGGTCAAGGGTCAAATTTAAATCAAAATAAGAAGAAAAAGACTTCATAATTTTGTCCTTTTTACAAATTTTGGTACATATTGACCCTTGAGTTTCACCGACTATGGAGAGCCCTGGCAGTGAGCTGGATTAGGCTGGTAATTTTTTGTGTCAGTGGATTTTTAATCCAAATTTCAAACAATATTTTACCTGATTTGATGCTGTTGAGTCGAAGTGAGGAGGCATAGTCATTGGCTTTATAGTAGATGGCATGTCAAACCCTGTGTGAGAAGGCTTTATAGTAGATGGCATGTCAAACCCTGTGTGAGAAGGCTTTATAGTAGATGGCATGTCAAACCCTGTGTGAGAAGGCTTTATAGTAGATGGCATGTCAAATCCAGGATGTGGCGGTTTAGTAGATGACATGTCAAACTGGTTATCTGTGTGTCCCTCAGTAGTTGACTGCAATAGTTTAAAATAGATGTTGATGCCAGAATGGTAAAAATTATACAGTTGTCCAGTAAAGATATCAAGACTGGAATCTACTTATACAGCAAAACCTATGTTGAATATATATGTATTACATTATCTTAATATAATTCAAATTTTACATACAGCTCTCACATTTAATATGTTTAAATGAACATCGGTTTCATTCAAATAATAATAAAATTCTCATATAATTAGAAAGATAAATTCGATTTCCTTTTTTGCATAAGAAATTAACATAGCTCGACTTCAATTCGAAATATGATTTTATGGGATGACAATTATATCTTAAATGTGAGATCAACATCAACTATTTAATCGAAGAATATTTATCAAATTACCCGTAAAAATAAATACATGTATATTTACTTTGCAGGATATGTACGTCTGACAGAAACAAAAGTTGGAAGGGGGAGATAATCCAAATATTACAGTACAGCTGTACATAGAGTTATGCACAATGAATGTCTCACAAGACTATTGTTTCAACACATGTAAAAACTATACCTTTTTATTTTTTTTTTTTTTTTTTAATATTTATTTATAGCTTAACTTATTCTCTTTCCGAAATAGTATTCTAAACAGCCGCTGTTGTTTAGCTGGCTTTAAAAAAAAAAAAAAAAAAAAAAAATCTACAAAGCTACATACGTCGAAATGCGGCACTCGATACCATTCAGCGTTATGGTCAAGTCAGCTCTGTCAAAATCCTTACACTTAGGTCTGTGCTTTTGATGTTCAGCCATTCAAGTCTGTTCAGTCCCTTTCAACGATAACTGCGAGTTGAACATTCTGTCGAAATACATCCGCACAGGATGCAACGAACTTGAAGTGTCAGAAAGGGCGTAATGATCCGGGCCTCTGTACTGACATTCCCATGTATCAATATCTTCGAATACGTTACAAACACCTCTCCCTACAGTCAAATCGTGGTATGTTGATCTGGAATTGGCGATGCCAACTGATATGACACATATGATACAGATGTGCGACCACATGATGCTGAATTTTTCTGATGCAACAATGGAAAAGGAAATGCGTCACATGATGCTGAATTTTTCTGATGCAATAACGGAAAAGGAAATGCGTCAATTTCTTTTGATGGTAAACATAAATAACAACTAATCGGTACGGTTATCTCCCCTTATTTTAAGTTCGTTTCATAGATCCCCACTTTAAATAGTAGTAGTAGCGGAACAACAACAACTTTTGCCGCTCTTAAATAACTTTTTCCCCCCATTTTAATAATAAATAGTTTGAAACAGGTTAACAACTAATCCCTCTCGACGGTTCCTGGGTTGGACCAGTACTTTGCGTCTGGGAAGATCATGAAGAATTCTTGCCCCCACCGGGGGCTCGAACTCACGACCTTCGGATCCGTAGTCGGGAACGTTACCACTGGACCACGGCGCCTTAGTAGTTGTAGCGGAACAACAACAACTTTTCGTCACACAAAACAACAACAGCTACATATTCTGAAACCAGATCAGCCAGTCTCGGAACTACCAGTTCTATGCTGAGTGCTAAGGGAGCTATACCAATAATAATAATAATAATAATAATAATATAATGATAATAATAACCAATTGTTTAAGGAATATGAAATGATATAAATATTATTTAAATATAAATGAAAAGCATGAATATTTACGATATTTAAATAAACAATTTCGACACTCTCACATTCTGAAAAAAATAAATAAAATGTATTCACTCACCTATGCAAGTTGGAACATTGCTTCCTCTTCTTGATATTCGCGGATTCCTTAAACCTGAAATAAATAAGTACATAAGACGTTAAAAAATGAAGAGTGAGGCTTTGAGGAAAGAAAAAAATCATTATAGCCATATAAAAAAATACAATTACAAGTATTATCAGAACGGAGACGGTATGTTAAAGCTAGAGCAACGTAATATCAATTATAACTACCTCCGGACATATACATGTTCCTCCTGATTTTTGACAGCGGCGGCAGCCATGTCCTCGTCGTTATTGTTGTCGGTGTCCTTTAAGATAATTAAATAAATAAGAAAACGTTTTTTTTTTTGTTTTTTTTAATGTTTATGTTGAAAACCAACAACATCATCATAAAAAATAACTAAAAAATATGCAGCGAAATAAAAAAAGTCTCATATTAATGATTAGATGAACACCTGAAGCAACAATAACAAAATGATAAGCATTTACATGCAGATAAAATAGTATATATCGCAAATAGTATAAAATATTTGCTTACCTCTTCTCGAAATCTGCCGTCGATTTTTCCTATTGAGTCCAAAAGTAATTCTGACATTTCCTCATATTCGTCTATTCCTAAAGAGAATGATTTGCCGTTTTTAAAATTTTTCAAATGAATGTATGTACAACCGGCATAATAGTTGATGAACATCCCTTTCTTGCTCTGCCTGCCAAATTTGCCCTTGGTAGAAACCAATTTACCTTCAATGATTTCTTTCCTTAAAGACATGTTTTTACTCTGACACAAAGTAAAAGGCCGCTTCAGATAGGACGCGCCACGTCAACATTATTTTGTGACAGTAGTGGAGATCCTGTTATAGAGCGGTATAGCCGATGTACGGTCAACGATTGGAGACTCATGATCCTGCATGGAGCTTGTACTGTCATGTCGATTGGATCTAAAAATCCATATTCTCTATTTTCTTCTGTTTCTTGACTATACTGAAAGGAAGCAAAACAAAGTCTATAAAAAAGTGTAGGGAACTGTAAAAAAAAATTAATCTGCGGAAAAAAACAACAAAAAACTGCTCCCTTTATGGTAGAAATAAAGTTTGTTTTAGCCTACAGTCAAACCTGGGAAAAAACAAAACTAAGTGTATGACTGGAATGTATATTTTCCATCCATCATTAAATTATAATCATGGTCATTCACATGCTTGAAAAGAAAACTGCATATGCAAAATCGACTGACCTAGAGCTTTTTGCTCCAGTCTAGATAAAAAACACTTGATGGGCAATGATCACAATTCAATGATGGATGGAATACCTTAAGGTCTCTACTTTGTATCCGGGAATAAAAGAGGTCTGATTATGACTCTGTAAGGCAGTTGATAGCTTCTTGCATTATAAAAGTAATACAGAAAGGTTCTATATGAACTTTTCAGATTAAATCTATCCATGGAATGACACGAAAGAAAATAATTTAAAAAAAAATGTTACCTACCGCTTCCATTCACTGCCTTTCTGTGCTTTGAGGGGTTCTTTTCCCCCTTTTCTCTTTTTCACCTTGGAAGAGGTTGAAGCTTCCTGGTCTATGAATTGGGATGATTTGCCCTCTCCTTCGTCCTGGTCATAGTCGTCACCTTCTTCGTGCTCTCTTTCTGTATCAGTACTTAACTGGTAAGCAGCCTGGTCCTCATCGCAGTTTTCTTCCTCACCCTGTTGATATAATAGGAAATAAAAACTCAAATAATGAAATAATGAAAGGATAGTAATTTCAATAAAAACTGATGTAACAGGGAAAAACTCAAATGAGTAAATAATAATAAGTAATTTCAATAAATATTGATATAACGGAAAAACTGAAATGAGTAAATAATAATAATAATGATGATGATGATGATGATAAACAACTTACTTCTTCACGGAATCTTTGATCCAGTTTTTGTAGTGCATCCATTAGCAGCTCAGTCAATTCCTCCCACTCGTCTATTCCAAAAGTGAATTTCTTCCCATTTTTAGCTCACCTGAGCACAACGTGCTCATGGTGAGCTTTGTGATCGCCTTTTGTCCGTCGTCCGTGCGTCCGTCGTCAACAATTTCTTTAAACAACATCTCCTTCTAAACTACTCACTGGATTTTGATAAAACTTCACAGGAATGTTCATTATGGGGCCCTTTACCAAAGTTGTTAAAATTATTTTGATTGGTCAAAAATCTAGGTCACAGGAGCTAAAAATAGATTTTTAAAAATGAAAATTTTAAAAATCTTCTTCTCCGAAACCACAAGGCCTAGCCTTTTGATTTTTGGTATGTAGCATGATCTTATGACTCTCTACCAAGATTGTTCAAATTATGACCCTGGGGTCAAAATTGGCCCCGCCCCAGGAGTCACTTGATTTAACATAGGCTAATATAGGAAAGACTTGAAAACAGTTCCTTGTACAAAAAATTGCAAATGAGTGTTTTAAACTCTATATACACTTAGTTCTTATATGTGGCTGTATTTTTAAAATGTTATTTGCAGAACGAAGATATTTTCCAACTGCTAAAGGGGGGAAAAGAGTGACATTTCTTTTCTGATATTTTAATCAAAGCAGGTATTTTAAAGTTTTTAGCTTAAACGGGAAAGATTTCACATTCCAAATCATGTAAGTCACCCATTTTTGATTTTCCATCAGGAAAAAATGTTGATTTTGCAACACATAAAAGTTCACCAACTATAATATTCTTATCTACAGACAACTGTCTTGTGCCACCGCCTTTCACAGTCCTCACTTGCTTATAGGTATTATTGGCTGTGCAGTGCAGCCAACCTAATTCAACTTTTCTCGACTTCTTGGATGCATTTCTGTTTCCTAATTGTCTTCTTCTTCCGAAAAGAGTAGAATTTGCTGAAAATAAAACATACACATAATACAGAAGGAAAACTTTAAGTTCACAAGAGCTAATCTGTCCCAAAAGCCCTCTCTCAATTATTCTTAGTTCTGGATAGCTAGTATAAATAATGCAAGTGTACTTCCATAAGTGTAATAGAAATTGTGAAAAAGACATAAAACAGTAAAAGGAATTTCATGGTGGTCCTAGGATGTTACCTAGAGCATTATAAACCTAATCTTAACTAGAACCGCAAGCGGTATCTTGGTTTTCGCTTTTAACCTAATCAACTTGAACACTTTATTTCAACTCAGCCACAATTTTTAATATGAAACAGAACCAAAGGTTTTTTGAAGACCTACTCTCATTTGCACAGTTTTTTTGTTTTTTTTGGAATGTTAGAACATTCAAACTCCTCTAGCGCAAATATTTCCCCATACCCTATCATCACATCACATCACATTCTGTGGTGCTGTCAACAAGGGAAAAAATGCTGAAAACCGCATTTCAATTAGACTTTAACGTTTTGAGTTATAGGCAAAAGAGTGATTTTAAGCAAAGCGCCCTCTAGCGGCAAAATGAGAAAAAAAATGATAAAAAAATTTTACAATTAGGTACCTAGAAATGCAGCAAATAGTTCAAACAAGTATATAAGTCGCACTAATCGAACATTCTTTTTCTTATATATCACAATTTTAAGCATAAAAACTGAATAACAATTATTCCAAAAAAGGATCAAACTTTGGACTGCCGTAAAATGAAAAGATCAAGTCCGATCTTCAAAAACTAAACATTATACGAAAGAACTATTTAGAACTAAACTTTTGTTCATGTACTCTCAATGAAATATTTTTAGATTTGGAGCACTTTGGGGCCGAATAAAAACACAATTATCGTAATATGACCTTGACCTTTTCAATGTTTTTTAACTTTTTAATTGTGAGGCCCTTTCAAACATAACAATACATAACTTGTGAAAAATTTCATGAAGAATTGAACAGAAAAATAAGTCAGGAGCGACAAAAAAACATGTTTTGAAATTTTAATTTTTCCTAAAATTTAGTGAAGTTTGAACCTTTTTCTAGAGGACAAACCATTGCATTTCTTAAATTCGCCACCCCATATATTTTGTACGTATATGTCTTGCAAATCATTTGCAGCAAACAGAATTCTTCTATCTGATTTCTAACAAAAATGGATAGGTTTTTCGTAGACCTACCCTCATTTGCAGTTTTTTTTACGAGATTTGAACTTTCAACCTTCCGTTACTAGCTCAAAAAGTTTCAGCCACTCATACCTAGAAACTATCATATTTTATTAGGCTATCAACAAGGAACATAATTCAATTAACCGCATTTGGATCAGGCTTCAACTTTTTGAGTTATAAGCAAAAGAATGATTTCAGAAAAGCGCCCCTAGCGGCAAAATGAGATAGAAAATTGATTAAAATTTTACTGTTAGGTACCTAGCAAAGCAGCAAATAGTTCAATCAAGTATACTAGTCGCACAAGTCAAACTTTTTATTCTTGTGTATCAGAATTTGAAGCATAAAACCTGATTTACAATTATTCCAAAAAAGGATCAAACTTTGGACTGTCGTATAATGACCAAATCAAGTTCGATCTTCAAAAACTAAACATCACTGGAAAGAACTCTTTAAGAACTAAAACTTTTGTTCATATACTCTCAATGAAATATTTTTAGTTTTGGAGCTATTTGTGGCCGAATAAAAACACAATTATCGTAATATGACCTTGACCTTTTCAAATTTCTTTTTTTTATTGTGAGGCCCTTTCAAACATAACAATACATATTGTGTGAAAATATCATGAAGAATGAACAGAAAATAAAGTCAGGAGTTTGAAATTTTAATTTTTTCCTAAAATTTAGTGAAGTTTGACCGTTTCTAGAGGACAAACCACGCATTTCCTAAATTCGCCACCCCATATATTTTGTGCGTATATGTCTTGCAAATCGTATGCAGCAAACAGAATTCTTCTATCTATTCTCTAACAAAAGTGGGAAGGTTTTTCGTAGACCTACCGTCATTATTTCACTTTTTTCCAAGGTTCGAACATTCAACCTCTCCTAGAACAATTTTTTTCCCGTACTCGATGATGAGATTTCCATCATATTTGATTGGGCTGTCAACAAGGAACATTATGTAAAAAACCGCATCTAAATCAGGTTTCAAATTTTTGAGTTATTAGCAAAACAGTGATTATATGCATTGCGCCCCTAGTGGCTAAATCAGAAACAAAAGTGAAACGTTTGACCAATTAGGCACATGTTCAGATAAAGATGACTCCATGCCCAAAATTTCATAGCTGTAGCTTTTTTTCATCTGGCCGCTAGGCTGGACACAAAAATGGGTGGAATTGGAAAAAAATAATAAAATAAAAAAAAAAACAAATCAACAGAAGAAAACAATAGGTTTCGCCCTGCAGAGGCGAAAACCTAATAATACAGGTCACTTGATTTCACCTGTACACATATATGAAAAAACTACATGTAGCAGACCTCCTATACAATACCGGTAAGCAATATTAATGGTTGATTCTAATTAAATTTTTATTAATGTATCTTTAGGAAAAATATGCTATTGCAGGGTTTGACACTAACTCTGTTCACCAAGGATCCCACAGGGATCCCAGTCTTCAAAACAAGGGTTCCCTCCAAAAGATCAGGGTTCCCTTCAAAAGTCAAAAGAAATGATATGAAGGAAATTTAAAAGCAACAAACGTAAACAGTGATGTTGTAAATTGGTGCAGAATATTTCAGTGACTGTAGTGTTTTATTATTGAAATATCATAAAACCAGCTTTAGTGTATAGTTGTAGGCCAGGGAAATTGGGGATCCTGACGGGATCCCTAAACCTGCTTCTACTGGCTTCCCGGTGGAAATTTTGGGTGCCTCGGGAAGCCGGGAACCTGTTAGTGTCAAACACGGCTATTGCCTAGTGAATGCAAAGGCATACATTTTTTTAGCGTTCATAAGGCCTGAAAACCAAATTTTGAACACAATACATTTATAATGCAATAAAGCTACATATAACTGCCAAAATAGATCATCAGAAATCAGAAAATAGAACTTTAGTTACCAAGACTTGGTGTTGCTACAGAGCCTGCTTCTGTTTTCTGAATCTTGCAAAAGCCATCAAGCAATTCTATCTCCATATGCAGGAATGTATTTGGCTAGCTCTTCATCGCTCATTACCAGAACGGCAAACACAATCTATCTGCAATTATAAGAAAAAAAAGATATTGTAATGATGCATGTATCCCAAGTTACAAAACTTCAGGGACACTCTGTGTTAAAATGAACTAAGTAAGTTCAAACCATCACTGACCCGCCTTCTGCATGACATCCCAATCAGTAGTTTAAATGACACGTTATTCAAACACGAGATTAATCACTCAGACCGACTTAATATAGGTAATTACAATTAAATAGGCCCAAATGATCCCTAATTAACTGATCTGTCATAAACACTATATAAATCTCTAGTAGGCCGATTTGACCCAGGCCGACTTGGACTGATTTGACTCGGAGACCGACTTGGTTTTGGACCGATTTGACCCGACAATCCTGTCCAACGGTCGTCCCACGTAACTTACTTTTTATTTTTTTGGTTACGTCGGACCAAGAAATAAGTTTAGTCGGGGCTATGGGAGGGAATAGTCCCACGGTAGTAAATTAGGGTTGAGCTAGTCCCATCAATGAGCCGCTCTCGACGCGACATGCTATTTCGGTACTGGTTGTCATCTAAAGTAGCACGGTACTGGTATCAAAGCAGTGGGCGGACAGAAAATGGACATTTTTGAAGACTTCTTGATAAGAGATGTCACAACTTAAAAATAATTTTACACAATATTCTTCGCCTCTTATCTTCCTCCGACTTATATTTAATGTCAGTTACGTCACAGCACATGCTCAGCATTGAGGCCCGGCGTGGGGTATATAAACTGCATCTATTTAAAGCACGTCAAACAACATTTTTTCTAACTCTCCAGTTCTGTTGATTTTATTCGTTGTTTTCCGTTTCCCAGCGTGATTTTTAAGTCAAAAATGGTACGCTAAAAAGAACCATTAAAATAAAAGTTCATACTTCTTTTATTAAATGTCGACAAAACCTCGCTTTCGAATCAATTAGTAATGTATAATTTATTGACTTGATCAAATCACTGATAAAGGGTGCCCGGTGATTTACTGCTGCCCGGCCACTACTCTGAAACCAGGATCACATTCACGGGTACACAAATGTGGACTAGGGTTGAGGGGTGATGGGAATCTGACAACCCCTGAACTGAAGGTACACGAGATGTAACTCGTCTCAGCAACTTTGAATTAAAAAAGTTTAAGTTACCTTATCTTTTTCCATTTTCTCGGCCCAGCCGGGGTGGGCCCTAGAATACACCGGCTGCATCCATGCAGAGTGGTAGAACTCCGCCAAATTGGACCATGCGTTTGCCGTGCATGGCGTCCCGTAAAGCTGGAGATGAGGATTCGGGCGGTTGAGCGGACACAGGTTTGGGTGCGGTTTATCCGCAGTCACCTGTGGTTTGCAATACACCGTCTTGACCTCGTATTCAGTATAGACGGGTGGTCGTATTGGGCCCGATACGATCAATCGGCTAGTCACGCCGAGCCCTAGGTTAAGCATATTGCTTCTTCTTTATCTATCACATATATGTATCATTTCAAACTGGTACAAATCGTTTCGATCCTTCTGCTCTATTCATCTATAATTTGACCTAGAAGGCGGTGGCTCATGGGCCAATCGAGGGGTTATAAATCTCCTATTTGACTATCCTTTCGAGTATAACACCTGTGTATCCCTGGCGCTTAGAGGTCGGATATCCACCTCTGTATAAGCGTCCCCTTGTTGGGCTCCGAGGTGGGTGGGGAGCACGGTGTTGAACTTCTTTTCCCTCCTCTCATGGCCTCCTTTCAAACAAGCGACCCCATAGGGGACTCTGATTCAGATTACGATAAAGAAAACACCACCGACTTCCTTTCAAAGAAACATCATCCAGCTCCTTTCCGAAATTTTATATAATAGAACCGCTCAATGAAAATGATAAGCTCACCTCACTATCACCCGTTGTAATTGAAAAAACAGTTTTAGGCTTAATTGGCAGAGTGAAATCGGTCAAAAAACTAAGAAATAACAAAATTCTTATCGAAATTAAAAGAAAAGCACAAGGCGAAAACATACTCAAATTAAAAACCTTTACAAATATCGAGATAAATTCATCTATTCACCGAACCTTTAAATTCATCCAAAGGTGTGATCCGCGACAAAATGCTACCTGGTGTAACCGATGAAGAAACTGCAGATAATCTAAAACCTCGGGTGTAACAGCAGCACGAAGAGTTATCATTACCAAAAACAACACTGAAATTTCTACAAACACAATCATTCTCACTTTTAATACTCCAGTTACTCCAAGTTCCTTAAAAATCTTCTACAGAATAATTAAAGTTGATCTGTTCATCCCAAACCCATTAAGATGTCATCGCTGTCAAAAATTTGGTCATCATGAAGATAAATGTCGCCATTTAACTAGCGTCTGTGTCAAATGCAGTACAGAGGGTGTCACTTTCAGAACAAGTGCCCAAATCCATTGAAATGTGCAAACTGTGGTAAAAATCATTCAGCAGATTCAAAAAAAATGCGAAATTTGGTTAAAGAAAAAGAAATATGTAAAATCAAAGCTACACAAAATATCTCATTTCCGGAAGCAAAGAAAATTTACGAAGCTACACCAAAACAAACCTACTCATCAATTATTAAATCAAATACGAAAACAGTTACAATGACAGATGCTAGTACACAAACAAAATTTTTCAGAAAAGTTTCTTCATCGCCAAAACCAGTCATAACAAAAATTTCAATCTGAATCAGAGTCTAAAAAAGTGACTATTTAAAACAGACAAGAAAACCAATAAATCAAATAAAAAGGCTAAAACCAACAAACCGGTTATAGATTCGGGCCCAGCGTCTGGGCGTCAGCCTAAGGGATAGAGTATAGGTATTGAGCTTGCCTGGGCCCCCCCCCCCCCCCCCCCCCCCCCCCACTCCTCCAAACCCAGGCAAGCTCAATACCTATACTACTAATTAGTTAAAAAAATCAAAAAAATCACACTAATGTAAACTTTAATAACACACATGTGTAAATTTTTAAAAAAAAACAACACTGAAAAATTTGTGTTTTTTTCCTAAACCCCTTTTTACATTTTTTAATAATGCTTTATGCTAAAAAATTTAAAAAAAACAACAAAAAACCGCGTCTGACAAACACACTAATTTTAACTCCCCAACACTGGGCAGACTTATTACGCGCCCACCCAGTGTTGGGAGTGAACCTTTAGCCTTTTCTTAAACCATCTAACCTGTGGGCTCGCAACCAACTAACCTCTAACAAATGCTTAATTACACGATAGGGAGAAATTTATTATGCGCGCAACCCATCATGCAATCAAACATTCACATAGAGGTATTATTAGCCACTACCCTTAAACAAGCTAGACAGGTGTCATACTGAGCCTCCAGAGCCTAGCATGTGTCAACCACGGCCATAAATGTATACACACACACTGCTTATATAGGTTATATGTTTTAAATTAACAAACAATTAGGTTGTAAATTTGCATATAAGGTATAAATATATTTTTTAATTTAATTTAATCAAACATTGTTTTAATTTTTAATATATAATGGTGTATATTAAAACAATATAATAATATAAAATAAAGGGAGATAACACATAAAGGTTTCCTATTTATAGACTGAAACCAATATCTATTTATAAATCTAGAACTCGGTTATTTGTAATTCTTGTTCATAAAAACTCTTCACCTTTTAAATCTTTTATTTTATAAGTACAGGATTTGTATTTAAAACTTGTTCAATTACACATATTTCTCTAGTCCAACGAGTAGTATAACCCTTTTCAAATTTACCTTTCTTTTTTGTTATTCTTACTCTATCTCCAACTTTGAATTTAGGTTTCTTAATTTTCTTTTCTTCTTCTGGATATAAATTTTCATACACTGTTAATGTATTTTCTGATTTACTTGCTTCAACAGGTGTCATTTTAATTGAAGAATGAATTGTATTATTATAATCTTTAACTAATTGATCTAATACATCATAATATTTAGTAGTTTCATGAGCAGTAAAATATTTAAACATATGTTGTTTCATAGTTCCTATCCAACGTTCTACTACACTAGATTTTTCTTCATTCTCAGTTGAAAATAATTTTATGTTATTATCTTTTAACAATTCTTTTACTTGTCGATTATAAAATTCAGATCCTTTATCTGACCAAATAAAAATTGGTTTTCTTTCTTCAAATAATGTTTTAAATGCTTCACTTACTGTTACTCCTGTTTTATTTTTTAAAGGAATTAACCAACCATATTTACTAAAAACATCTATAACTGCTAATAAATATTTATAGTGTTTATTTTGTTTTGAATATTGTTGCATATCTACCAAATCAACAGCCCATATTTTATAAAAATTTTAATTTATTTGTTCCTATAAATCTATTTTTCTTAGATCCACACTCAGAACATTTAGCTTTTAACATTTGTCTATTATTGGTTGTTGTTACTTGTTCTACTGAATCATTTTCAGTATTCTTTTTACAACGTAAACAATATATTTTTGGGTGATCCATTTTTAATGATAAAAAAAATTAGATCCACACTAATGGTATTTGTTACTAGAATCTAAAGCCCCTGATGGGTTAAAAAGCAAAATGCAAAAAATGTTTATACTTTGTTAAAAGAGATCATCGAGAAAGAAACAAAGAAAAATATAAACAATCTTATCAAGAGTTTATGGAAAGAAATCCAGATTATCAAAGTAATTATTATTTTAGAAATAAATAATAATTAAAAATGTATTCTATAAAAATGGTCGATAAAAAATCCAAATCATTTAAAGATCTTATTACTGAAACTAATATTATAATATAGATGATAAAATAGTTATTAATCACTTTCCTTTGAAAATAAAAATAATAATAACAAGTGAATTTTTAACTCCTTTAGCTCTTGATATAATAGAAAGTCATTACTCTCACCCTGCTCAAGTTATTCAAACACAAAATAATATAAAAGAATTCTATAATAGTTTGAGAGATAAATTTGAAGCTTTTATAGATAAATTTCAAGAAAGAGGATCTGGTTTTGTTTAGAAATATTAAAAGTGTAGAAGTAAAACAATATAAATATGATTATCTTAGAGCTAGTTCTTATATACCTCTTCAATTTAAATCAAGTAATATTATTAATATTCAAAATAAAGATGATAACAAATGTTTCATATGGTCTATATTAGCAAAGTTTTATCCAGCTAATACACACAAAGAAAGAGTGACAAAATATAAACCATATGAAAATAAACTTAATATGAATGGGATTGAATATCCTGTATCTATAAAAGATATTCCAAAAGTAGAGAGACAAAATAATTTAAGTATAAATGTATTTGCATTAAAAGATCAATCTAATAAACAATCTTTATATCCAGTTTATGTTTCACAGCTGGAAAATGTTTCAAACAATGAAAGTGAAAATGTAGTTGATCTCTTATACATTGAAAGTAATGAAAATAATGTTTCACAGCTGGAACAAAGTTCCATTACTCATTATTGTTTAATTAAAAATTTAGATAGTTTTAGATATGATAAAAAAATTTTTTTTAAAGGATTTCAAAGAGAAATAACATTATTAAAATCCTAATGAATCTTATATAAATAAAATATTTAAACAAGAAGTAAATAGTTATGGAATATATGTTAAATCTGATTATCCAAATATATTTAAATCACAATACTTTTTTTTGGAAATGTGCTATAGAAAAATATGTAGAAAAAGTAATAAAGATATTTAAAGAAATAAACTATAAGATCTACCTTAATGAACAGAAAAAACCAATACTAAGTAGGGAGGAAGAAGACGAATTTCAAGAAGCAACTAAATGTTATATTTGTGAAAAAGGATTTGAAAAACAAAGTGATAATAATAAAGTAAGAGAACATAATCATCTTTCAGGGGAATATAGAGGAGCAGCATGTCAATCATGTAATACTAAAGAAGGTAGTAACAAAATTAATACCTGTATTCTTTCATAATGGTTCTAATTATGATTTCCACTTTTTAATTGAAGAACTTATGAAATATGAAGATAAGTATAACAAAGTTAAACCATTATCAAAAACATCTGAAGAATATATATCAATTGATTATGGGTCATATTATAAAAAAATTAAGATTTTTAGATTCTTATAGATTCTTTTTAAAAGGACTATCTAATGTTGCTAAATCATTAAAAGAATTTCCTATTTTAGAAAGTGAAATTAATGCTATGCAGCTGGAACAAAGTTCCATTAATGACACTAAGTTTTAAAACAAAAAGGGTTTTATCCATATGAATATATTGACTCTATTGAAAGATTAAAAGAAACTGAATTACCACCAATAGAAAAGTTTTATTCAACACTTACACAAGAAGGAATATCTGAAGAAGACTATAATCATGCAAAAAATGTTTGGGAATATTATAATTGTAAAACTTTACAGGATTATCATGAATTATATTTAAAGACTGATGTTCTTATTTTAGCAGATGCCTTTGAACAATTTAGAAATTTCTTCTTAGAAAAACATGAAATAGATCCTGCTTATTGTTTTTCTGCTCCTGGATTAACCTGGCAATGTGGACTAAAATATACTGGAGTAGAGTTAGAACTTTTAACTGATTATGATATGTTATTAATGTTTGAAAAAGGAATTTGAGGTGGGTTCTCTGGGGTTCTAGGTCCTAGACATGTAAAGGCTTATAATAAATATACTCCTAATTATGATGAAGATTTTAGAATTAGGGGTTCTAGGTCATATTTAGATGCGAATAATCTTTTTGGATGGGCAATGTCTCAACCTCTTCCAACCAAAGATTTTAAATGGGAAAAAGATCTAAACTATTACAAAAATATTCCAGAAGGCAATGGGTGTATAGTAGAATGTGATCTAGAGTATACAGAAGAGTGTAAAAAGAAAACAATTAAATATCCTTTAGCACCTGAAAAGATGAAAATAAATAAAGAAAACTTTCTAGGTAAAGAAGAAAAATTATTTCTTACTTTAAAAGATAAAAAAAAATATATTGTACATCACTCAATTTTAAAAGAGTATATAAAATTAGGAATGAAAGTTACAAAAGTTTATAGAACAATTTCATTTAAAGAATCAACTTGGTTAAAAAAATATATTGATTTTAACACTGAACAAAGAACTAAATCAACATCTGACTTTGAAAAGGATCTTTGGAAGTTAATGAATAATAGTTTCTATGGAAAGACTTTAGAAAATATAAGAGGAAGAAATGAGATTAAACTACTTACTAATAGAGAAGAAGTAAAAAAATATATAAATAAACCTAATTTTAAAGATTCAGTTATATTCAGTGATAACCTTGTTGCAATTGTAAATAATGTTGTTATATTTAATAAACCTATTTATTTAGGACAAGCAATTTTAGATTATTCAAAACAATTAATGTATAACTTTTATTATAATGTTGTTAATGAACTATGGAAAAGAATGAACTTGTTGCTTCAGATTCATTTTAGGCCTACTTCTGTTATATTTAATAAACCTATTGATAAAATAGAAGATTTACAGATGAATATGAATATTCAAATGGTAAATTTTATTGTAAACTTACAAATTTAGAAGTTTGGACAAGTAAAGGATTTGCTAAAATAAAAACTGTAATTAAACATGAAACAGAAAAAGAAATGTTTAGAGTTGTTACACCAGTAGGATTTGTTGATGTAACAGAAGATCATTCTCTAATTAAAGATGATAATGAAATTATTAAACCTAAAGATTTAACACTAAATACAAATCTTTTATTTTAAAGAAGAATTTTTAAAATTAGAACCAACAACTCTAGAAGAGAAAAAAGCTTTTATAGAAGGATTCTTTTTAGCAGATGGATCTAGTGGAATTTATCCAAAAAATAAATATTGTTGGTGTTTAAATAATCAAGACTTAAATCTTTTAATAAATGTTTAGAATGGTGTAAAGAAATATATCCAACAAATTTTAAAATAATAGATTGTATGAGATCATCTGCAGTTTATAGAGTTATCCCTAAAGGAAATATAAAAATAATGGCAATACAATTTGAAAAATTTTATACAGATAAAAAAGAAAAATATATTCCTTATAAAATTCTTAATAAAGACTATAATTATAGATTATTCTTCTTTAGAGGATTTTACCAAGGAGATGGAAATAAGAAAGGTCTTACATTTTCTTTTTCACAAAAAAGTAAAATTACATTTTCATGTTTACATTATCTTATAACATCTCTAGGATATAATGCCAACATTATCAAGAATAGATAAACCAAATATATTCCATTTATTCATAACAAAAAAGAACAAATTGCTACAGTAAAAAAGATAATACCGTTAGGAAAAGAAAAAAGAATAGTATATGATTTATCTACAGAAACTGGGGATTTTAATTGTGGATTTCCATTAATCTGTTCAAATACTGATTCTATCTTCTTATCAATAACAACAAAAGATAAAAAAAAAAAAAAAAAAAAAAATTGGATATTTTAAAGATGAACTAAATGGAAAAATTATGAATGAGATAGTTTTCTTAAGAAGTAAAGCTTATTCTTTTACTTTAACTGATTTACCAGGCTGCGTAGCACTAAAGGAAATAAAGAAATTAAAAGGAATAGGAACAACAACAATTAAAAAAGATATAAAGTTTGATGATTATAACTAGATGTGGGTGTTCCTCGGAACACTTGTGTCGCCTGCATTTAAGCATGTTTGATGAAAGAATTGACTAGAAAATCGATCTTTTGACAAATTATTGATAAAGCATAATCTATTTTGTGAGGTACAAAATAACACCAAATCACACACACACACACACACACACACACACACACACACACACATATATATATATATATATATATATATATATATATATATTTATTTGGGGGGGGGAATAAAATATTCAAACAGTGCAATATGTAATAATTTTCCCGAGCACTTTCGACTATACAGTCTTCATCAGAGGAGTGTCAGAATGACTATGAATTCAAAACATTAACTGTAAGAAAAATTATGACGTCATTAAGCACTTATGACGTTAATTATATATATGTTGCAAGTTTGTAGTCATCATTATCATTATTGAGTTATCATTCATGTGCACTGCACTCAGACCATTGAGATCTATGAAGTTTCAAGTCAACACCTCATATACGTTTCGAGTTATGCCCCAGACAAAACTTAAGTCTGAAAATCAACAAAGGGAAATAACTCAGAAAATAAAACAGAGTTATCATTCTTATGCACTGCACTACAAATCCATGAGATCTTTCCATCTATGAAGTTTCAAAGCAATATCTCAAATACTTTTTATGTTATGCTCCTGACAAAAATAAAGACTGAGAATCAACAAAGGACAATAACTCAGGAGAAAAGAAAGTGAGAGTTATCATTTATGTGAACTGCACTCCTCTTCAATGAGATCTATCTATCTATAAAGTTTTAAGTCAGCACCTCAAATACCCGGACAAAAATTAAGACTCAGAATCAACAAAGGGTAATAACTCAGAAAATACGAAAGTCAGAGTTATCATTCTTGTGCACTGCACTCCACCTCAATGTGATCTATCCATGTTTTAAGTTTCAAGGTGATACCTCAAATACTTTTCGAGTTATGCTCCGGACAAGAAAGTGTGACGCCGACGACGCCGACGACACCGACGACGACACCGACGACGACGCCGACGACGACGACGACGGACAAAGTGATCCCTATGTGTCTGCCATGCTATGCAGGCGACACAAAAATTGTTTATTTAATGAAACAGAACAAATAAATAAGATGTATACATTAAACTCTGATAAACATGAAATGTATATTAATATCTTATCAATAAGAGAAAATAAATAATTACCCCCTCCAAATGCAGCAGCATTCAATGCTGCTCCACCAACCATCATTACTAATGCACTTGCCATTTTATATATATTTTATTAAAACATAAAAAAATAAACTACTTCATAATATCAGCAGGAATAATACCTTGTTTAACCAACATATCTCTTGTATAAGTAGCTAGAAGAATATCAAGAGTTAACATTAAAACATCACTAAAATTTAAATCTACTTTAGGAGCAGGTTTTCTTAAAACCTTTTTAATTATTTCTGCATAACCAATTGTTAAAACAGAAACTACTCCTGCATGATAAGCTGTATTAATAATTTGATTTTTATCTGCCATTTTTTAGAAAACAAATTTGTGTTCAGCTATGGAACATTACGGACGAAGTCCGGCCGCGTAGCATTAAAGATTAAATAGATCATATTCAACTTTTTCTTGTGGTTTAACTTGTTCTTGTGGTTTAATTTCTTTCTTAGGTTGCATGGGGTTTACTTGTTTAGAATTATACATATATAATCCTAATCCAAAAACTCCGACTAAACATAAAGGTATATAATTTTTGTATATATTTACACGGATAAAGTCCGGCTGTGAAACACTATGTTGAACTTCTTTAACTTCATCATTGTGTTTAACAGCCGGACTTTGTCCGTCCTCTTTTGTAATGCTATGGACTTTGTCTGGCTGTGAAACACTACGCAGCCGGGTTTCATCCGTAATAGATTTTAATTGAATGTTTTCTTTCTTCATTGCTTCCATTTCTTTTCTTTTTAATTCAGCTTTTATTTTTTTTGCTTCTGCACCTTTCTTACCAGCAGATACTCGTTTTGGATTTTTTATTTTTATTTTAACTTCGGGGGTTTCTTCATTCATTTTTATTGGTGGTATTTTCACTTTTTTCAAGGTTTTCTTTGTTTATATGTTGGCAAGATAGTAAGTGCTCCATAGCCGGACTATGAAACAGCTGCGGAGCATTTTGCCCGAAGTCAATATGACTAGCAGTTGTTATCATAGTAGTAAAAGGAGCAAGATACATTCCATATCTATAATGCAATTCACAACAAGCGTTATTTACAGCATGATTGATAAATGGATCTTCTTCTAAATCTTGTATTAGTTTTGGTGGATTAACAACATTAAAATATTTTGATACCCCCATAACATATAAATTAATAAAAGAATTACCTAATGTCTTAGTCATACTTGCTCCTAATCTAGCTTCATATCGAATATATAATTTAATAATTTCTTCATCTGGTAATTTTTCAATATCTAAAACTGAGAATTCTTTTCCTAAATATTGTTTACTCATTCCTCCAGAAACAAGAGCTAAAAGTCTTTCTCTTTTTTCATTGTCATTATGTATATGTAACAGCTGTGTAGCATTATTCTGTGGATTTGGTGTTTCTAATTTATCCTTTAGAATTTTTTCAGCATCCATTTTATATATTAATTTTTTAAGTTTACTTATAAGTAAATTTATTTTAAATATTCCATATCCAACTATTGATAAGACTATAATATTTGTTATCACCGATGTTGTTTGATAGAGGATTGTTAGCATTTTTTAATATAACTTAAGGTATATATAAGCAATACTTTAGTATTATTAAAGCATTACTTTAGTATTATTAAAGCATTACTTAAGCATTACTATGTTTACCTTAAGGTAAATATAAGCATTACTAATTAACCCAATAATTTGTAGGTTGATCAGTTCTTAAAATTAATTTACTATGTTTCTTTTTTTTTCAATTCTTCTTTAATTCTTTCTCTTTCTTCTAATGTAGGGATTACATCGTTTTCTCTTAAACAGTTTTCAAAACTGTCTCTATCTTTAGTATAAAAAATACATAACCATTTTGTCTGTTCCCTTAAATCTTTTAAAACTGAATTATATCTTTGTGAAATAACCCATACACTTTGTTCAGCATGTCTACCAGAAAAAGCTAATTCTGATAACATATCTTTTTTCTTTGTTAATTCTTTTGTAGCACTACAATCATCTATAATATATAGAGTAGGATATCCTTGATATTTATTAAAGAATATTCTTAGTAGTTCTTGTAGTTTTTCTTCTCCTTTAACTATAGGATTAACAATTATTAAATTCTTTGTTTTTGGATTTTTAACATCAGAGATCCATTCTCTATTTTTATAAGCTTTATTCCATTGAATAGTTGGACATAGTATAATAATATATTTAAATACACCTATATATTCTTTTTCTAAAAGATCTAAAACAAATTCTGTTTTTCCACAACCAGTTTGTCCACATATAATTGCAGAATGTGGATATTTTGGTAAGTCCATTTTTAAATCTTTTAAATGAGTGAAGAAAAAAATTAAAAAAATAGAGAAGTTCCAAGTGATTATTCTGAAAGTTCAAGCCGTTCCGAAGCTGGAAATGCTAAGCAGCTGGAGCAAAGCTCCATACGAAGTTCCAGCCGTTCCGTAGATGATTATCCAGAAGAAGAATCTATACGGAATTTAATTTCAAGAGCAGAAGAAGGTGTAAAAAAAATGAACTTAGATTTACAGCATACATATAGAATAAGTAATGATTTATCAAAATCAAAAGAACATTTAAAAAAATTAAATTCAGTTTTAGAAAATAAATATAGAGATGAAATAAATAAGAAATTTGTTGAAGAGAAGAATGATGGTTATATGCAGAAGATTATGCATGATACTAAATTAACTAATGAAAGATTAGCACGTTTAGAGAATTATGCTTTTTGGTTTATGGGAGGTTTTATTATTGGTAAAATTTATAAGTTATTTAATAGAAATAAAAATTAAATATGTTTACTTTTAGTAAATATGTTTACTTTTAGTAAATATGAATTTAAAATATTTAAAAAAATAAATGTTTATTTCTTTATGTAACAGCTGGAATTTTATTCCACTATGTAACAGCTGCTGAGCACTGTGAAACACTAATACGCAATTTCTTTAAATCTTCCATCTTCAAAATTAATTTGTGCATCTTGTATAACAAACAGATAAACATTTATTGACTCATCCGATCCTGCGTCTTTTGTAATTTGTATAGTTATACCTTCTGAAGCATTTTCAATTCTTCTTCCAGAACCGTGTAGTGAGTTATCATCCGTTGAACGTAAATCTAACCATAATGCATAACTGTTTGTTAGATATTTTTCTAATGTTACATTGGTGAAATATAAATCTTTTACAATCATATTTGTTTCTTTATTCCGTTTCGAATTCAAAGCAAAGAATTTATTTATCTCATCCCATTGTTGATAAGCTCTCATTCCTTGACTGTATAGTTGATTTGGAACTCCTTCTATTGTTATTTCTACTTTTGTTATTTTAGGATTAAAATAATGTTCTGTTGATGTTCTATCCGGATCTTCAAATAACATTAGAATACCTTTCATACTTCTAGCTGGAACATTTAGATTAATATTCCAAAGTGTATCAGATTTATTTTTTGCTATTTTCCTATGTCTAAGTATTCTATCATATAAAATAACCATCTTACCACTAAATCTATTTCTAATTATTCTAGCTAATTCAACATCAGAAACACTTTCAAATTCTAAACAAATATTCTTAATAACATAAGAAGCATTATTATCACTAGATCTAACTACTTTATTAACAAAATCTATTCCAATTTTTGCAATGGCTTCATCTTGTGTATCTGAGGAAGCATTACCAGATCCAACTCTATGTCTTAACATGTTTATTTTACCAATTCCTTGGTACGCCATATTTTCACGTTCTGTAGTAGGCTTCCATAAATCGATATAACAATGATATCCCATATCTTATTTTATTTTTATTTGGATATATTGTTGCGTTTGCATCACTATCACTTTTGATTTCAATTTCAAATGCTAATCTGTTGTTCCAGGAACAATAACATCATTACCACTTAGATTAGGAAATCTTACTAACAAGTTTTGATTTTGATCAATAGTTGAAGGATTATTAGTTATTACAACACTTGACGAATACCTCTAATTCCTCTAGGCTCTCTTATTCTTCTGTATGGGTTTAGTTTTTCTCCGTAAGCCGACATTTTTTAGAGGGAATTTTTAATGTTTTAAAACTGGAATTTTTATTCCATATAAATGGCAGAAGGAGGATATGATTTTGAAAATCCTGCGTTTGATGAAGATGATTATGATGATTATGATGAGGAAACTCCTCTTATAGATGATAATGATGAACAAAGTCAAAGTACTTCTATTGATAATGTTTATAATAATGTTGATACAGGAACAAACCCTGAATATTTATTGAAACATATGACGAACTTGTTTTATGAAAGAAACCAAGAACCTATGAGGGAAATTAATACCTTAATAAAAAAGGATAAATTCAACAGACCTGTGTTATATGTTTCAGATGGCAATAAAGAATACCCTATATCATATTATGAAACAAACAATTATAATGAAACATTAAAATATTATTCATTTGACACACTTCAGAAGAAATATCGTATTGATTTTGTTCGAAGGGTTTTAGGAGTAGATGATTTTCAATCTTATTCTACAAGAGTTAGTCATGGTAGAAAAGAGTTGGCTCAATTAATTGAGGAACGAGATAAGATTAATAATATAGAAAATAACATTAATACTATGGAAATGACTGATTTACCTAATACAGCTGAAGAGGCTGAAACTTTGGTAAAAGAAATAGCAGAAACATCGTTTATTGAACTTAATAATGAAGAAGGGACACAAACAGATCTAACAAAGAGAGAAATGGATGGTATTTTAAAGGCTATGACTTCTGTAAGAGAAGAACTTGTAAATGGATTAGCTAAATTAAATGAAACAAATAAAGACTTAACAAGAACTTCAAGATTAGAAGTACTTGAAACCAATAGAGATAAATTAAGAACTCAAATAAATAGAATAAAAGAGACAATACATAAAGTATTAAATGAAGATACAACATTAGCAGAAAGAATAAAAACTTTATTTAGAGAACAAGGGATTACAATTGTTAGTATTTTAACTGCTTTTGGAATGATTATTGGTGTTATTGTTGAGACTTTTATTCCTGGTGGTGGTGGAACTGTAACACCTAAACCTCCTGGGAAAGGAGGAAATGTAAGAGATTGGATAAAAAAACAATTATCAAATATTGCTAAACTATTAGCAAAACTTGCAGGAAAAGCGGTAGAGGCATTACCCGGAATTATTGGAGCTATTGTAGGATGGTTATTAAAAACAACAGGAAATGTTGTTGCATGGTTTGGAAATAATTTATGGGCTTTATTAATTTTAGTTGTAGGAATGATATATACAGCTGTGAACAAAGTTCGTTAGAGAACATACTCGTAAATAAATAAAGCTAAAAGTCCTGTTGTAATACTTCCTGTTATAATAGCTGTTTTATCATCTTCATGTTCACTAGTGCTATGCAACCGGATTTCATCCGTAGGTTCACTAGGTTTTATTGGTTCACTAGGTTTTATTGGTTTACTTATTTCTGGTAAAGATTTTTTTTGTTGGTGTACCACGTATATCTATAGGTTGTGTAGTAGGTTCAACATGAGAAACATTTACATCACTATTAAAACCAAGTGTTTGAATTTCTGTTGCAACTACAATTTTATTATTATATCCTACAATAGTGTCAATTTGTAATTCCATATCACTAGGAGACATATATAACCCAATACCATAAACATAATCAACTTTACTTCTTGCATATTTTAATACATTTTCATAATTTGATATTTGAGTAGGTAAATCAATTGGACTGTCAACTGCATCTTGAACATTTGCTAAAAATTGTTTTTGAGAATCAAATCCTGTCCCTAATTTCAATATATCTGTTCGTGTTTGAGCTTGTGCCCCTAATAGAGCCCATACAAACATTCTAATACTTTCATTAATTCTTTCAACACTGCTTTTGTAAAACCTTCTGATTTATCTAATATAAACATTGTCCATGCTTTGCTTATATCTACTGTATGTGATATACTATCATTTGGGCTAAGGAATGGACCATCACTTCTATGTTCTTGTCTGTATTTTCCAGATGGTTCAAAGTATTGTACCCATTGTCCGAGACCCTGACATTTAGAGCTACTTTCTAATTTTTGTCTCCAATCTGTATTTTGTGAAACATTAA
The DNA here is from genome assembly GCA_021229015.1 of Solen grandis. Taxonomy (NCBI): domain Eukaryota; kingdom Metazoa; phylum Mollusca; class Bivalvia; order Adapedonta; family Solenidae; genus Solen; species Solen grandis. The sequence continues at coordinate 15,475,995 of CM037782.1, forward strand.
ATTCATTACATATCTTTTTATATGCGGCTTTATCATAAAGATGTTTATAATAACAAAATGACTCATCTGTTGGTAAAGGTGTTTTAAGTTCTTTCAAAATACGAGAAATACAATAATAAACATGAAATGTATATACTGTTTTAGTTAATAGAGTAGTGTTTTGCATATGATCTTGATAACTTACTCCACAACCAGAAGTAGCACACCAAACCGCAAAATTTAATTGACATTGCCACCAATCAAATGAAGAATGCTTCCATGTATTCAAGGTTCATTGGTGTGTAATGTAGGGTTTTGATAGTCTTGAAATAAATCAGGAAATGTTACTAAAAAATTCTCATCTTGGTTAACATAAATTGTTTGTTTTACAAGATTAATATTCTTTTTAGTATATTTAACATGTGGGTTATATGAAACATCAGGGTTGTATTTAAAAGCTTGTGGAATCATTTTTTATCGGTAAAAAATGTCTCATATAATTTCTAATATTAATAAACCTATAAACCTACAACAATATATAGATAATAAACATGGAGATAAAAAAATTAGATTAAAAAGTTTTAATTATACTATAGGATGGTATAACATAGAAAATATTCAAATAATGGGTTTTTCAAATTCTCCACTCAAACATTTAAAAAAAAGAGATATATCAAAATCAATAAAAAAAGCATTTAAAGATTGGATAGAAGAGCATGAAAAAAATTTAAAACTGAAAAGAAAAAAAAAAAAAATGAAAAGGAAAGAGAAAAAATAGAAGAGTTAAAAATAGAAAGAGAAAGAATAGAAGAGTTAAAAAGAGAAATAGAAAAGTTAGAAAGAGAAAGAGAAAGAATAGAAAAGTTAGAAAGAGAAAGAGAAAGAATAGAAGAGTTAAAAAGAGAAAGAATGGAAGAGTTAGAAAGAGAAAGAGAAAGAATAGAAGTGTTAGAAAGAGAAAGAATAGAAGAAGAGAAAATAAAAGCTAATACTATTAGTATTCCTACTAATTATAAACAATTATATATTCACCTTGAACAAATAAATAGTGCTTATAATTTTCATAATGGAGCACCTAGTAAAATCTTAGGAGTTGTTCCTGTTGAAAATAAAGCATTTGGAGATATTGTTAATATTATTTTTGATAATTCAGAGTATAAAAAATTAACTATAGGAAATATTTCTGAATTAACTGAGTTGTGTTTTAGAAATCATATAAATTATATAAAATTCATTTTTTTATCAATAAAAATGAATCATATAATTTCTAATATTAATGAACCTATAAACCTACAACAATATATAGATAACAAGTGTGGAGATAAGAGAATTGGATTAAAAAGTTTTACTTATAATATAGGTTGGTATAATTTGATTAATCAAAATTTAAAATATAAATTAGATAGAAGTGTAACCCTGAACAGGAACATTCCAGATGGTTATTATAATTTTCAACAATTAGCTGATGTATTTAAAAGTAAGTATTTAAAATTAGACATTGATAAAAAAACTGGTGTTGTTTGTTTAAAAACAGAAAATCTACCTATCCACATTGTGGGCGATGCAAAGGTTTATAGTTTATCAATAAGTGATGACTTAAGACAAATGTTGGGATTTAAAAAATTTGGACGGAATGAATCACATGAACATACAGAGGAGTCTATTGTTGTTAATAGTCCATGTTATGCTGAACAACCAATAGATTTAGCTCCTTATAAACAACTATATGTTCATCTTGAACAAATAAATAGTGCTTACAATTTCTTTAATGGAGCACCTAGTAATATCTTAGGGGTTGTTCCAGTTGAAAATAAAGCATTTGGAGATATTGTTAATACAAACTTTAGTAATCCAGAGTATAAAAAATTAACTATAGGAAATATTTCAGAATTAAATATAAGTGTTCGTGGTGAAAAAGGACAAAAAATAGATAATCATGGATTACCAATGAGTTGTGTTTTAGAAATTATTCCTTAGTGTGTTCCATAGCTGGAATTTTATTCTATAAAAATGAGTATATTCGGTTTTAAAAAGTATACAACAGATGAGAGTAAGATAGCTTCATATTTTAATAATTTAAAGTCAAATTTTGACAGTGAATTATTTAATAATTTAAAGTCAAATTTTGACAATGAATTATTTAACATTTTAACAAGATTAGACCATGTGGTAAAAAGAGTAGAGGAATCCTTAAAAAACATTACAATAAGTGCTGAAATAAAAGGTTCTTTATTTAAAGGTAAGGTGTTTTCATTTGGAAATGCCGGTAGAGAAAAAGATGTTGGTTATGTTGTGATGAGGCGTGGTTATATTACTGGTATTGGTCTGTCGAGTAAAAGGACAAGTGGTGAAGTGCGAGTTGGTGTGTTGGTGGATGGAGAGCTTTTAAGTGGGTGTGATATTACTTTGCATACAACACCAGCAAAACATGATAATTTTGAACGCTCTTTTTTAGTTGAGGCTGGAAGTGTTATTAATTTTGTTAGTCTGGTAGATAATAGAACTGCAGTTAATACTGTTGCCTCGTTATTGTTTGAATTCAAATAATATATATAAAAATGAAGAAACCAACAGCCCCAGATTTATATCCAGATTTAAATAGTGAATCTAGTGTTTCACAACCGGACTATGGAACAGCTGCGGAGCACTTTATCCATAGTGCTACGCAGCCGGACTTTATCCATAGCGAACTCCAGGAACCAAGTCAAAATTATAGATTACAAAAAATCTCAGAGATTGAGAAAACATTAATTAATGAGAGAGATACTCGTAAAGCATTATATAAAATATATAAAAGAGGAATAAATATAACAGATGGAGTAGACACAGCTTTAATGTCTACTAGTATAATTATAGGAACTATTGGTTTAATTGTTCCTATTCTACTTCCGTTAGAAATTGCCGCTCTTGTATGCGGAGGAGTTGGAGCCTCTATAAAAATTGTTAGGCTTAAATTTATGAATAAAATTAAAAAACATGATAATATTAAAACTTTTGCTAACAGTAAATTAAATAGTATAAAAAAATTAATCTCTAAAGCTTTAACAGATGGAGAGATATCTGAACAAGAATTTAAACTTATATTAGATGAATTAGAAAACTTAAACAATTAACAAAAAACTCTGCGGTTCCAAAAAACTATTCAGAAGAAGAAAGGCAAAAATTAATAGAACAGGGGAGAAAAGAGGCAATGGAGATAATATCCAAAAATATAAAAACTGTATAATATTGAATTTTTATAATACGTTAGAAAACCCTCCTCCATATTCAGGGTGAGGATTTTTATATAAATGTAAAAAGGGGTTTAGGAAAAAACACAAATTTTTTCATTGTTGTTTTTTTTTAAAAATTTACACATGTGTTTTTTTAAAGTTTACATTAGTGTGATTTTTTTTGATTTTTTTTAACTAATTAGTAGTATAGGTATTGAGCTTGCCTGGGTTTGGAGGAGTGGGGGGGGGGGGGGGGTGGCCCAGGCAAGCTCAATACCTATACTACTAGGGATCCAACAATCCCTCTAGAATAGAATAGAATAGAATAGAATATTGATTTAAAGACACCCCAACAGTCGAAAGACGTCATATGGTGTCTAAAAACGCTTAAAAATACGATAAGTCACAAAATTATACATAAGTGAATCCCGCAAAGCAGGAGAGTAAACACGTTTAACATATCACGTATGTAAAATCAAAGCTTGTTATATATACCAACGTCTTTAATAAAAGCGATCAAAGTATCAACAGAAACAGTATTAAAAAGGTCTAACATAGATGCCACATTAAATAATTAGTTCTAAGATTTAAATCAATACAGTCGACTAAAATATGTTTGATTGTATACGGTTCCTGGCAAGGAATGCATACAGGTTGTTCTTCTCGATTTAATAGATAGGAGTGAGTCAAACGAGTATGTCCTATGCGACAACGATTGATAACACATTCCTCCCTACGCACGGCGCGGGAAGATGGATACCAAAAACCTAAGGATGGTTGAATAGAATGTAACATTAAATTGAGCGTTGTCCCAACTAAATTGCCCTTTTTAAAAAGATCATTTTATTTACGGAAGATTTCAAATCTGTAAATGGAATTTTTAATATCAGCCTCGTTTAAATCGGAGGCTGCCTTAGCAGCACGATCAGCTCTCTCATTACCTCGAATTCCCATATGACTGGGAACCCAACAGAATATAATTTGTTTCGAAAAAGATAGGTGATGATGTTTAAGTAAAATATCTTGAATTAGTGGATTCGAAAAGTTCATGTTTTTAATTGATTGTAGAACAGACAAGGAATCAGAAAATATGATAAATGTATTGGACCGAATAGACGATACCGCATGTAAAGCTAACTCAATAGCTTTTGCTTCTGCAGAGAAAAATCGAAGCGCCATCCGGTAAACGATATAATTTTGTGTAAAAGTAGCTTATGACTGCACATGTGGTCGTATTGCCATCTTCAGAGCCATCTGTATGAATGTCATAATGATCTCCATAAGTGACAATCCCTCTAGGACGCTGCACAGGTATGATGTATTGCAGGATGACTGCCTGCGAGGATGAGATGGAATGCACCAGTGCAATTCCATTAACCTCCTCAAGGCCAAGATCTCCAGTTGTAGCACCTTGAGATCTTTGATATTTATTATCTGTCGTTCTCTCTTAAACCATGGAAAACAAAATTATACAATGGAATTGTAGAGGTCTAAAAGCTAATTACAATGAATTATCGTTACTTTTGTCTTCACAATCTCCAGTTGTAGTCTGTCTTCAAGAAACTTTTTAAAAGGTGATGATGATGTATCTTTTAGGAATTATACTTCCTATGATTTTATTTCAAACAATTGTGATAGAGCTGCTGGCGGTTCATCAATTTTAATCCGAAGTAATATTCCTCATAGCAAAGTCCAACTGAATACACAACTACAGGCTGTAACTTTTTGCACAGAGTGATCACAGTTTGCTCTATTTATATAACCCCAAGTTCTACTTTGAATCCTAGGGATTTAGAAAATCTTATAAATCAACTTCCCGCACCTTATTTACTTTTAGGTGACTTAAATGGCCATAATACATTATGGGGTTGCAAAGATCTTAATGAGAAAGGTAAAGTTTTAGAAGATTTTATCAACAAAAATGATTTATGTATTTTAAATAACAAATCTCATACTTACCTTCATCCTGCAACTGGTCATTATTCTGCAATTAATCTTTCTATCTCCTATCCGACTTTGTATTTAGACTACGACTGGAGAGTGCATGACGATTTATGTGGAAGTGATCACTTTCCAATTATATTAACTAACATTAACTCTAGTATTGATGATACTCCTCCAAGATGGAATTTTAAAAAAAGCTGAGTGGGGTAAATTTCAGACACTTTGTGATAAAGAGTTATTTTCTTCAACTATTTTAGAATTCGATGACCCTATAGTCGAATTCTCCTCTAAACTCCATTCCATTGCCGAACAATGTATACCTAAAACAAAAGTTACAAATAAAAGCAGACCATGGGTTAATGACGAATGCAAAAAAGCCATTCGTAAACGCAGAGCAGCTGTCAAAAAATTCAACGTAAGACCAACAGAAGAAAATCAAGATCAAATTAGAATACTCAGAGCAAAAGCTCGTAGGACCATAAAACAGTCAAAGAAAAATTCTTGGCGTGAATACGTTCCAAAACTTAATTCTAAAATTCCAATGAAAAAAGTATGGAAAATGATTAAAAAGATTAACGGGCAAAAATAAATCTAATTCCTGTGTTACTCATTAAAATGATTTTTTATTATTGTTTATATGATAAATATATATATTTATTTATTATTTATAGATTGTTTTAGTCAAGAGCAGGGAGTTCCACAAGGAAGTATTCTCTCTGTTACCCTTTTTAGTGTTAAAATTTATAGTATTGCTCTCTTTACGTTGACGACTTTTTAATTTGCTACAGATCCAAAAATATGAATACTATTGAACGGCAGCTTCAACAGTGTCTTAATAAAATACAACTAGAACTGTGTCCAAAGGACACGGATGCCCCCACT
>CM037782.1:15482111-15532111 GCA_021229015.1 Solen grandis
AGCATAAAAAATGAAAATAATCTCTTCGTACCCGGAAGATATAACTGAAATTACCTATATCTGCCGGGTGAAAAGTACGAACGGTTTTCTTGATTTATATGCAACATAAGGTGCCATAAATCTTTTTTCGAAAAAAACATAAGGTGCCATAAATTTTCATCGGTGCCATACATTTTCAACCCGGGTGCCATAATTTTCTTTTACCCCCAAAAACCAGGGTGCCATATTGCCATCCTTCACTACTCACGTATACCTAACTTCATCATAAGGTGCACATGAAGAGCATTGTATTTGGCCCTAATAAAACTTCATACCTGACTGTAATGCTGCGTTTACACTATGTTCCCGGTGGCCACGGCGACCACGTTTCAGGCGACCGTGGACAAAACGGGGTGGTCGCGAGAGAACGTGGGGAAACGGGATAGGCAAACGTGACAGGCCGTGATCGCCGTGGATGCTTGGTCAGATTTTTAAACTTTCAAAAAATTCGCCACGGCAGTCACGGTGCGGATTAGAAACCTAATAGGCTGTAGCAAAACGGGATGAATGTAAAAAGACGTGACAGAGCGTAATAGGCCGTAACATATTTTAGAGGTGGTCCGTAGTGGAACAGGGAGCTTTCCTGATGTAGTCTTGTAGAGCGATAGATTTTCTTTGGATTGCATTTTTAAATGTTCCATGGTAGCGCGCATTCTGCATCGAACAGCATATCTGGGCAACATTTAGATACACTTTCCGTTAACTGTACACAGAGATAAAGGTCTGTCTGCCGGGTGAAAACTTGCATACCAGACATTCCAATGATGCAATATCGGCACTTTGACGTCATACATCATTTCTTAGCGGTCCGCGCGTTAAAGGGATCAATATTTTTAACGTTATGTAGCATGAAGTTCCTTCGTAACTTATTTTGGCGTGCAGGGAAGGCCATACGGAAGGAAAAGAAGAAAATGGAAGTCAAAGAAGAGGTTGTTAACTTGTATCCAAGTTTTCCCCCTGCACACTTTTACCCGGATTTGTCAGGGTTTTACCTGGCATATCCAGAAGCCAGCAGACATTACTGGCGGTATTTGTATTTGAGTGAGTGTTAGACACTTCTAAAAAAAATGTCCTTCTCAGGACCACAACAATGATGTAGAAAGGATAATTAATAAAATTGTCATATGATTTTTTTTTTTGTTGTGTTTAACAAAAAACAAGTGTCATATAGCAAATAAAACACAAATGTCACACGTTGTGCGTTAAAGGGACCACTTCTTAAAACAAAGCGCCCCCTAGCGGCAAAATGAGAAAAAAAAATGAGTAAAATTTTACCATTAGGTACCTAGCAATGCAGCAAATAGTTTAATCAAGTATATAAGTCGCACTGGTCTAACATTCTATTTCTTATATATCCCAATTTGAAGCATAAAACCTGATTAATAATTATTCCAAAAAAAGGATCAAACTTTGGACAGCCGTAAAATTACCAAATGAAGTCCGATCTTCAAAATCTAAACATCATACCAAAGAGCTATTTAAGAACTAAAACTTTTTTTCTTATACTCTCAATAAAATATTTTGAGTTTTGGAGCTATTTGTGGCCGAATAAAAACACAAAAATCGTAATATGACCTTGACCTTTTCAATTTTTTCTGAACTTTTTAATTGTGAGGCCCTTTCTTACATAACAATACATAACATGTGAATATTTCATAAAGAATGAACAGAAAATAAAGCCAGGAGCGGCAATAATATGTTTCTGAATTTTTTTATTTTTTTTTGAATTTTTAATTTTTCCTTAATTTTAATGAAGTTTGACCGTTTCTAGAAGAGTAATCATGCATTTCTTAAATTCGCCACCCCAAATATTTTGTGCATATATGTCTTGCAAATCGTATGCAGCAAACAGAGTTCTTCTATCTGATCTCTAACAAAAGTGGGTAGGGTTTTCGTAGACCTACCCACATTTGTCGACTTTTTTTACAAGGTTCGAACATTCAACCCCTCCTAGAATAATTTTTCCAGTACTCCATGCTGAGATATCAATGATATTTGATTGGGCTGTCAACAAGGAACATTATGTAAAAAACCGCATCTAAATCAATTTACAAATATTTGAGTTATTAGCAAAAGAGTGATTACATGCATTGCGCACCCTAGTGGCTAAATGAGAATGAAAAATGAAAAAGTTGACATTTTATGCAAAAGTTCAGATAAAGATGACTGCATGCCCAAAATTTCATAGCTGTAGCTTTTCTCATCTGGCCGCTAGGTCGGCTACAAAAATGGGTGGAATTGGAAAAATAATAAAAATAAAAAACTAGAATCGCTATCGCGATATCATCGGTTTTCGCGAAACAATTTTATTCAGTTCACGAGTCGCATGATTCGAAAAACATATTTCTTCGTTCACTGGTTCATTCAAGTATACATATCGCACTAGTCGAACTTTCTATTTCTTCTGTATCACAATATAAAGCATAAAAACTGATTAACAATTAATCCAAAAAAGGATAAAATCTTGGACTACCGTAAAATGACCAAATCAAGTCCGATCTTCAAAAACTAAACATCACAGGAAAGAGCTTTTCAAGAACTAAAACGTTTGTACATATACTCTTAATGAAATATTTTTAGTTTTGGAGACATTTGGGGCCGAATAAAAACACCATAATGACCTTGACCTTTTCATTTATTTTTAAACTTTTTAATTGTGAAGTAATTTGAAACATAACAATACATAAGGTGTGAATATATCAAGAACAATGAACAAAAAATAAAGTCAAGAGCGACAAAAAACATGTTTTTGAAATTTTATTTTTTCCTAAATTTTAGTGATGTTTGACCGTTACTAGGGGAAAAAACATGCATTTCTATAATTCGCCACCCATATATTTTATGCGTATATGTCTTGCAAATCATTTGCAGCAAACAGAATTCTTCTATCTGATCTTTAACAAAAATGGATAGGTTTTTCGTACACCTACCCTCATTTGCACAGTTTTTTGCGAGGTTCGAACATTCAACCTTCTGTAGCTCAAAAACTTTCAACGACACGTACCCGCGAAACCTATCAAATGTTATGAGGCTGTCAATAAGGAACAGAATGCAAAAAAACGCATTTGAATCCGACCTCAAATAAATAAATCATTAATATATTTCATGCAAAATGCACCCTAGCGGGAAAAGTAAGACATAAATGGAAATTTTATCAACGTTACGATCATCTTCAAATATGTGGTAAAAACTGATTAAAATTTCATAAGTGTGGCTTTTCTGATCACGGAGATTTGCCGTTAACAAAAAGGGTTAGAAAAATAATATAAACTAGAATTGCTATCGCGATATCATCGGTTTTCGCAAAAGCAATTTAACTCAGTTCACGAGTCGCATGATTCGAAAAACATATTTCTTCGTTCAATGGCTTGTTGAATACTGTTAACAGCAATCTTTCAAACATTTTTGTCGCAATATTTAAACAGACTTTTTGCCCAAAAGAATATATTTTTGAGTATTACCTGTCAGTTATGTAGTCGGAAATCAATGGCTTTCACGAAAGCAATTCCATTCAGTTCACAAGTCGCATGATTCGAAAAACATTTATTTGGTTAATGGCTTGTTGATACTGTTAACAGCGATCTTTCAAATATTTTTGTTGCAATGTTTAAACAGACTTTTTACCCAAAAGAATATTTTTGAGTATTACCTGTCAGTTATGTAGTCGCGATATCATCAGTTTTCACGAAAGCAATTCCATTCAGTTCACGAGTTGCATGATTCGAAAAACATATTTCTTCGTTCAATGGCTTGTTGAATACTGTTAACAGTGATCTTTCAAACATTTTTGTCGCAATGTTTAAGCAGACTTTTTACCAAGTAGAATAATTTTGAGTATTACCTGTCAATTATGTAGTCGCAAACTTAAAAACTTTATTTACGGAATTCAGTTAGTGCCAAGTTAGATGAGTGTTGCTTTCTGATGGCGAAAAATGACAATTGTAGGCGATAAACAACAATTGGAAACGACAAACAACAGTATAAAATGACAAAAAGTCAATGCGATATGCCTCTCAACATTATTACGAACTAATTTTGCATTGAATTACTATCATTTTCATGAAACATTACATTAATTTTTTAGTGTTGTTTCAAGTTGATGTCACCAAGGACCAGAATGCAAAAAAATGCATAAAAATCAGACGTCAATTATTTTAGTTATAAAGAGTGATTTCAAGCCAAGCGCCCCCTAGCGGCAAAATGAGAAACAAAATTTAGTAAATATTTTCTATTAGGTACCTAGCAATGCAGCAAATGGTTCAATAAAGTATACAAGTCGCACTAGTCAAACATTCTATTCCTTATATGTCACAATTTGAAGCATAAAAACTGATTTACAATTATTCCAAAAAAGGATCAAACTTTTGACTGCCGTAAAATAACCAAATTAGGTCCGATCTTCAAAAACTAAACATCAGTGGAAAGAGCTTTTGAAGAACTAAAACTTTTGTTCATATACTCTCAATGAAATATATTTATTTTTGGAGCTATTTTGGGCCAAATAAAAAAACAATAATTGTTATGTGACCTTTACCTTTTCATTTATTTTTTAACTTTTCAATTGTGAGGCCCTTTCAAACATAACTTTACATAACTTGTGAAAATATCATGAAGAATGAACAAAAAATAAAGTCAAGAGCGACAGAAAACGTGTTTTTGAAACTTTAATTTTTCCTAAAATTTAGTGAAGTATGACCGTTTCTAAAGGCAAACCATGCATTTCGTAAATTCGCCACCCCATATATTTTGTGCGTATATGTTTTGCAAATCATTTGCAGCAAATAGAATTCTTATATCTAATCTCTAACAAAAATGGATAGGTTTTTCGTAGGCCTACCCTCATCTGCACAGCTTTTTGCACGGTTCGAACTTTCAACCTTCCGTTAGGAGCTCAAAAAGTTTCAGCCACTCATACCTAGAAACTATCATATTTTATTAGGCTATCAACAAGGAACATAATGCAACAAACCGCATTTGGATAAGACTTTAACTTTTTGAGTTATAAGTAGAAGACTGCTTTCAAGCTAAGCGCCCCCTAGCGGCAAAATGAGAAACAAAATTGATTAAAATTTTACCATTAGGTACCTAGCAATGCAGCAAATAGTTCAATCAAGTAAACAAGCCGCACTAGTCGAACATTCTATTTCGTATATATCACAATTTGAAGCATGAAAACTAATTTACAATTATTCCAAAAAAAGGATCAAATTTTGAACTGCCGTAATATGACAAAATCAAGTCCGATTTTCAAAAACTAAATATCACTGGAAAGAGCTCTTAAATAACTAAAACTTTTGTTTATATACTCTTAATGAAATATTTTTAGTTTTTGAGCTATTTGAGGCCGAATAAAACAGAATTATCGTAAAATGACCTTGACCTTTTCAATTATTTTTAAACTTTTTAATTGTGAGGCCCTTTCAAACTTCTCAATACATTATTTTTGAAATTATCATGCAGAATGAACCAAAAATAAAGACAGGAGCGACAAAAACATGTTTTTGAAACTTTAACTTTTCCTAAAATTTACCGCTTCTAGAGGACAAACCATGCATTTCTAAAATTCGTCACCCCATATATTTTGTGCGTAAATGTCTTGCAAATCATTTGCAGCAAACATAATTCTTATATCTGATCTCTAACAAAAATGGATAGGTTTTTTGTACACCTACCCTCATTGGCACAGTGTTTTGCGAGGTTCGAACTTTCAACCTTCTGTAGCTCAAATAATTTCAGCGACACCTACCCTCGAAACCTATCAAATGTTATGAGGCTGTCAACATTTTATTTGGATATAAACAAGTAACAGAATGCAAAAAAAAACGCATTTGAATCAGAACTCAAATAACTGAGTTATTAGCCATTGATAAATTTCATGCAAAACGCCCCCTAGCGGGAAAAGTAAGACATAAATGTAAACTTTAAGCATCAAAAGAACGGCCGAACCTTACTCTACAAGTAATATCCATCATCATATTTTCAAAAATCAGAGGTTTTCGAGGTATAAACTGTTAAACACACTGGGGGTTACCAAATTTTCATTTTTTCCGCCATAACTCAACCGATTCAACCTCGATCATCAAAAACTAAATATCATCTGAAAGGTCTTTCCAAGCACTACAAATTATACACATAGTGTCTCGATAGAATATTAACCGTTTTTGAGATATTTAAGGATGAAAAAAATCCGATAATTGATATATAACCTTGACCTTTGGGATTTTCCGAAAACGGAAGTGACAAGGCTCCATAGAATCTAATACTGTATCTTCAGACAAAATTTCAGGCAAATCATACAAAAAATAAAGCCTACAGGGCTTAAAAATGTTTACGTTTTAATACGAAAGTTTTACTAGCATAATGATGTCATATGGCGTTCATGCTTTTAGAATGTAAAGAAAACCTAGAGAATAATATTCAGTCCAAATATCAGCTTTCTAGCCTTTCCGGAAGCGATTAATATGCATTTGAAATTTGACGTCAATGGTTCGAATCTTGGATTCGCCATAAAACCTTTGTCTTTTCGAATTTGGATAAACGGACACGGGGATGCATAACTAGAGCCTAACATACACATTCTGGGGGATTTTGATGAAAATCGGACCAGAAATAATGGCTGTAGACTGCGTACAAAATTTTTCACCTGACGTCAAATCTGACGTCATATGACGTCATATGAATATGAAATTCATTGCATCCGAAAGTTCATAGTTTGAAATATATGCCATGAAATTGTCTTTGTTCTGAGTCAATTGCAACACCTCGAAATTAACACAAATATAAGAGAAAGAAAAACAGAATAATAACTAGATTTCGTTTGCACGGCAAACGATAGGACTTTCTGCAAACAGTTAAAAACTCAATCAAACTGAAAATTATTGATACGGAATACGCAGAAAATATTAGGTTTCTAGAGTGTAACCTATACATTCTTTGAAAAACTTAAAAGAATTCACAAATTCATAATGCCTGCAGAGCGCTTACAAAGTTTTTGATCTGACATCTATTCTGTTGTCATATGAATTAGAATATTATTGCATATGAAAATTCAGCATATTTAACATATGCCATAATTATTTTGTAATTCTGGACCATTGGGATCACATTGAATTTATTGCACCAAAAATGAAAACATACTATAATCCCATTACGTTAAATAACGTCTGGCTTATGGAAATCTAAAGAAAACGTTTTGAATTACAACATGTGTGAATTTCAGCTTTTTACCTCATACGAGTCTCTGAAAAACTAAATATAATTTCGAGGTCATATTTTGAAAAGGAAAGTAAGGATGCACAAGAAAAGCCTAACGTAAATCTTCTGTGAAATGAACTAGAAAATCGATTCAAAAATAAATTCTACAGAGCGTGTAAGAATGTTTTAACTTACGTCAAATCTAGCATCATATGACGTCCTATGAATTTGAAAATCATTGCATTCGAAAATATTTGCTATACAATTTTCATTGTTCTTGGCCTTTTCCGAAAATGTTAAAAATTATGTAAAAGTGAAAGGAGTGTATTATCCGAAAATGCTTAATTTACAGTGTAGCAATACCACATGACCGTGACGTCGCTAAAGGTATTAAAACCAAGACAAATTATCAACTTTGTTAAATTCATTAGACTTTCAGACGTCATATGACGTCAAATGACGCTTGTCTTCACAAAATAGAAAGAGGTCTTAGAGACTAATATTCAGTCCATATCAGCTTTCTAACTCACTTGGAATCGATTTTATACGTATTTGAAATTTGACGTCAATGGTTCGAATCTTGGATTCGCCAAAGAACCATTACCTTTTCAAATCTGGAAAACTGACACAGCGATACACAACTAGAGCGTAATATATAAATATTGTGAAAATCGGTCCAGAAATAATGGCTGTAGACCGTGTAAAACCTTTTTGTCCTGACGTCAAACCTTATGTTTTATGACGCCAAATGAATATGAAATATATTGCATTCAAAAGGACATGATTTGATGTAGATGCCATTAAATTTCCATGGTCCTGAGAACTTTACAACATACTAAAATTAACGCGTAGATATCAGATATTCTTTTTGACATTATGACGTCATATAAACAAATCCTAGAGACTTATATTCTGTCCAAATATCATCTTTTTAGCTCATCTTTAAGCGATTTTATACGCATTTGATATTTGACGCCAATGGTTCGAATCTTGGATTCGCCATAAAACCTTTGCATTTTCGAATTTTAAAAAACGGACAAAGAGATGCACGACTAGAGTGACATACATATTCTGTGAAATTTTGATTAAATTCGGCCCAGAAATAATGGCTGTAGACCGCGTAAAATCATTTTTAGACGACGTCAAGTTTGACGTCAAAACACGTCATAGTCAAATGAAAATTATTGAAATGCAAACTGTTCTATCTGAAGCATATGCTATTAAACTTTTAAGGTGCTCGGACGTTTTGAACATATTAAAATTAACACGTAAATTTAGAAATTACATTTCATCTTATGACGTCATATGACGTCACATGAGGTTCATCTTCAGAGAATGTAAAGAAACCCTTGAGTTTTATATCCTGTCCAAATATAATCATTCTAGCTATTTTGTAAGCGATTTTTTACGCATTTGAAATTTGACGTCAATGGTTCGAATCTGGGATTCGCCATAGAACTATAGCATTTTCGAATTTTGAAAAAAGGACACTGGGATGCACAACTAGAGTGTGAAATAAACATTCTGTGAAATTTTGATGAAAATCGACCCAGAAATAATGGCTGTAGACCGCGTAAAATCAATTTTAGACGACGTCAAGTTTGACGTCAAAACACGTAATAGTCAAATGAAAATTATTGAAATGCAAACTGTTCTATCTGAAGCATATGCTATTAAACTTTTAAGGTGCTCGGACGTTTTCAACATATTAAAATTAACACGAAAAAATTAAAAAAAAAATTCACCTCATGACGTCATATGACGTCATATGAAGTTCATCTTCTAAAACTCTAAAGAAATCTCAGAGACTTATAGACTTTCCAAATATCCGCTTTCTAACTTATCTGGAAGCGATTTTATACGCATTTGAAATTTGACGTCAATGGTTCGAATCTTGGATTCGCTATAGATCTATTGCCTTTTAGAATTTGGAAAAACAGACACCGGTATGCACAACTAGAACTAACATATATATTCTGTGAAATTTTGATGAAAATCGATCCAGAAACAATGGCTGTAGACAGCTAACAAACTTTTTCACCTGACGTCATATCTTACGTTATATGACGTCATATGAATATGAAATTTATCATCTCCGAAAGCACATGGTTTGAAATATATGCCATAAAATTTTCATTGTTCTGGGCCAGTGGCAACGCATCGAAATTAACACAAATATAAGAGGAAGAAAAAAAGAATAAGAATAATAAAAAACAAAACAAACCCAATAGGACTTTCTGCCGAGAGGGCAGAAAGTCCTAATAAGAAGAATAAGAATAATAACAAACAGTACAAACCCAATAGGACTTTCTATAGGACTTACTAGACTTCTTTTGTTCTGAACAAAAGAAAGGCTTTCTGCACTGCAAACCATGTCAAACCTGATCATACTCATTTACTATTCTGACATACAGCATCTTCAAAAAATTGAAGAAAATCCGTCCCGAATTGACAGCTTTAGATTGCAAATTTATATAAATAGCAGATGAAATCTGTGACGTCATATGACATCATTTAAAATTTAAAGTCAAGGCATTTAAAAGGGAATATGTGACTTTTCAGTTTTAATTTCATACTGTCAGCTTTTCAAGAACCATCTTTAAGATGACTACAATAATACTCAAACTTGGTGTTCTACCAGGGAATAAAATATCACTATTCCTATTTATATGCTAATAAGGTATACAAGGTTCCTTTCTTGCAAAACATTTCTTTCTTATATTTTAATTGAATATTCTTGCTGAATTAAAGGGGTCACAGAGCATTACACTAATGAATTGTATCACATTATACCTTTAATGTAACAGAAATAAAATTTAGAATAATATTGAGATCAACTGCAGAAGCACAAGGAAGAACGATTTTTCGGAATTTCTTATTTTCATGTAACTTCCGTAAATAATGTCCAATTTTAAAAACCTAGGTACCCTTAGAAAGGTCTTCTGAATTCCAACAATCATTTTCTTCATGTTTAAACCTATCTGTTACGGTTTTTGAGATATAGAAAGTTTTTCCTTAAAAAAAGGCAAAAATCTGCAAAAATATGTTCATGTCAAGTACTACCCTTCAACAAATAACTTAATAATTAACAGTCCGACCATCAGAACTGCATTGCATCCTTCTTAAAATATTGTTCTTTATTTTATTTTTAAAAAATTAATCGTTTCTTAGAAAAAGCAATCAAGTGATTGGGACTAACTGCAGAAGTGCATGAAAGAATGTTATAAATTAATTTCTCATGTAACTTCCTTATATGATGTCCATTTATAAAAAGCTAGGTACCATTAGAAAGGATCTCAAATTTCGCACATTTCACGTGTTTCATGTTTCAACTTTTATCTTACGGTTTGAGATATATAAAGTTATTTTTCAAGAAGACGGAAAAAATCGGCAAAAAGATGTTCATGTCTTCTATTGCCCTTCGACAAATAACTTTATAATTAATTGCCCGATCATTAATGTTTGCATACCATTAGATCCGCATTGCATTACGCTAAGAATATTTTTCTTTCTGTTATTTTCAAAAATAATCGTTTCTTAGAAAAAAGCAACCAAGTGTTTGAGACTGACTGCAGAAGTGCATGAAAGAACGGTTTAAATGAATTCTTATTTTTTACGTAACTTCATTATATGATTTCCAGTTTTAAAAAGCTAGGTACCATTAGAAAGGTCTTCTAATTCCCCACAATTCACACGCTATATAAATGTATGTATCTTTAACCACTTTTTAGGTAAGGGCGGTTTAATCTTGAGAAAATGGCAAAAATCGGGGAAAATATGTTCATGTCATTTTGTTTCCTCCCTATAACTTAATGAATATTAAGTCAATCTTTAATATTTAAACACTAAATGAACGGCCAATTATTGTTCTACAAATTAAATTCATACTCTTATTAACAAAAATCAATTATTACCGAGATATAAGTAGTTAAGTGTACCTAGGGTAGCAACATTCTTCTGCATGTTTTTTTGCAATAACTCGACTGATTCAACCCCGATCTTCAAAACCTAAATATCACATGAAAGGTCTTTCAAAACACTACAAATTATAAACATAGAGTTTCGATAGAATATTTATCGTTTTTGAGATATTTACGACCGAAGAAAAAACGATTATTGACATGAGACCTTAACCTTTGCAACTTTCTGCATACGGAAGTGACTAATGGCAATGAGATGCACTGTTGCACCTTGAGTGAAAATTGTATGCAAATTGCCCAAAAACTAACAAATGTAGTGTTAAAAAACCGTAATTTTTTAATTAAAAGTTTGTTAACGCGTCATGGCGTCATTTTACGTCATGTGACGGCAGTCATTTCAGAGCTGAAAGAAATCCACAGCATACATGTTCTGCCCAAATTTCAAATTTTTTAGCCTATCTGAGAGCTTCGTAATACTTAAATACATTTTCAGGTCCAAAGTTCGAAACAAAGTTCAGCCATAGATCCTTAGTCTTTTTCAATCTTGCAAAATGTATATAATCCTGCACAACAAAAACATAAAACATACATTCTGTGAAAAAATCAAGTGAATCGGTCCAGAAATGACGGCTGTAGAGCGCGTACAAGCTTTGGTAGCGATTTTCAGCTCTGACGGCATGTGACGTCACATGAAAAAAAAATGCAATCAAAAGTGCCAAAGTCACTGTGCATACTGTTAAAATTTCATGCTGCTGGCTTATCTGCAAACTATTTTAATTTGAACCTCAAAAGGAAGAAAAAAGTAGAAAATAGTAACTAGATTTCATTCGTTGATACGAAGGATAGAACTGTCTGCTACATTTGTCAAACACTTAAAGCAAAAAAGTAAAAGGATATCAAATTCCAGCATTTATCTCGCTTTTGTATATCCATAACTTCCATAAACTTTGAAAAATAAGCCGTTTAACGTGGAGGATATGGCAAAGTAACTGAAAATCATTTTTTTTATATATTAATTTCATTTGATTTGACCTATTTCTATAAACTATGTACCAAAACAAATTTATTGAAAAAAACAACAGTTCGATTGTCACATAATTCGGTTTAGCTTTATAGATTTTCGAGATATAAGTAATGATGACCTTGAACTTAACATTTTTCCAGAAATGGAAGTGGCATTATTCCATAGGATCAAATGCTGGACCTTCAGTAAGAATTCATGCAAATAAAACAAAAAATAAGGCGTACAGACTTTAAAAATCGTTTAATTTATAAAATAACAAAAAGAAACTGTGGCCTTATAGGGTCACACGACGTCATATGACGTTCATCTTCTCAGAAAATAAAACACACTTGGAGACATATAATCTTTCAAAATATCAGCTTTCTAACTCATCTGGAAGCGATTTTATACATATTTGAAATTTGACCGGGATACACAACTACAGTGTTACATATACATTCTGTGAAATTTTGAAAATCGGTCTAAAAATAATGGCTGTAGACCGCGTAAAACCTTTTTGTCCTAACGTCAAATCTGACGTTATATGACGTTACATCAATATGAAATACATAGAATTCAAAAGCCCACGGTTAGTTGTATTGGACATTATATTTCCATGGTCTTGGGAATTTTACAACATATTTAAATTAACGTGTAGATATCAGAGATTCTTTCTGAACTTAAAACGTCATATGACGTCAAATGATGTTCATCGTCATAGAAGGTAAACCACACGTGGAGACTTTAAATCTTTCTAAATATCAGCTTTCTAAATATCAGCTTTCTAACTCACCTGGACGCGATTTTATACGTATTTGAAATTTGACGTCAATGGTTCGATTCTTTGATTCGCCATAGAACCATTGCCTTTTCAAAAATGGATGAAAATAGGTCCGAAAATAATGGCTGTAGACCGCGAGCAAACTTTTGTAGACAGTATTAAGTTTGACGTCATATGACTTCATAGTCATAAGACAATCAATGGAATGAAATATTCAGTATCTGAAATATATGCAATATTTTTTTCATTTCCCTGGAACCTTTGCAACAAATAGAAATGTACGCGTAAATATAAGAAATTCTTTTTTGACATTATGACGTCGTATGACGTCAAATGACGTTCTGTCTCACAAAATAAGTCGTAAAAACTAATATTCAGTCCAAATATCAGCTTTCTAACTCATCTAGAACCGATTTTACACATATTTGAAATTTGACGCCAATGGTTCGAAACTTGGATTCGTCATAGAACCATTGCTTTATCGAATTTGGAAAACCGGACACCGGGATACACAACTAGAGAGTAAAATATACATTCTATGAAGTTTCGATGAAAATCGGTCCGGAAATAATGGCTGTAGACCGCGTAAAACCTTTTTTTGTCCTGACGTCAAATCTGACGTTATATGACGTCACATTAATATGAAAAACATTGCATTCAAAAGCTCATGGATTGATGTATATACCATTTACATGGTCATGCAAACTTATCAACACATTTAAATTAACGCGTAGATATTAGAAATTCTTTTTGGAATTATGACGTCATATGACATTAAATGACAAACATCTTCACAGAATGTAAAGCAAATTTGGAGACTTATAATCTGTCCAAATATCAGCTTTCTAACTTACCTGGAAGCGATTTTATAGGTATTTGAAATTTGATGTCAATGGTTCGAATCTTCAATTCGCCATAAAACCTTTGCCTTTTCGAATTTGGAAAAAAAAAACAGATATCGGGATGCACAACTAGAGCGTTACATACACCTTCTGTGAAATTTTGATGAAAATCAATACAGAAATAATAACTGTAGACCGTATACAAACAATTTTAGAGGACGTCAAATTTGACGTCAAAACACGTCATAGGCAAATGAAAATGATTGAAATACAAAATGTTTTATATGAAGCATAGGCTATTAAATTTTCAAGGTGCGCGGACGTTATTAACATATAGAAGTTAACACGTAAAAATTAGAAATTACTTTTCGCCTCATGACGTCAAATGGCGTCATATGATGTTCATCTTCATAGAATCTGAAGAAAACCTAGAGACTTATACCTGGCCAAATATCAGCTTTCTAGCTTATCTGGAAGTGATTTTATACTCATTTGAAATTTGACGTCAATGGTTCGAACCTTGGATTAGCCATAGAACATTGCCTTTTCTAATTTTGAAAAACGGACACAGGGATGCACAACGAGAGCCTAACATACACATTCTGTGAAATTTTGATGAAAATCGGTCTAAAAATAATGGCTGTAGACCGCGTACAAACTTTTTCACCTGACGTCAATTCTGACGTTATATGAAGTCATATGAAATTCATTGCATCCGAAAGCACATGGTTTGAAATATATGCCGTACAATTTTCATTATTCTGGGCCAATGGCAACACATCAAAATTAGCACAAATATAAGAGGAAGAAAAACCCAATAGTACTTTCTGCTGAAAGGACAGAAAGTCCTTTAAAAAAACATAACAAACCCAAAAGGACTTTCCTCCAGTAAGCAGAAAGTCCTTATAATAAGAAGAAAAAACATAACAAACCCAATAGGTCTTTCTGCGAAAGGGATAAAGCCCTAACTAGATTTCGTTTGCACGGCACACGATAGGACTTTCTGAAAACCAGTTAAAACTCAATCAAACTGAAATTTATTTATACGGAATATGCAGACAATATAAGGTATCTAGATATCTAGAGTGTAACCTATGTATTCTTTGAATCTTTGAAAATTTTAGAAAAATTCATCAATTTATAATGTCTGCAGAGCGCTTACAAACGTTTTGATCTTATGTCTATTCTGATGTCATATGAATATGAATATCATTGCATATGAAAATTCAGCAAATTCAATATATGCCATATTTTTTTTTGTAATTCTGGACCATTGGGATCACACTGAATTTATTGCATGAGAAATTAAGACATATAATAACCCCATGACATCAAATGACGTCCGACCTATAAAAATCTAAGGAAAACCTTTGAAATTACAATATGTGTGAATTTCAGCTTTTGTGAAATTTACCAGAAAATCCATTCAAAAATAAATTCTGCAGAGCACGTTCAAACGTTTTAACTGACGTCAAATATAGCATCCCATAACGTGCTATGAATCTGAAAATCATTACATTCTAAAAGACATGGCCTGAAATATTTGCCATACAATTTTCATTCTTCTGGGCCATTGATAATTATATTTTCCGAAAATGCTTAACTTACGGTGTTGTAATACCACGTGACCAGGACGTCACAGAAGGCATCATAACCAAGACAAAACTGTCAACTTTTGTCTGCGCTTGAACATATAAAAGTACCCGTAAGTAGTATGGGTTAGTTTATAGTTGCTTTAACTACACAATATATCCAGTCAGCAGAAGTTATCGGGCCAATATAACACTGATATCGGCACCTATGTCTGCCCAATATCTTGAGGGAATATCCAGGCGATGGAAATTGTGTGTGCTAAATTTCCTAGATATCATTTGCTATATAGATGCTATATAACCCTATATATAGTTGGATATCCCCTCAACATATGTTTTATATGTCTGCCTGATATCTTGAAGGGATATCCAGGCGATAGAAATTTTGCAAAATGTATGCTAAATCGCCCAGATATCATTTTTGATTTATGATATCCCCTAAACACCTGTTTTATCAAATATCAGATATCAAGAGGACATAATCAGATATCAAGTCTAAAGAGAGAAAGGGAGAGAGAGAGAAAAAAAAAGAAAATGTACAGAGCAAGTCATATACATATACTTTGCATGTAATAAGTAATTATTATAAAGTGACAAAAGATGTCATTAATTAATTGTAGTTTACATACTTGTTGGACAAAAAATAACAAATTCTTATTGTTACTTTGAATTGTCAATTTAATAACTTTATCTTCACAATTTTTAGTTCTGTATAATAAATGTGCACTATTTATGCTATTATGCATTTAGAAACCCCCATTACTGGAACAAAGCCTACGATCTTTGCAAACAGTGCAGACCAAGATGAAGCTCTCACATCAGTTTCTTCAATGTTACTCATATTCAACAAATCTCATTAAACAAAAAGAAAAGTCATTTTTTAAAGTGGATAGAGAATCAGTTATGGTTGTTTGGCACATCAGTATAAAAGTGTAGACATTGAACTTCTCCTAGTGACCATATGTTTACATTTTCAGTTTCAAGTAAATATCATGTATAATATTTGAGTAATGTTCCGGGACAAGAAACAAAAATTAACAAAGGGAGATAATTCAAAAATTGGACTGGTAGAGTTACAGTTCTTGGACACTGCACTTTTCCTAGTTGCCATCTGTTTACATTTTAAATTTTAGGTCAATACATTGTATAATATTTGAGTAATGTTCCGGACAAGAAAAACAAATTTAACCAAAGGGTGATAATGCAAAAAAGGAACCAGGGCAATAACTCCATCCTTGAGACAACTCAAGTGAACTTAATGACACGCACCTCTCCACCTGATTATCAATGCACACACAAAATTTGAACAGAGTTGGTTAAGAAATGTAGTAGTTCGCGTCACAAGATAGTTAAAGTCGAATCAGGGGCAATTACTCTGTAATCCTTGTGGGAACGAAGTGAAATTTGCGTCTTGCACATTTTCTGCTTCTGATGAATATGTATGCCAAGTATCAGGTGAATTGGACTGAAAGTGAAGGAGGAGTTCACAGGACAATATTTTGCTGACAGACAACATGACCGACGGACCGTCTATCCAACCAACCAACCGACTGACCAACCAACCAACCATCCGACCGACAGGTTGATTCCAGTATACCCCCTTCCGTTTGCGCTGGTATGAAAAGAATGTTTGGTTAACAGGAGTTTTCATTTCAAAACAAAAAAAATTCAATAAAAACCTAGTTTCATCTTAATTTATATAAAATCTTAAGGTTTTTCGAACAGGGTTGCTTGCAACGCTGTTCTAAGGAAGCACACAATTTGGATTGGACAACATTTTGGGACTTTATTTAGAAATTTTATATTTATAGATTTCCCTCTTTTTTACTACACAGAGAAAAAAGTCCAAAATTTGGTTTCTCTCTTAACACTAAATGGTGACAATTTCCATGTTTATTTCAGACATAGTACGATTGCGTTATGGAAGTCGAAATTGAATAAAAATGTGTTGAAAATCGATGCTGGAGGTATTATATTTAATTAATTGTAATAACCGTAACAGATAATACGCAGGAGACAAATTCGCAATTCATGCGGAGATATTTCGAACCATGACTGGCTGGCATTTCCAGCAATACAAAAAGATCATGATTACGTCACAAAAATGAAACAGGTCAGTAGTACTGCAGCTGACTGGCATGGCAAAGGTTGTAAGTTTGAGTCCAAGCTGGGTTTTTTTTCTTGTTGTTGTTGTTGTTTTTGTGGGGTTTTTTACACCTATTTTTTTTTAAATTTCTTTTGCAATATGAGACATACATATGTATGTAATAATGAAAATCAGTAATTCAAGTACATGTGTGTGTATATATATAAAACACGAAGTTACATGTAATTCAAAACTTTGGTGAAGGGCACACGATTTAAAAATATGTACGTCCCGTCGGATGCATGCAAATTTGATGCATTGAAACTCGAAATATCATGGTTAATGATTTGTCTACACCCTTTAATCAGTTCAACTTCATAATGGTTAATAGTCCAGGGTTTTCCCCATGCAACTAGCCTGCTGATGTGCGACCTGCTTTGATTTTGCCAACATATCATAATCCCTACTGCCTGCGACCCACATTTACATGCACTGAAATACACACGCGTGTGTATATATTCTCCAAATCACCCGTCACGTGCATTTGATTGACAGATCAGCTAATGGCATGTTGAATTTTATCACAGCATCACCATTCTTGACCAAGATGCGTCATGTTTGTGTTGATAATAATCGTGCTTTAATTCTACAAAAATAGTGATAGAACTGATTACAGCGGTAATATTCGAAAAACATAAATGTCCAAGAGTTAACCGTAAAATTTGAAGGGGAAAATTTAAATGGGAGTCAATAAAAAGACGAAAATTAATTGGCCCCGGAATGATCATATGTATACCAAACTCGAAAGGTAGCCAGTAAATAAAAAAAAATAAAACAATGGATTTACTTCCTAGAACAAAAATTGATTTTTTTCTGTCACAACGTCTGTTAGTCTGGGTCATCGTGTTTTTAATTAATGATTGAAATCAAGCTCGGGCAGTCCTTCGCTATAATATAATCTTAACGGAGCTGTGTTTCAATAGGGATTTTACTGTTACGTTACATTTTGGAGTATACTTAGTTCATGTAAATTTTAACACCATTGAACTAGCAGTTTAATCGGACATTTGTTACGAAAAGATCACCTGTAATTTGATGGTCGTCGCATTACGACTGAATATGTTCAACTTCAAAAACAAAAACTACAAGATATAAAAAGAAAGAGCAATGCTGTTTTGGGTTAAAATAAACGTTATTACAAACTGCCTCCACATACCATCTCTCCTACATCTGTTCAGCAATTACTTTTTTTCTATTTTTGATTAACAAAAATAAATAAATATTAAAAAAAAACAACAGTTTAGCCACAGGCATAACAAAAAAAAAAGCGCATTCAGGTTTTGAAAAAGACAATAATGTAATGCTTTTACTTATCTTTATTTGTCTTTAGCCTGTTGGCTCTATTTATCTGCTATTGGTGATTTTACAGCGTTCTCTTACAAATCACAACTAGCTCAACTAGCCAAATTAATGCGTGTCACACAAGCACTCAGTCTCCATGTAAACATGTCATGTAATCCATTTGTGTAATGTCTGTATTTAGATATCTAGTGTGATTTAAATGCCAGCTTGACTCACTTCTACACATTATTGGTAAGGTTTATGCCGAGTAAATCCGTATGACTATAGGTAGAACATTGTATTTTTAAAAGTTTGAATTTGTGAACTGTACTATACTTAAGCTTAATAGCCCATTTGCTAAATAATAGAAAAAGATCAAATCAGCCATGCGTTCAGTTACACGTTCATCTTCTCAAAATGTAATAAAGACATGGCGGCTTATATTCAGTCAAAATATCAGCTTTCTATCTTGAAGCGATTATATAGGTATTTCAAGTTTGACGTCAGTGGTTCGAATCTTGGATTCGCCATAAAACCATTACCTTTTCCAACGGACACCGGGGTGCACAACTAAAGCGTAACATACAAATTCTGGGTAAATTTTGACGAAAATCGGTCCAAAAAATGGCTGTAGACCGTGTACATACTTTTTTAGACGACGTCAAGTTTGCCGTCAAAACACGTCACAGGCAAATGAAAATCATTGATAAGTAAAAAAAATTCTATGTGAAGCATACGCTATTCAATTATTAAGGTGCTCGGACGTTCGCAACATATAGAAGTTAACACGTAGAAATTAGAAATTATTTTTCAAGTTCTGACGTCATATGGCGTCAGATGACGTTCATTTTCACAGAATATAAAACACATTTGGAAACATCCCACATTTGGGATGCACAACTAAAGCCTAACATACACATTATGTGAAAATTTGATGAAAATCGGTCCAGAAAAATGGTTGTAGACCGCGTACAAACTTTTTGTATGACGTCATCGGAAGTCATAGGCATATGAAAAGCATTGAAATCAAACTTTCAGCATCTGAAGTATATGCCAATGAATTTTCATCATGCTTGGACAATTGCAACATATAGAAATTAATGCGTAGAAAAGAAGAAGAAAGGAATAATAAGAAGACTAGAATCGCTATCGCGATATCATCGGTTTTCGCGAAAGCAATTACATTCAGTTCTCGAGTCGCATGCTTCGAAAAACACATTTCTTTGTTCAATGGCTTGTTGAATACTGTTAACAGTGATCTTTCAAACATTTTTGTCGCAATGTTTAAGCAGACTTTTTACCCACAAGAATACTTTTGAGTATTACCTGTCAATTATGTAGTCGCAAACTTGAATTTTTTTTTTTTTACGGAATTCGGTTAGTGCCACGTTATATGTGTGTGTTGCTTTATGATGGCGACAAACAACAATTGTAATCGATAAACAACAATTGCAAACGACACACAACAGTATAAAATGACACACAACAATGCGATATGCCACTCAACATTACTACGAACTAATGTTGCATTGAATTACTATCATTTTCATGAAATATCGCATTAATTTTTGTGTCGTTGATATCACCAAGGAACAGAATGCCAAAAAAATGCATGAAAATCAGATTTCAATAATTTCAGTCAAAAAGAGTGATTTCAAGCCAAGCGCCCCCTAGCGGCAAAATGAGAAAAAAAGATTGAGTAAAATTTTATTATTAGGTACCTAGCAATGCAGCAAATGGTTCAATCAGGTATGCAAGTCGCACTAGTCAAACATTCTATTTCTTATTTATCACAATTTGAAGCATAAAAACTGATTTACATTTTTTCTAAAAAGGTTTAAACCTTGGATTGCCGAAAAATGATCAAATTAAGTCCGATCTTAAAAAACTAAACATTACTGGAAAGAGCTTTTTAAGAACATACACTCTTCTTTTTTTAACTCTGGTGGCCATTTTGGTTGGCTGATCGGAATGATTTTAGCTATTTTTGCTCAGTACCACCTAAGGATCATTCCTGTAAAATTTCACCAAAATCTGCTCTGCGGTTTAGGAAGACATGTCGTTTAAAGATTATTCTATTTTTAGCTCTGGCAGCCATCTTGGTTAGAGGATCGGAACGATTTTAGCTATATTTGTGCCCCTTTTAAAAAATTTTTAACTCTGGTTGCCATTTTGGTTGGCTGATCGGAATGCTTTAAGTTAATTTTGATCAGTACCACCTAATGTTACCTAAGGTTAATTTCTGTCAAATTTCAACAAAATCTGCCCAGCGGTTTAGGAGGAGATGATGTTTAAAGATTATTCTATTTTTTAGCTCTGATGGCCATTTTGGTTGGCGGACCTGAAAGATTTTAGCTATTTTTGTGCAGTATCACCCAATGTTCATTCCAATTGAGTGCCATTAAAATCTGCTTAGCGATTTAAAAGAGAATGTCGTTTAAAGATCTTTTCTATTTTTTGCTCTGGCGGCCATCTTGGTTGGCGGATCGGAACGATTTTAGCTAATTTTGCTCAGCACTACCTAAGTATCATTCCTGTAAAATTTCATAAAAATTTGCTCAGCGGTTTAGGAGGAGATGTCGTTTCAAGCAAAAGTTGACGACGGACGACGGATAAAGTCTGATCACAATACCTCACCTGAGCACGAAGTCATGTGCGACAAAAAATATGTTTTAATTTAATTTTAGTGAAGTTTGACCGTTTCTAGAGGACAAACCCTGCATTTCTTAAATTCGCAACCCCATATATTTTGTGCGTATGTCTTGCAAATCGTATACAGCAAAGAGAGTTCTTCTATCTGATTTCTAACAAATGTGGGTAGGTTTTTCAAAGACCATATTTGCAGAGTTTTTTTGCAGGGTTCGAACTTTCAACCCTCCGTTACTAGCTCAAAAATTTTCAGACACTCATACCTTGAAAAATAATAATTTATTAGGCTATCAACAAGGAACATTATGCAACAAACCGCATTTGGATAACTTCAACTTTTTGTGTTATAAGCTAAAGAGTGATTTCAAACAAAGCGCCCCCAAGCGGCAAAATGATAAACAAAATTGAGTAAAATTTTACTATTAGGTACCTAGCAATGCAGCATATAGTTCAATCAAGTATACAATTCGCACTAGTCGAACATTATATTTCTTATATATCACAATTTGAAGCATAAAAACTGATTTACAATTATTCCAAAAAAGAATCAAATTTGGACTGCCGTAAAATGACCAAATCAAGTCCGATCTTCAAACTAAACATCACTGGA
Source organism: Solen grandis (assembly GCA_021229015.1). Classification (NCBI taxonomy): domain Eukaryota; kingdom Metazoa; phylum Mollusca; class Bivalvia; order Adapedonta; family Solenidae; genus Solen; species Solen grandis. The sequence goes on from CM037782.1 coordinate 15,504,169, forward strand.
AAGAGCAGTAGTATTAGCAGCGGTTTGGCCCCAAGACTGCGCATGCGCAGGAGTGACGTCATCAGATTATTTGTGCATGTGCGGCGGCCATATTGATTTTCTATATTTAGAATGACATCATATCGTATTTAGAAATGGCATCATGATCTATATTTAGAATGACATCATGATCTATAGTTAGAAATGACATCAATGTACAGAGTTGTACATTTGACCTAGGGCTAAGGAGATTGAGGGTCAAGTCTTAGGCGGAGACACATGGTAAACACCAAAGAACATGAGATACAACAGAGGTATTGATAGTCCCAATAATATACAGAGCTGACTTGTATATTCAGTCATAAGGCTTAATCACGGACATTGAGGGTCAGGTCCTCAGCCTTAGACGGGGACTATACAAAATCTTAAATCAATAATCAACATATGATCATCATACAATAAACATACAATATATAAAACTATATCAAATAATATTTAGAAAAAAAAATAATAACGACGACATTACTTACGATGTGAACAGCTCCACGTTCTGTTATAAAATGAACTCAACACTCATGTCTTATGCGTGATCTGCCGTTTATGGTCATAATACTTCCGGAAACTATATTTAGAAATGTATTTAGCACTGTATAACTAGAATAAACCAGAATAAACCAGTTTTTATCTAAAAATAACCATGATTTTGATCAACAACCAATCAGAATAGAGAGCGATGACGTTATGTTTAAAAATAGAGATCAATGGAATTGACAATGAGGCTCAGAAGAAAGTATAAAAGGGTGCGCCCAGTTTACAGTCGTCATTCTGACTACAGAACTCAAACCGACAACATGGAAAATATCTCAGCTACTTTCGAGATGATGGTGAATTCTTTCACCGATGTTGACGAACTGTTGGAATTTGCTGTCACGTGGGATATTCAAGAATCTCATTCCGTTAGATTTCGTTTGTTTCAATTGATGAATCGACAATATGATGACGATTTCATCATTGAACAATTTGACAATATACTTGAAAACTTAGGAGGACCTATGGAGAATAACAATTATGAAGAAAATATAACCACAGCATTACAGTATATCAAAGAACAGGAGGAGATAGAGGAATGTGTCAAGGCCTATTTATTTGATGAAGAAATGAATGACCTGACACATGCGTGTGAGGAGGATGGAGATTGGAACCCCCAGTCTCCCCTACAAACCGGAAGTGGAGAGGAGCCCCAGCCAGGACCCTCTCATGAATTAAAATATACCATGAGGAAAAAATCAGAGAGAACATTCAAGAAAACAGCGGCCGTGGACAGAACATATGAAATTAAAATAGACGAAACGTATCACGGTCAAAATTTAATGGATATAAAAGGTGGTCTCCATAATATGTTCCAGGAAGTGTTGGAGGAGGCCCGGGGCGATTTGGTGGGGAACGATTTAGGGCGAGTAGTGATCCATCATGAAGGACTACATGACCCGATTGTTGTACCCCTTCAACCATGGGACCAGTTAAACGTCGATAGCGTTATGGCGATGATTGAAAAAGTTCTTAACAGTAATCAAGATCTCAGCATTGACGCTAGTTTTGAGATCTCCGTAGGATCGATCGAGTTACCAAAAGGTGGTGGTGGTCCACGTCGCAGAATAACACGCATTAAAGGAGAGAGAAACTCCCTACATTTAAAAACGTCGGTCGTCACTATAGAGAACGAGGACCAATTGTGTATGGCCAGAGCGATCGGCGTCAGTTGGGCGAAATTAAAGAAATGTACAGCGGAAGAATGGAAAAAAAGTAACACAAAAGAGAGAGGGAAAGAGCAATTTACAACTTATCCTAGAAAACAAGAAAGTACCCGACAACTATTACAAAAAGCTTCGTGGAAAGAAAAGGGACGAGCAGAGACAATTGGCGGTGGCCATTAGTCAGCTGGCTGGAATTCCTTTAGACAGACCAGCAAGTTTAAATGACTTGGAGGCGTTTGAAGAACTCCTTGGTGTGCGCGTGATGGTGGTCAGCGCCAGACTGGGCAACAAGTTCATCACCAGTCCCAGTAGCGACCAAAGACCATGTCTTTACATTTATTTGGTGGACGACGACCACTTTCACGCCATCACCAGCATCACGGGTTTCTTCAGCGCCAACTACTTTTGTGAGAAATGTCTTAAACATTATGATCACAGAGAGTTTCATCAGTGTGATCAGAAATGTATCGTGTGTAAAAGAGATGAATGTCCCAAAACGGAGAATCCGGTGAAGTGCGACGATTGTAACATGGACTGTAGATCACATGACTGCTACACAAATCACAAAGAAGAACCCATTTATAAAGATGGAAAATTAAAAGGGAAACCCAGAGGACCCTCTCAATGTCAAAAATGGTGGAAATGTCCGCTGTGCTACAAAGTAATGAGGACAGACGAACGTAATGAGAAACAAGAACACGAATGCGGGGAGTACCTATGTTCTTCCTGCAAGAAGTACGTACAAGAAGGTCATTTATGTTATCTGAGAGCGACACCTACAAAGAAAGACTTTATACCCAAATTTATCTTTTTCGATTTTGAATGTAGCCAAGATGAAACGGTCCAGTGCGACCAAGGATACAAACCCACAATGTGTAAAGAATGTCAAAATGAGAAGAAATGTAAATCCTGCTCCAAATGCCAACATTGCAAGTCATCATGGTGTGGGAGGGCCACGCATATTCCCAATTTTGTAGTGGCCCACAGCGTGTGCGAGAAGTGTATGAAAAACGAACTTACCCCTGAATCCAAATGTACGTCGTGCGGGTCCCGGTGTGACGAATGCAAGAAAGAAGAGGGAGAGAAAGACCAAGGCCCCTGTGAAGATACGTGTGGATTTAGGGAGGTGACCTTCGAAGGGAAAGATACTGCAAAAAAGTTTGGAGAATGGCTGTTTTCGGATCAACATGCCTACTTTAAAGCCATAGCACATAACATGAAGGGGTATGACGGCTACTTCCTCCTAGAGTATCTCATCGACCAATCCATGCGTCCAGACAAAATTATTTACAATGGCTCGAAAATCATGTACATGTCAGTGTATAAGGATTTACACATCAAAGTCATTGACAGCTTGAATTTTTTACCAATGAAACTGTCAGCATTACCCAAAACGTTTGGACTGAATGAACTGAAAAAAGGATGGTTCCCCCATTTCTTCAATACCACAGAACATCAGCACTATAAAGGATCCTATCCAGAACCCGAGTTTTATGGAATAGACTTCATGAGCACTGTAGAAAGACAAGAGTTTCTGAAATGGCACGGACAGCAAAACGATAAAGTATTTGACTTTAGAAAAGAAATGTTGGAATACTGTCGAAGTGATGTAGATATTTTGAGACAATCTTGCTTAAAGTTTAGAGATCTACTTATGAATGCCACTGGAGAACAAAGAGAGGTCATCAATAAAAAAGGAAAGATGGAAAAGAAATGGTTTGGAGCCGTTGACCCTTTTGACTCTGTGACCATTGCTTCTGTTTGTATGAACGTATTTAGAACCAAATTTTTAGAAGAAGAATGGCGAGTTAAATTTGAAAATGAAGATGAATGGACCCCCGCCAAAATAATAGATGAAACGACCTATATATTTCAAGATGGAGAATGGATCCAAGAAGGAAAGATCAAGGACAAGAAAATAGAAGAAAAGGAGTTTGTCAAGACACCTATTGCCAAGATTTCCCCCTGTAGATACAAAGACCAATACAGCAAATCGTCAATTCAATGGTTAGAGTGGATGGCCAAACAACAGAACGTCAATATCCAACACGCTTTAAATACCGGGGAAAAACATCTACCTGGTACACGCTATAAACTAGATGGATATTGCGAAGAAACCAACACAGCTTATGAGTATCACGGATGCGTATTTCATGCCTGTCTCACCTGCTTTCCTGATGACAGAGAAGAGAAAGTGCACCCACTTACGAACCAATCAATGGCAGAATTGTACGCTCTCACACAGAAGAAACGGGCGTATATCGAGGGACTAGGCATGAAGTACGTATGCATCTGGGAACACGAATTTCAAAATCAACTCCAAAAATTTCAACTAAAAGCCTTCATAGATACGTTGGACTTCACGAAGAAGATCCCCGGGACAGTTTTTTCAAAATGAAAAAAAAAATGTGGACTTTACCAGCCTATACCCATGGGTGAACAAATACTGTCAGTACCCCGTGGGCCATCCTGATATCATCAACAAAGATTTTAAACAGATAGAAGACTATTTCGGAATAGCCAAAGTGAAGATATTGCCACCAAGAGGACTCTACCATCCCGTCCTACCCTACAGATCGAATGGTAAACTAAAATTCCCACTATGTAGAACCTGCGCTGACAATGAAAATCAAGATCCATGTACCTGTGAGGAAGAAGAAAGATCGATGACTGGAACCTGGTGTACGCCCGAACTCCAAACGGCGGTACGACTAGGCTACAAAATAATTAGCATCTACGAAGTATACCACTGGGAGGAAACAACACAATACAATAAAGAAACCAGAGAAGGGGGTTTGTTCGCCAAGTACATCAACACATTCCTAAAGTTTAAACAAGAGGCGAGCGGACCCCCGGACTGGATTAAGACAGACAATGACATGAGGCAATATATTCAGCAATATTTCGAAAAAGAAGGTGTTTCGTTGGATTGGATGAAGGTCATGAAGAACCCAGGATTAAGGGCCCTCGCCAAGCTATGTCTCAACTCCTTCTGGGGCAAGTTTGGTCAACGTCTGAACATGAAACAGACGAACTTTTTCCACAAAGAAGAGGCCCACGAGTTCTTCCAGATATTCACCGATCCCATGAAACAGCCACAAAACTTTCACATACTCACAGACGATATCCTTCAAATGGAATGGATCCACAAAACTGAATGTCAACCCGAAGACAACAAGACCAACATCTACCTCGCTACCTTTACGACCTGTTGGGCCAGACTTAAACTCTACAGTGTGTTACAACAATTAGACAGGAGAGTACTCTATTATGACACAGACAGTGTGATTTATGTGAGCAAAGTGGGACAATATGACCCACCTCTAGGCGATTATTTGGGAGAACTGACCGATGAATTGGATAGTGTAGAGCACATTGTAGAGTTTGTGTCTGGTGGCCCTAAAAACTACGCTTATAAAACAAATAAAAACAATGAAACTTGTAAAGTAAGGGGATTTTCCCTACATTATACAAATAGTCAACTGATAAACTTTAATAGTGTAAAAGCCATGGTGACCGAAATTAGCGAAAAAATAACAGTGACAAACCCTAGGAAAATATGTAGAGACAAACGAAAACGAAAATTGTATAACAGAGAAGAAAACAAAAACTATCAAATGGTGTATACTAAACGTAGACGATTAGACAATTTTGACACTGTACCTTATGGGTTTTGAGTTGACAGCTTTGTTTATGTATCTTTGGCTTGTACGATTATTGTTGACACTGTTTTTAAGTGTGTAACATTGAATGTAATTTCTGTATATTTGAATTTTAATTTTACTGGTGATAATTTTAAATGTAAATATTTTGTGTACATTCTAATGTTGTTGATCTGTTTACATTTCATGAAAATAAAAAGATAAACTATACCCTATCTCCTGTGATTTATCTTATACCACTTTCAAAGAGAAATATTATAAGGGACAGTATTGTCACCAAAAAATGTGAAAGGAAAATATGGACCGATCAAGAGTATTTGTTCATTTGAACTTTTTGATTTCTCTAAGGGAACCGAGTACTCGACGACAATTGTTACAAAATATGACGTCAACACAAACAAAAGCCATTTGCGAGATAGTACAACGTATAGTTAGAGGTAGGATTTCAATACTGAGACGAGATGTTCAATTCTTTGAAAGAAAACGGTTATTGTTAAGAACAATGGCTTCGAAGCATGTAAGTGTTTCTAGAAAAAAGTCCCTTCTCCGAAGAAACAGTTCCATGTTCCCAATCTTATTGAGAGAGAGATATGTGATACAAACCATCGTCGACGAATTAAGACTTGTTACAAACTGAACCATAAGTTTATAAGGGAAACAGAACATGGACAACTATTAACAATGAACCAGTGTCCAGAGTGTCAGCGTCATTTCTCTAGACGAGACGTTATGTTAAGACATCAGAGAAGTAAACATAAGAAAATCAATGAAGCGTATCCACCGCCGCCGCCGCCGCCGCAGATCAGTGAAGCGTATCAGCCTTCGCATAACACATTAACTTTATTGCCATTCGAACCTTGTTCAAGTATTACAGTGGTAGGACCGACCGGATGTGGAAAAACGTGGTGGGTGTATCGTATGCTACGTCATCTTGATACAATGTACACTAGAGAAGCACCTAAAAGAATCATGTGGTGTTACGGGGTGTATCAGTCCCTCTATGACGAAATGAAAAAGACTATACCTCATATAGAATTTCACGCTGGTTTACCGTCAACAACTGAACTGGAAGAGTTTGCTAATGGAGACCATTGTTTGATTGTCATAGACGATCTCATGCATCAAGTCGTTGATAGCCAAGATACACAATTATTGTTTACACAAGGATGTCATCATCGACGTATTAGCGTCATTTATCTCTCTCAGAATCTATTTCAACAAGGAAAATCGGCTAGGACCATTGCTTTAAACAGTTGGTATACGGTACTTTTCAGAAATATGCGCGGAATGTCTCAGATTATGACATTAGGACGACAACTGTTTCCAGGCAAAGCTAATACATTATTAGAAGCTTATGAAGACGCTACAAAAGATAGCCATGGATATCTAGTATTGGACTTGACGCCCATGGGGGAAGACAAATACAGAATGAGAACAAACGTGTTTCCTGGGGAAGATCCAATTGTCTACACAAGGTTATAAGGGGAGGTCTTGATCTGATATAATAAAGATGAGTCGTCTCGTCAAAAAACATTGGAGCTATTTACAGCTCTTAATGCATACCACATCTAAACAACAAAGAAAACAACTTTTGGATACCATTACCAACGATCAGTTGAGAGCGTTGACTCAAGTGGTAGTCAATTTACTCCAAAGCGTACTTCCAATCACACCGTCGCATAAACCAAAACTCAAGAAACACAGAAACATTATCAGACGTATTGGTGATACAAAGATTACCAGTAAGAAAAAGAAGGAACTATTGTGTAGACAAGGAGCTGTCATTGCCCAACTGTTGAAATCCATAGAGCCCGCCCTGCGTGACTTTATAAAATGAAGAATATACAAAAATCGATTCTGATACCATATGACAAATATCAACGATTGTTAGACCACAAGCAGACAACAACGCAGTTGGAAACCTCAAATTCACCAATTGGCTTGACTACTGAAGCTATAGTAGACGTATTACCCAAACGATATCAACAAAAGGCAAAAGCCATACTTACTTATATAATTCGTGACCGCGGGCGTACATTACTATGGAACGATAGAGGTGAACTTGTTTATAAAGGGACTACAATACCTGGATCTCATATTGTGGATTTGATGAAAAGTACACAATATCAACATAAACATTTCACGCCTGTTGGTTCTAGAGAATTTTATGAGGGTCTTAAAGAGATACACTTACCCATCTCGCTTATTGTTAAACGTGACACACCATTAAGGCCACCTGGTCTGCCTGTTGAAAAGAAAACGACAAGGCGGAAAAAGTGGATCCACATATAATGGACTGGAAAGAGTACTTAGCATCCATTTACTTTGATCCAAAACATCCTGCTAGTTTTGCCGGAGTAGAAAAACTGTACAAAGTCATTAAATCGGAAGGAAAATTCAAAATTGGACGATACAGGGTCCGAAAATGGCTACAAGACCAAGAATCATATTCCCTCACACGTGCAGCTAGAAGACACTTTCCACGGTCTCGAGTTGTTGTTCAGGGATTTGACCATTTATGGGACATGGATCTTATGGATTTAGTTTCTCTGTCTAAGGAGAATGACAACTACAAGTACGTTCTGGTGGTCATTGATGTATTTTCCAGATATACCTGGTGTCAACTTCTCAAAACAAAAACGGGATCGGAAGTGATACAGGCTTTAGAAAAGATATTACAGGGTCACAGAAAACCTAAGACTATACGTTCTGATAAAGGAAAAGAATTTAAAAACAAAGAGGTGACCAAATTTTTGAAGGGAATGAACATTCACCATATTGTGACACAAAATGAAACTAAAGCCAACTATGCGGAACGTGTCATCAAGACGATTAAACATAAACTGTTTAGACGTATGTTGAAAACGCGAAGTAAAAAGTATATAGACAGATTACAGGACTTGGTCACCAGCTACAATCATACTGTACATCGAAGTCTGGGTGAAGCGCCTGCGTCTGTGAATAAAGTCAACGAAAGCGAAAGCAGGCTACAACAATACTTATTAAGACAGAAAAATCAAAAGAAAGAAATAAAAAAAGAAATCAAAAAGAAAAGATACAAGTTTAAACTTGGTCAAATAGTACGTATATCACACGTCAGAGGTGTATTTGATCGAGAATATTCTTAAAAGTGGACCGGGGAGCTCTTTAAAGTTAAGTCACGTTATAAAAGAGAAAATTTAAACGTGTATAAGCTGGAAGCGTGGGATAGTGAGGTCATAGATGGAACATTTTATGAACCCGAATTACAAGCGGTGAATGTGGATGAAAACACTGAATATCATATCGAAAAAGTGCTGAAGAAACGAACGCGTCGCAAACAAAAGGAAGTACTAGTTCGCTGGCTTCACTGGCCAAAGAAATATGATTCGTGGATTCCTGAAAAAGATGTCACGCGTTATAGTTTATAAGGGAAGGTTATGGCCATGAACAATTAACCATGACGAGTCATACTTTAATCCGGGAATGTTTGGAAAGAGATGATCAAGTAAAAGACCGTTTCAGGGTTATGAAAAGGATAGTCGTTGTCATCATGACCTTAGTGTGTACCGTACCTGGTATTGTCTTAATTTGTTTACCCGTCAATCATCACCCAGCAGTCTCAAAGATCCAACCGAATCTCAATCATACTGCATGCGTTTATATCAAACAGTACCCTCTTCAGAGTAATATCTATGGCACTTTGTGTAATCAAAACGGACACATTTTCCTAGATATACGACACTTTATCAATGGGACAGCGACAACTTTTGGTATACAACTTGAATTACACCAGTAGCTGGCTTTGAAACAATTGACCAATCGTATTGACGAAGCTATTTCTGAAGCACGAACCTACTGGAAAACATTGAAAACCTATAAGGGCCAGACCAGTATTCATCTTACTCAACAAGATGGACAACATTTACCTGTTTCTATCCAGCGATGACTCCATGGAAGAGTATCCCGACAATAACTCTACAGACTTTACCATAGAATTGCCAAGATCGTATACGTTAGAAGGCCAGTGGGAATGTGCTCTGACTGAAATTGAATCAAACATCAAAACAGATACATTGTATGTGTGTACCGATTTGTGTCAAGAATCTTATGTTGAAAACACGATGATACCCTGCTTGCGACGAGTATGTATTGAGAAAAAAAAGAAACATTTTGAATATACTGTGCCCTACTACATACCTGTAAAGAAAACTCACATTGATCGACTTCGAATCTTTATAAGGGGAGGAGAGTTGACGCTATTAGAACCAAATAAAACTATTATACGTTGCGTACTTCACTTACGAAAAAGGATGTGAACAGTTGGTCACAACATTTTCGCCTTATGGCCGTGGGAAAATTACGTCCTAATCACAAAGGACACTATGTGGTAGAAAAAATACAGACTGGTGGCACGTCTAAAGAACCGACCATTCAATTTGTTACTCCTGTAGCACAGGCTGTCGAACTGGCAAAATCAGAGTTCAAGGAAGTTTATAAGGGCAGGTCCTCAACTCAGAAACAAACCAAAAAGAAGATCAAGCCTGCACCCTATCCTAAAAGGAAAGATCAACTATCATAATGGAAAACATACACGGTGACAAGTTGGCTTTGTTTCAACTACCGGAAGTCTATGTAGGGTCACAGAAAACAGAATGGCTAACATATAGACCAGTCAATCAGTTAACTGAGGGCGCGGCAATTGAATTCAACATACCCGGAACTTCCACAGCTTATATTGATCTGTCAAATACATTACTGCATGTGAAATTCAAGATTGTCAAGTCAGACGGAACCAACTTAGAAAAAGATGCTCCAGTGGGTGTCACCAACAACATCTTACACACCATGTTTTTCACAAATCGATCTCAATGTACAACAACACCCCACCAATGAAGTGGGTAACAATTACGCGTATAAAGCTTACTTAGATTTACTTATGGGTAATCCTACACAACACGATTTGGAGTGTGTGGGGTTTGAGCAAGACGATGATGATGCTCCAGATGTCACCAATCCATCGGGTACGAATAACGGATTGTATAAGAGAGCTAAATGGACTCTCCTAAGTAAAATGTTTGATGTCATTGGACGCCTTCATGTAGACATGTGTCAACAAGACAGGTTACTGTTGAATGGAGTACCTGTCAATATCAAATTGTGGCAAAATAAAGACGTATTTAGACTCGCCGCTGATACTGACACGGAAGCCTATAAGTTAGTGATTCAAGAAGCGAGTATAAAAGTGGCTATGGTAAAAGTCGATCCTGAACTGATTATTGGTCAGGCCAAAACGCTCAATAACTCAGAGGCATTGTATCCCTATACAAAATCGGTGATAAAAACCTATGCCGTACCCAGCGGACAATATTCATTCATTACCGATGACCTGTTTCAAGGTGACGTTCCGAGACAGTTGATTGTAGGACTCGTGTCTTCCTCAGCGGTACACGGTAAATACACCAAGAACCCACTCAATTTTCAACATTTCAATTGTAATTACGCGGGATTTTTTGTGGATAGTCAGTCTACACCCTCGGCACCTTTACAACCAGATTATAAGAGTGACAACTATGTAGAAGCCTACCAGAGAATATATGCGGATAATTTTGAAAGACATCATCATTTGTCTAGAAAAGATTTTAAGAGTGGATCTTGCTTATACGTGTTCAGGCCAGAAGGAGACTTGAATGATCGACTGTCACAGAGGGCGCATACGCGTTTGGAACTCAAATTTTCTGAGGCTCTGCCAGAAACCTGTACAGTCATTGTCTATGCTCAGTTTCCAGCGCTCATGAAAATTGATGCCAGTAGAAACGTGACGTTGGAATCATGAATACAGAACAGTTGAACTATCGATTGAGACATTTGAGACATTTTGGTGGTGTTGTACCGGCAGACAAGTTACCTCGTGTGATTAAAAAGAGACCTATAGCCTATGTGGTGAACACAGATTTAGAAAAAGACCCAGGGAGACATTGGGTTGCCTTCTACTTTCCTTTGAGAGGACCAGCAGAGTTTTTCGATTCCTTGGGCCACCCTCCTGACTATTATCATAGACGGTTTAAAGATGTGTTACTGAACCATGGACGTTATTACATTTATAATAATAAACGAGTTCAAATGGATGGAACAGTGACATGTGGACATTTTTGTATCTTTTATGTGGTCCACCGATGCCACGGTTGGAGTATGAAACGTATTTTAAAATCTTTTGACACTGTTAACTTGGTCTATAATGAACGACTTGTGAATCGTTTTGTGTAAATATGAAATAAAATGAGTAGAAATTAGATTTAAATGTTTGTTTTTCTTTCTTTACCTTCATAAATAACAACACAAAAGTTCAATTTCACATTTTAATGACCCCGCTAAATATAGTATGTTGGGGATTAGGGTGGTCCCCCAATCACACTTTACAATAATGGTATTTCGATAAGTACAGGTAAACATACATCATACAATTGTTTCTCAGATTTGATTCCAGTCATAAGAACACTACCAGAGTGAAAACATGTAAAATGTACAGAGTCTTTAATAAACATGGCGGCTGGAAATCGTCCCGGTTCGTAGCTTCCTTGGTAGTGTCTAACAATCTGTGTCAAGTCTAAAGGTCCTTCTACTTTGAATGAGGCGGATATAGTCTTGACGTAGATATGTCCTATCTGAACGGGCCATCCCATCTTCTGTAATACACGAGCGTAACGTCTCACACGTAATTTTGCTTCCTTCACAGTTTTAGTTTTTCCATTCACAATCATTTTTCCATTTGAAAACAGCATACAATGACCACCCATCTTTTTACTTTTCCATTGAGCACCAGAAAATGTTTTCGGGTTATAGATGATATTAGAACATTTTAATGTCAGTTCTGTTAGGTTGATAGCACAATTTAGGTCTGTATACAAGACGATGTTGTTAATCATTATCCACCTCGGGCGAGTTCAAACTGTTCTAATATTCTAATGAATCTGGCTGCCTCAAGCCTTGTTTCTCGTCTAAGTCTTTGTATAGTCAACCACCAGATCATTTCATCTATACACCAATATACTATGTACATGAGCCCGAACATACTGACAGTATGCAGGACTGTTACATCTATTTATAATGCTCAAGTCCATTCTGATTGGTCGGTGATGTTTATCCAATAACATCCATGCCTGGTACCCCCACCATTTTTATATACTCACAGTCAGGTGACCATTTTTCGTGTTCGATCATGGCGTTATCATGTCTTTCCCAGTCTTTTAAAATAATACCACACCTAAAACAAACCACTTTATCCGCTGTTCCAGTGTAATAAAAACCGGCTTTAGCCAACTCATATTTGTTTGGAACCATTTGTTTTGGATAGGTGTCAAAGGTCTCTAGTCTTTTATCATAATATACTAGTCCATTAGCCATGACGTGTATTGAGTCGTTCATGAAGGAAATGACGATGTTCTACTCTTTTTATAGTGTGTCTTGTTTCTATTTTTAGTGCATTCTATTTATAGATTTTACGTCAATTTTACCAGTTGTGAAAATCATTAGGGTGACACTCTGAACACTGTAATGAACCTAAAATATTCATATGATCTGCTTCTAAATAACACGGAATGACTGTGTCCAGTTCAGGACACACCCGTCCCACTTCCGGTATGTGTTCTTTCAAGCGTTGGTATTCATCTGGTCTTAAATAAAGTCCTTTTTTGGTAGGTACCACGTCCTCCTCGGGTTTCCAATACAAAAACTCCCCTCACTCACTGTACAATAAACGTTTCCTCCAAGATGGGTATTATAAGCCTGCTTGTCTTTAAGTCGCTGGTCCGCAAACTCTGATGCATCTACCAAGTTTTTCCACCGCATTAGTGTTAAACTGATACCTTTTTTCGTTGGTTTTCCATTCAGCCATTCTCTCAAGTCAACCCTGAGCTCCCCTTTCCATTCGCACACTTGAACGTAACGATCATTTCCTAGAGCAAGTTTACATCTATAGTTGTTTGCCATAGTTGTTTGTCGATTGCCAGACAACATATGACAACAGCCTTCTTTACAATGTCTTTTATATGTTCAAGCCCATTCTGATTGGTCAAGAATACCTAAATCTGATTGGCTGACTGCTTTTACTGGATGCTAATTATAGTAACAAACGTCATCAAATGTTGAGCGTGTCCAAACTTGTTTGATGATGAAATCTCAGCATCACTGTCGAATAAGAGAATATATCATTAAGTAAAGTTGAATTGAAAATGATGAGTATGAAGTCACTATCATATGATTGTCTATTTATTTTTAGAATGTCGTTAAGACCTGTTTTCAGAGGTCTACATAGAGGTACTATCCTAGCATCGCCAACTGAAAATGTTGTTCCAGGTAAGGATCTTCGGGTCCTATGTCAAAGGATATACAACCACCATTTCTCCAATCATATATCCAATTCACAACTTTTACATTATCTTGAACGTAAGTATTCCACTCTGTCATGGTAAGGATTTTGATGTTAATACGTTCGTTGTACTTGTATGATAACTCTGTTAATGACTTTTTGAATGTTAGAAATGTTTCTTCTTTGTTTAACCACTGCTTAATAGACATTTTGGTTTTCAAGACTATCTTTCTACAAGCGTCAAATAAAGCCACTTTATACAATTCATAGTCGAGAATATATTTCAAAGATATGTATGGTTCTTCCACCATATTTCTATAAATTAATTTTTTTATATACAAAAATATCAACATAAATGTCGAAATGGTAATTTACATTGAATATATATGTACAAAAAAAAAATCTCAATCAGTCAGCATGAACTGCCAATCAAAAGACCTCTACGTTAACGAAAGCTTTTCGCTATGAGCTTTTCATAGCTATGAAAATGATTCAAATCCGTTAACAACTAAAGGAGATAGAGTCATTTTTTACATGTGATGACGTCATTTCCGGTTTTTATTCATCATGGACTTCCGGTCCGATTTATTTTGAATCTAGTTACTATTTGTATGCTCAAATGACTCAATATTAGTGAAAAAAATACATTAATTAAAATAAAATATATTTTATAAATAAATAATAAAATTCGTATTATATAATCAATGTTTATACTTATATTCGAATAATATTAGAATTTAATAAACTGAAAGAGTTAATGACTTTTTGATTAGCTTTTACTCTTGACACGGTTCCCTGCACTTTCACCCCTCTCTAGGATTATATCGATTAAACATAAACATGTGTTTTAAGTTAAAATCAAGTGGCTCACTCCTATCCATAATATTGATTATTGATCTTCCAACACATCTTTAAACATTTTTATACAAAAGAATTTGGCGCAAAAATTTGACAATTTCGTTCTTTATACAAAAGAATTTGGCGCAAACATTTGACAATTTCGTTCTTTCTGTGAATGCTTTTGGAGTCAGTTGGACGTGCAAGGGATTTTGATTTCGAAAAAAAAATGGATATAATTAACTTTTTAGAAATTTTGTTGTGTGGTTACACAATGTATTTGTCGTCAATAGACGCATACAACTTTATAAAAAGCACAGGTGTAGGGTGTAGAAAATTTAGAGATACAAAATTTGTGTTAATTTATAAATATAATGGAAATTGGGTGATGGAAAATATCACTGCAGTTAATTCTGTGAGGTATTTAAATACCCAATTTCAAATGAATATTTTCAGAAAAAATTCAGACTACCCAGTACCTCGCTTTGAAACATATATAAATTATGTTCTATATTGTAAGGATATTTTAAAAAAAATAATGACTATGTTATCTGATAGAAACACAGATATAAGTAAATTAACAATAGTTTTTCATCCAAATTCAAAATCAAACAGTCACGGAATTACATATTATAAAAACAATAATGAGAATGAAATCCATCTTTATTTAGGAACGCATGTCTCAAAAGATCATGTAGCTGGAACTCTGATACATGAAATGAGTCATGCAATCCTATTAAATGATCATAATCATAATAATTTTTGGTATACCACATGTGTATGTCTTATGACAATAGCGCGTTCAGTAACTAACATCCCAGAGCATCTTGGCTCATACGTCGCTGACAAAGGCGCAAATATCCTTTAAATACAAACATAACTTATATAGGTTTTAAAAAAAAAAAGTTGTACGCTTCTAAAACAAAAAAAAAAATATAAAAAAAAAAAATATACATATAATTAAAATTATAATCCATTGCATTCACAGACCTGTAATATAATATGTGTGACTTATATATGGAAAAAAAGTGTTATATAAAAACGAATACGGAGGAAGAAAGGTAAGTGTTTTAAAATATAATTGTTTTACCTTGCTTAATGAGTGTTCGCCAATTTCACTTCCAAGGATAAGCAGTCACGATTATCACATTTCCTGATTTCGTTTGGATAGAAACAACTTTAATTTTATTACTAGTTTCTTTTGTGTATCCCAATAAGCCTATATTGAAATCAAACGTTTTTGTTGAATACATTTTTTTCCCAGACATGTAAATATC
This sequence comes from Solen grandis, assembly GCA_021229015.1. Taxonomy (NCBI): domain Eukaryota; kingdom Metazoa; phylum Mollusca; class Bivalvia; order Adapedonta; family Solenidae; genus Solen; species Solen grandis. Next base: position 15,520,025 of record CM037782.1, read on the forward strand.
ATCTGGTGAAAAGACACATGAATGAATTGCTTTCAACATCATTCCTTTACTAAAGAATATAGATGCATCTGATAAATTACAACTTAAATGCTTATTAAAAGCATGGTCTGAAATGATGATCCTCATCTTGAGAAAGTCTGATTTATTTTTATTTTACCCCACATTTTTTATATATTGTTACTCACAACATGTGATTTTTTTTTCATTGGTTGATGAAGTAATTCAAATGATTTTTGTCGCGCCAATTCATAGCATGAAAGATGTCATTGGTTGTAATACTACATTTCGTTTCTGATTGGTTGTTGATCTAAGTCATGGTTATTTTTAGACAACATGTCTAGACTTGTTCAATCGATATAAAATGAAGACATGGCATTGGTCGGTTCAAATTGTAAACCAGTTATCTCTGGTTTACTCTAGTTGTACACTGGAAATACAATAATAACCGGAGATGTGTGTGTGATGCGATTCTGCATTTCTTTTCTGATTGGTTGTTGATCTAAGTCATGGTTATTTTTAGACAACATGTCTAGATTTGTTCAATCGATATAAAATGAAGACATGGCATTGGTCGGTTCAAATTGTAAACCAGTTTTTTCTGGTTTACTCTAGTTGTACACTGGAAATACATTTCCAAGAATAATTACCGGAAATACTATGACTTAAAATGGTATATCACGTGTGTGTGTGTGTGTGTGTGTGTGTGTGTGAAAGAAACATGAACATTCAGTTGTACATGTATACATGTACGTGCTCATGTACTTCATTAAATTTGATACAAGTTTAAGTATGAGAATGTGCTTATATAATCATATACAAACTCTACAGAAATTAAGAGAGAGAGAGAGAGAGAGAGAGAATTTAACAAATGGAGTGTGTTACTCCAGATTCAAAGTAAAACGTATTCATGTATGATAGGTAAGATGTTTTTCTTTCTGTTGGTATATAGGTCACAGTGTATGTGATTATGAAATGTACTGGAACCTGCTTTAAATGATTTCAATATTCGTGTCATTATGTTGAAATAACGTGTACAGACATGTTCAAAAAGTGTGTTCCACACACGTCTGAATTCTGAAAATTTGATCTTTATTTCCGTTTTGTGTTGAAGTAAAGTGTACAGGTATGTTCAAAAAGTATGTTCCAAATATTGTTTGATATAGTTTTATATATTGTATGTTTATTGTATGATGATCATATGTTGATTATTGTTATAAGACTTTGAATAGTCCCCGTCTAAGGCTGAGGACCTGACCCTCAATGTCCGTGATTAAGCCCTATGACTGAATATACAAGTCAGCTCTGTATATTATTGGGACTATCAATACCTCTGTTGTATCTCATGTTCTTTGGTGTTTACCATGTGTCTCCACCTAAGACTTGACCCTCAATCTCCTTAGCCCTAGGTCAAATGTACAACTCTGTACATTGATGTCATTTCTAACTATAGATCATGATGTCATTCTAAATATAGATCATGATGCCATTTCTAACTATAGATCATGATGTCATTCTAAATATAGAAAATCAATATGGCCGCCGCACATGCACAAATAATCTGATGACGTCACTCCTGCGCATGCGCAGTCTTGGGGCCAAACCGCTGCTAATACTACTAAGAGCTCTTCAAGAACTAAAACTTGTTCATATACTTTCAATGAAATATTTTTAGTTTTATAGGTTTCTCCTATATTAGTCTATGTTAAATCAAGTGACCCCTGGGGTGGGGCCAATTTTGACCCCAGGGTCATGATTTGAACAAACTTGGTAGAGATCCACTAGACAATGCTACACACCAAATATCTTAACACCAGGCCTTGTGGTTTCTGATAAGTTTTTTTCCTATATTAGCCTATGTAAAATCAGGGAACTTCATATTCTACTTTATATACATATAGCTATTTGACATTCCAGTGGTATCTGAATTAACTGAAACACATTTTAAAATTTTAAAACCTGTTTAATTTGGCTGAAAAAAATTTTTTTTTAAATTATTTCATTTACATAAAATTTCTTATTGATTGCGTTTGAATTGCGCATTTACACTTTTATGATTTTTATCATGAGTTCTTATTTCTCATGTAACTTTCTTATATCATGACCAAATAAGAAAAGTAGGGTACCGTTAGAAAGGTCATTAAATTCCCAACATTGCGCCCCCTTTATGTATGGACCTATGTTTAACTGCTTTTGAACTATGGACGCTTAAACCTCGGAAAAATGCAAAAATATGCCAAAATATGTTCATGACATTTTCTTCATGAACGATATTTTAATAACTGTTCTTTGGATCTTTAAAAGCTGCATATCGTTCGAAAGGAAATTGATTGGGCTATAAATCATGTTCATAATGATATTTACAAAAATCAATATTTTTTTAGATACATGCCGTTTTCTACACTACGTATAGCGCCGTTTTCGCTGATCCGCCATTACTGTGCCATTTCAAGCCCGATATTCAAAAATATTTTCTCATCAGAAAGAGCTTCGAAAGCACTAATAAAAATACGCATATTGTCTCGATAGAATGTAGTTTGTTTTTGAGATATTACAGGTCAAACGAAAAAACGATAACTGATATATGACCTTGACCTTTGAGATTTTCCGGAAACGGAAATGATATTTGACAATGAGATGCTATGGTGCAGATTCAGAGAAAATTTGAAGCCAATCGGTCAAGAAATTTAGAGTACAGGGCTGAAAAACCGTTTGTATTTGTTTCAGAATTGTTATTAACATTATGACGTCAAATGACGTCATATGACGTGAAATGTCACAGAATATGAAGAAGACATCAATGAGCATATGTGGTGTCAATTTGAGATTTCTAGCTTACATAGGAGCTACAAAATACTTAAAAACATTTTAAGGTCCAAAGTTCGAAACTTGGTTCAACCACAGAACCTTGGTCTTTTCGAATCTGGGAAAATCTATATAATCATGCACATCTAGAATGTAATAGACACATTTTGTGAAAATATCGAGAAAATCCGCCAAGAAATGAAGGCTGTAGAGCGCGAACAAACTTTTGTAACAAATGTCAAATTTGAGGTCATGTGACGTCATAGGAATATAAAAATCATAGATTCTAAAATTTCATCGCGTCAGGTATGAGCTTTTAAATTTTCGTGATTCTAGACCGTCAGGAACCTATTGAAATAGCAACCTCTTTTGGAAGAAAAGAATAATAATAATAATAATAATAACTAGATTTCATTCGTTGATACGAATGATAGGACTTTCTGCTAAAATTGAAAAATATTAAGATTAATTCCGTTAGAAAGAATATATATTATATTCTCTACCTTTTACTTTTTTTTTTCGTATGGACTTCTTTTAGCTTTGACGTCACATGAACTCATAGGGTGCTGAAAATTCTTTTGTTCAAAAACGCATACTTTACTTTCGTAACTCTGAAATTTTCATTATTCTGAACAACTGGCATCATGTCAAAATCATTGCCCTAAAATGAAAATTAAGAAGTATGCTTATGACGTCACATGACGTCATATGACGTCACGACTCAAAATATATGTAGAAATTCTGCAGAACTGCAAACTGTGTAAGTTTCAACTTTCTATCTCATCCTGAAGCTCTTCAATCCTAAAATGAAATTTTTGGTCCTATGTTCGAATATTACTTCAGCCGTGCAGAACTTCGGTTTTCGGAATGTCGGTAAGCTGGCAGGATATGTACACTTTAGTTTCAAGGTGTACCATCTGTGAAAATTTGAAGAAAATCCGACCATAAATGGCGGCAGTAGAGCGCGAACACCATTGTTCAATATTTTTAGCTCTGACGTCACATGACATCATATGGTGCTGAAGATGCTTTTGTTCAAAAGCGCATACTTTACTGTCATAACTCTAAAATCTTCATTATTCTGAACAACTGGCATCATGTCGAAATCATTGCCCTAAAATGAAAATTAAGAAGTATGCTAATGACGTCACATGACGACATTTGACGTCACGACTCAAACTATATTAAGAAATTCTAAAGAACTGCACACTGTGTAAGTTTCAACTTTCTATCTCATCCTGAAGCTCTTTAATCCTAAAATGAAATTTTCGGTCCTATGTTCGAATCTTATTTCAGCCACAGAACTTCGGTCTTTCGGAATTTCGGTTACCTGACAGGATATGCACACCTTAGTTTCAAGATGTACCATCTGTGAAAATTTGAAGAAAATCCGACCATAAATGGCGGCTGTAGAGCGTGAACACCATTTTTCACTATTTTTAGCTCTGACGTCATATGACGTCATAGGGTGCTAAAGATGCTTTTGTTCAAAAGCGCATACTTTACTGTCATAACTCTGAAATCTTCATTATTCTGAACAACTGGCATCATGTCGAAATCATTGCCCTAAAATGAAAATTAAGAAGTATGCTAATGACGTCACATGACGACATTTGACGTCACGACTCAAACTATATTAAGAAATTCTGCAGAACTGCAAACTGTGTAAGTTTCAACTTTCTATCTCATCCTGAAGCTCTTTAATCCTAAAATGAAATTTTTGGTCCTATGTTCGAATCTTATTTCAGCCACAGAACTTCGGTCTTTCGGAATTTCAGTTAGCTTACAGGATATGCACACCTTAGTTTCAAGATGTACCATCTGTGAAAATTTGAAGAAAATCCGACCATAAATGGCGGCTGTAGAGCGTGAACACCATTTTTCACTATTTTTAGCTCTGACGTCATATGACGTCATAGGGTGCTAAAGATGCTTTTGTTCAAAAGCGCATACTTTACTGTCATAACTCTGAAATATTCATTATTCTGAACAACTGGCATCATGTCGAAATCATTGCCCTAAAATGAAAATTAAGAAGTATGCTTATGACGTCACATAACGTCATATGACGTCATGACTCAAAATGTATGTAGAAATTCTAAAGAACTGCACACTGTGTAAGTTTCAACTTTCTATCTCATCCTGAAGCTCTTTAATCCTAAAATGAAATTTTCGGTCCTATGTTCGAATCTTATTTCAGCCACAGAACTTCGGTCTTTCGGAATTTCGGTTACCTGACAGGATATGCACACCTTAGTTTCAAGATGTACCATCTGTGAAAATTTGAAGAAAATCCGACCATAAATGGCGGCTGTAGAGCGTGAACACCATTTTTCACTATTTTTAGCTCTGACGTCATATGACGTCATAGGGTGCTAAAGATGCTTTTGTTCAAAAGCGCATACTTTACTGTCATAACTCTGAAATATTCATTATTCTGAACAACTGGCATCATGTCGAAATCATTGCCCTAAAATGAAAATTAAGAAGTATGCTTATGACGTCACATAACGTCATATGACGTCATGACTCAAAATGTATGTAGAAATTCTAAAGAACTGCACACTGTGTAAGTTTCAACTTTCTATCTCATCCTGAAGCTCTTTAATCCTAAAATGAAATTTTCGGTCCTATGTTCGAATCTTATTTCAGCCACAGAACTTCGGTCTTTCGGAATTTCGGTTAGCTGACAGGATATGCACACCTTAGTTTCAAGATGTACCATCTGTGAAAATTTGAAGACAATCCGACCATAAATGACGGCTGTAGAGCGTGAACACCATTTTTCACTATTTTTAGCTGTGACGTCATGTGACGTCATAGGCTGCTGATAATCATTGAAATCAAAATTTCCTCACGTGACTAATAACCCATAAAAATTTCATCGTCCCAGGACTATTGCAACATATTAAAATAAGCGTTTAGTTAGGAAGAAGAAAAGAATAATAATAATAAAAAAATGACGTTACGTGACGTCATATGACGTTTATTTTCACATAATTGTTAGACACCCAGAGACCTACTAACCGACAAAATTTCACCTTTCTTTCTCAAATAGGACAGTTTTTATAAGCATTTAAAAATTGACGTCCTTGGTTCGAATCTTGGATCCGCCATAGATGCTTGGACTTTTCGAATTTTGAAAAACGGACACCGGTATACACAATAAGAATGTAATATACACATTCTGTGAAAATTTGATAAAAATCGGCCCATTAATAATGGCTCTGGACCGTGTAAAATCTTTCGTAGTCATTTTCAAATGTGACGTCATATGACGTCATAGGCTTCTGAAAATCATTGAAATCGAAATTTCATCTTCTGAATCATTTGTCTTTAAATTTTTACTGCCCTTCGACAATATCAACATATAGAAATACTCTTGTTAATATTAGAAATACATTATCATATAATGACGTCACGTGACGTCATATGACGTTTATTTTCACAAAATGTTTAAGACTCCCAGAGACCTATATACTGACCAAATATCACTTTTCTATCTCAAATAGGACCGATTTACTAAGCATTTAAAAATTTACGACCTTGGTTCGAATCTTGAATTCGCTATAGAACCATGGACTTTTCGAATTTTGAAAAAGGGACACAGGGATGCACAACTAGAACTTAATATACACATTCTGTGAAAATTTGATGAAAATCGGTTCATAAACAATGGCTTTAGACCGCGTACAAACTTTTGTTGCATATTTCAAGTGTGACGTCATATGACGTCATAGGCATATGAAATTCATAGAAATCAAAATTTCAGCGTTTGAAGCATTTGTCTTTAAATTTTCATTGCCCTTCGACAATTTCAACATATAGAAATATTCTTGTTAATATTAGAAATACATTATCATATAATGACGTCACATGACGTCATATGACATTTATTTTGACAAAATGTTTAAAACTTCTAGAGACCTATATACTGACTAAATATCAATTTTCTATCTTAAATAAAACAGATTTTATAAGCATTTAAAAATTTACGACCTTGGTTCGAATCTTGGATTCGCTATAGAACCATGGACTTTTCGAATTTTGAAAAACGGACACAGGGATGCACAACTAGAGCCTAACATACACATTCTGTGAAAATTTGATGAAAATCGGTCCAGAAATAATGGCTGTAGACCGCGTACAAACTTTTTCACGTGACGTCAAATCCGACGTTATATGACGTCATATGAATATAAAATTCATTGCATCCGAAAGCTCATGGTTTGAAATATATGCCATAAAATTTTCATTGTTCTGAGTCAATGGCAACACCTCGAAATTAACACAAATATAAGAGGAAGAAAAAAAGAATAAGAAGAAGAATAACTAGATGTCATTCGTCAAAACGAATGATAGGACTTTCTGCAACCTGTGTTAATGCAAAAAGCAGTAGAAAGAAGTTTCATGTAATGACTCACCTCTGGTAGTATTTCATGTTCATGCTGAACAATTGACATTATATTCCCCGAAAAATAAGCGTTTAGTTATGAAGAAAAAAAAAAGTAGCAGTAGTAGTAGTATGCTTATGTCGTCATATGACGTCACGACCCAAAATATATGTAGAAATTATGCAGAATTGCAAACTGTGTAAGTTTCAACTTTCTATCTCATCCCGAAGTTCTTTAACCCTAAAATGAAATTTTTGGTCCCATGTTCGAATCTTATTTCAGCCACAATACTTCGGTTTTTCGAAATTAAGGTTAGCTGACAAAATATTCACACCTTAGTTTCAAGATGTACCATCTGTAAAAATTTGAAGAAAATCTGATCATAAATGGCGGCTGTAGAGCGCGAACACCATTTTCCACTATTTTTAGTTCTGACGTCACGTGACGTCATAGGGTGCTGAAAATGCTGTTGCTCAAAAGCGCATACTTTACTGTCATAACTCTGAAATATTCATTATTCTGAACAACTGGCATCATGTCGAAATCATTGCCCTAAAATAAAAATTAAGAAGTATGCTTATGACGTCACATGACGTCATATGACGTCAGGAATCAAAATATATGTAGAAATTCTGCAGTACTGCAAACTGTGTAAGTTTCAACTTTCTATCTCATCCTGAAGCTCTTTAATCCTAAAATGAAATTTTCGGTCCTATGTTCGAATCTTATTTCAGCCACAGAACTTCGGTCTTTCGGAATTTCGGTTAGCTGACAGGATATGCACACCTTAGTTTCAAGATGTACAATCTGTGAAAATTTGAAGAAAATCCGACTAAAAATGACGGCTGTAGAGCGCAAACACCATTTTTCACTATTTTTAGCTGTATCGTCATGTGACGTCATAGGCTGCTGACAATCATTGAAAACAAAATTTCCTCACATCACTAATAACCCATAAAAATTTCATGGTCCTAGGACTATTGCAACATATTATAATAAGCGTTTAGTTAGGAAGAAGAAAAGAATAATAATGATAAAAAATGACGTCACGTGACGTCATATGACGTTTATTTTCACATAATTGTTAGACACCCAGAGACCTACTAACTGACAAAATTTCAACTTTCTATCTCAAATAGGACAGTTTTTATAAGCATTTAAAAATTGACGTCCTTGGTTCGAATCTTGGATCCGCCATAGATGCTTGGACTTTTTGAATTTTGAAAAACGGACACAGGTATACACAATAAGAACGTAATATACACATTCTGTGAAAATTTGATAAAAATCGGCCCATTAATAATGGCTCTGGACCGTGTACAAACTTTCGTAGTCAATTTCAAATGTGACGTCATATGACGTCATAGGCTTCTGAAAATCATTGAAATCGAAATTTCAATTTTTAAATTTTCATTGCACTTCGACAATTTCAACGTTAGAAACTCTTATTAATATTAGAAATACATTATCATATAATGACGTCAAGTGACGTCATGTGACGTTTATTTTCACAAAATGTTTAAGACTCCCAGAGGCCTATACACTGACCCAATATCACTTTTCTATCTCAAATAAATCTGATTTTATAAGCATTTAAAAATTTACGACCTTGGTTCGAATCTTGAATTCGCTATAGAACCATGGACTTTTCGAATTTTGAAAAACGGACACCGAGATGCACAACTAGAACTTAATATACACAATCTGTAAAAAATTTGATGAAAATCGGTTCATAAACAATGGCTGTAGACCGCGTACAAACTTTTGTTGCATATTTCAAGTGTGACGTCATATGACGTCATAGGCATATGAAGATCATAGAAATCAAAATTTCATCCTTTGAAGCATGTGTCATTAAATTTTCATTGCCCTTCGACAATTTCAACATATAGAAATATTCTTGTTAATATTAGAAATACATTATCATATAATGACGTCACGTGACGTCATATGACATTTATTTTCACAAAATGTTTAAAACTTCTAGAGACCTATATACTGACTAAATATCAACTTTCTATCTTAAATAGGACAGATTTTATAAGCCTTTAAAAATTTACGACCTTGGTTCGAATCTTGGATTCGCTATAGAACCATGGACTTTTCGAATTTTGACAAACGGACACAGGGATGCACAACTAGAGCCTAACATACACATTCTGTGAAATTTTGATGAAAGTCGGTCCAGAAAGAATGGCTGTAGACCGCGTACAAACTTTTTCACCTGACGTCACATCTGACGTAATATGACGTCGTATGAATATAAAATTCATTGCATCTGAAAGCTCATGGTTTGAAATATAAGCCATAAAATTTTCATTGTTCTGAGTCAATGGCAACACCTCGAATTTAACACAAATATAAGAGGAAGAAAAAAAGAATAAGAAGAAGAAGAACTAGATTTCATTCGTTGATACGAATGATAGGACTTTCTGCTAACATTGAAAAATATAAAGATTAATTCCGATAGAAAGGATATATATGAAAGTCCCTACCTTTTCCTTTTTTTTTTTCGTATGGACTTCTCATGCATGAACTTTTTGAAATAAGCCATATTCCAAAAATAAACAAGTAACTGGTGTTGCAAGCAACACATGAGTCCCCTACCGGTGAGGTGCATAATTTTTCCATTACCACAGCAACCAGAATTTTGGCCCAAGAAAAACAAGACTTTGGTTAAAGTAAATGTAAGGGAATATTTAAGTTATGACCATTTAAGCAAGACTTATATGTAGAGTTGTTGTCTCTGGTGTGCCCACTATACAATTCATGCAAGCAAGACAGATGCAAGAAATAGAATTAATAATAGTTACCTTGGCTGATCCAAAATGTTTTTCTTTAGTCTTTAGTCTTGTTGATGAGAAATGAGAACTTTCACTCTGCATCACCACCCTGACTATATACATGCCTTATAAAATTTATTATAAAGTTATCGCGGTCGCGGGATCCCATTTTTTGCCATATTTTCACTATTTCCGTTACCATAGCAACCACAATTTTAGTCAAAGAACAAAAATAAAATGATGTGCATAATCTACATATTGCCATCTAGTGTACCAAGTTTCATCAAGTTAGCATGCTTAGTTATAAAGTTATCATGGGATCCCATTTTTGCCATATTTTCACTTTTTCCATTAACATATCAACAACAATTTTAGTTGAAGAACAAAAATAAAACAACGTGCATAATCGACACATTGCCATCTAGTCATATACCAAGTTTCATCAAGTTAGCTTGCTTACTTATAAAGTTATCGCGGGATCCCTTTTTTATTTGCCAATTTTACTATTTCCAATTTAATTTTTTGTACTACTAACCACAATTTACGAACATATACGACTGCGTTCAGACAATAATAGGACATTGAGGATAGTAATCCGACTTTTTCGCTTTTCGTGTCGTAGCGCTGTCTGATCTCAAACGGGAGCCATAATCGGCACTGTGTGAACGCCGCATTACAGACAAATTAGCTTGCAGCGTCTTGAACGGATGACATGTGTTGATCATTTTGTTTAAAACGTCTACACTTATACACGCTCATGGTATCTCAAGCTGGCAATTAAATTACATTGTACTATAACATATATTTTCACATAGGTTATCATTTATCATAAATTTGGAATATAGCTTGTACAACATTTATCGATTGATGCAACAATAAAGTCGGGAAATTGCAATGTTTCAACAACGGTCTAAATGACATGTGTCAAAACGCTCAAAGGATTATGGGTAACACAATGCTGCAACTGATATTCATAAGTAACGTAAATAAAATGATTTGACAAAACATTAAATCATTGTCAACACTTGTTTAATTTGTTTGTTTGTTTGTTCGGTTTAACGTCCCACCGACAGTATTGTACATGATACTGAAGAATCCATGAAGGACAAATTACTTGACCTTGAATTTAGAAGTATGAGGGACAATTTGATATTTTATGGGATTGCTGAGGCAGCTGCTGGTAGTCCTGGTGCTGAAACAACATGTGATGATCTGGTTAAGGATGTCATCCATGACAAACTTGACATTGATACCAGTGATATTTCCTTCGATCGGGCTCATCGGTTGGGTAAGAAGGTCAACCCTAGCAAACCCAGACCTATTGTGGTGAAGTTCCATAATCATCGCCATCGTGAACAAGTCCGACAGGCTTCCGTGGACCGCAAAACTCAGCTTAAGGATGCTGGATACGGAATAGGAATACAGATGCCAAAGGAGTGGCGCGAAGCTAGACGTACCTTGAACGCCGTGTACCTTAGTGAAAGAGAAAAAGGCAAATCCGTTCGATTTGTGGGTGATAAACTTTACATCAACGACGTCGTGTATGTACCACCACAGTCAGCACCATAGAGGTGTCAAGAGGAGCAACTTAATATTATATCTTGGAACATTAATGGCTTAGCCAGGAAAATAGCAGATCCAGAACTTATCAAAATAATTAATGATCATGATTTAATTATTCTTACAGAAACTTGGTTGTCATCAAAAACAAGTTTTAATCTAAATATAAACAATTATAATGTTAAGCATCTATTTGGAAATAAATCGTATAACACGCAAAAAGGACGATGTTCGGGTGGAATTTCAGTGTACTACAAGTCCAAATTTAGTGACAAAATATCTTTTGTAAAAGAACATCAATGTGGAATTCTTTGGTTAAAAATTTGTAAAACTCTATTTTTTTTTTCCAATTGATATTATAGAAGATGTGTATATTTGCTGTTCATATATTCCTCCAAGATACTCTAATATCTTAAATCAAGCTAATTCTGAAATTGACATGTTCGATCGTCTAGAATATGATATAGAAACATATAAATTACAGGGTAAAGTGATTGTTACTGGAGATTTAAATAGTAGAACGTCGAATGAACCTGATTTTATTGTTC
>CM037782.1:15532211-15558476 GCA_021229015.1 Solen grandis
CGGGTTTTTTTAAAATTTTTTTTTTTAACAAGAAAAAAAAGGTACGATCTAAAATTTCCCAAAAAATTTTGTGAACTAAAATTTTGTCGATGAGTAAAAAATTCCCTACCCCGTGTCATTATGTAATAAATAAACACTCGTCGTTGTGGGTCATGCATGTACTTTTCCTATATCGGTCATCAAATAAACATCCATTAACAATCACTTTACTCGAAAAGTTTTACTAAATCTATAAAAACATTCACCAAATCTATTTGATTTTTTATTAAAGCGACATCCCGGGCCACATTTCATCTGTAGATATATCGTCACCCAACGCCAAAGGAAATTTTACAGTCTTTTTTATAATTAGCCCCGTTTTTCCCACCCGGATCCGATTTCAAAAACACCTAAAAAAAATTTAAACATTTCCTAGATTTTCATATAACTTATATCATTTTCAATTTCTCAAACATATCAATATTGTAATATTATGGTAAAGTGGACTTTTCTGGTGCAATAAAGGAATACCAAAAAAAACTGGGGTTTTTGGGTTTTTCCAAAATGATTTTAACCAATTAAAAAATTTCGAAATAGTTTTTTTTACCAACTTCCTGGCTTGACTTTTTTTCCCTTTTGGGTCAGCCCTTTTTAAAATGTTCCAATGTAAGACACTCACAGCACCTCACATCCCCTCCTATGCCCCCTTTGTATCACCTTTTTAAAATTAAAGTTTGTCTACTCTTTTTAAATCTCCTTTCCTTTTTCCCTTTTCCCCTTTTTTCCCTCCTTCTGTCCATTATTTCAAGTGGAAACTGCTCACTTATACCATAAGCCGCCCCCCTGTAGGTTTTCAGCAGCCTGTCAAAACTCGTTTCTTTGTCAGGACTGTATGCAAATTTCGCAACAAAGGTAGTTTTTTTCCCATTTTATACTCTTACCTGTTGGCCCTTTGTTTTTTTTTATCGTCTCGGCCCCTTCGACCTTTGCCTTTTTTCTGTTGAAAGAAATTTATTTTTTCCGAGTCGTTCTCATTTTTTTTCCCGGGGAATGATGTAGAACATGAGTTTGTCCCTCAAATTACGCCATTTCAAGTCTAATTTTTTTTCCCCCTTTAAATTTCTATTTCTTTTTTTTTTTCTTTTTTTTTTCTCTTTTTTTTTTCATTTGTCAATATTGATTCCATCTTGGATTTTTTTTTTCCTGACTTTTGTCTGTAAACTGCTATCATATTCTCGATTTTTCCCTCAAGTTCTCTCATTATCCCTTCTATGTTGCGATCAGTATTTTTCACCGGGCTTGTTAGTGAAAAAGGAAAATTTTGCTCTTATAGATTGTTTCCTTTTGTTCAAATTTTGGTTGCCCATTTTTGTCCAATTTTTTCATAAAAAATGTAAATTTTAGTTAGTATACCCCTGATTTATACTTTTAAACCTTTGATTTTGGTATTGCACGCATCCATGTTGTCATTACGTCCGTCATGATGAAATCCCGGGTGATGCCAACGCCATTACCAATGTTTTTGGAGTGTCACGGGGTACCTTAGTCAAAAACGGGTTCTCTATTATAATTAATATTATACAAAAAATTTAACAAGTAACTTAAAAATAACTATGTGTATATACTTTACAAACACAAATAGAGCACTTATGTAATATAAACTGTACTGACTATATTATACCGACCCTTAATAAAATTCTTCATCTTACCAAGGAGTGCCCTAAGAAAACCCAGAGGAATCTACCGAACAAAAAACAAAAAACATGACTACCAATTTCTGAAATTGATTAATTTGTTTTCATATCTATTTATTCTTTTTTAAATTGCACATTTTTATCAGTTTTACTTTAAAATTAAATAGTCATCATAAAAAATTTTAATTTTTCCGAAGAGGAAGACATTCATATACATATTTTTTCCTTACAGAACTCCTTGATGATGAAAATTGATAGTAAAATTTTCTTTTTTTTATTTTTTTACAACAAAAGAATAAAGGACTTTTTTAAAAAAAAAAAATTTAAAAAAAATATAGTAAGTCCCTTTTAATATTCTTATGATTGATAAAACAAATAAAAATTTTTTGAATTTTTAAAACAGTAAGTAAAATATAGCAACAGTTCTTTTATTGGCACAAATAAATTTTTACTTATGGTTGAAAAACATGGGGCCAATTTAGAATTGTTTTCAGATATTCTGCTTCTTCTTCAAGAAAAATGGATTGGAGATTAAACGCCAAAACAAGACATAGAAACAAAATTTTTTTTGTTAAGTACGTTTAAAATGTTCTTAGCTACTGATTTATTTCTCTCATGCTACGATACGCTCACCCCCAAAGAAACGATACGTAACGCGATACCCGTGGGCCCTGATACCCAAAAGTATCACGATACGGGCTTTTAAGTTTTTTCAGCCTTGTTTTTCCCATCCCTTTAAAAAGAAGAATAAATAATTAAGGGAAAAAAAGATAAATTCTTAATTGTTTAAAATTTTTTATTTTTTATTATAATAAATACAAATTAAGTTGTGCTTTCTGTAAAAAACAATTTTTTTTTTTTCTTAATTTTAAAATTTTTAAAAAAAAATAAAAAAATATCAGAAAGTTAATTTACATATTAACACTTTTTAATGATTTAATTTGTTGTTTACTGACAAAAATCTTTTTTAAAAAATTCCCTTAAATAATCAAAAGTAATATCAAAAAAAAACATGATAGCGCCGTATATATTGCAGACACTTAAACTTATCAGACTTATTTTAAATGCTTATTCCATAATAAATGTCGCTTGACAACAAAATTAAAAATTTTCAATGAAAAACACTAAAAATAACTTGAAAAGTTGAACATCCACATTTAAACCAAGGAAAAACAGTTACAATCGGAAGAAGTTTTGATTTCAGACGTTCGATTAGCGATAATTTGCATCAAAGCTTTTTAAATGATCCCATTTTATATAAATCAGTAATTTTCATATAGTTTTCCTGTTTAAATTGGGGCTCTTTTACTCAAAAGGGAAACTTTCAAACAATCAAATTGATTAAAAAAAAACAGAGGTCATCAAACATTTTTTTTGATGTTTTTCGCATTTGGCCGCCATTTTTGGGTGATTACACAATTTTTCAAGAAAACAGTAGCCGGGAGAGAGCGGAAAGATGTTAACCAACATTATGAACGATACTATCCGAGTAATTTCCCTATTATTGCATAATTTGGAAGCATAAGAATTAAGTTGACTGGAAAAACATTCCCAAAAATGACTCTTTCCTTTTTAAAATGAATTTTTTTAAATGCCCACAAACAAGTGTTTTTTATTTAAGTAATTTTGCAATGAAAACGCTATGCGTTATTTACTTTTTCCCCTTTTTTTGTCTTTTAAGTTAATGGATGGGAAAAAAATCGTATTGTTAGAAGAATTTTTAAAATTTTTTGGAGGGGAAAAATACACCTTTTTACCGAGGGGGAAACTGCTGTTTAAAAAAAAAAGAAAAAAAAAAACAAGCCTGGAAGTTATCCATACCGTACTGTAAACCCTGCAGAAACCCGGGGGCCCTACCGTGAACCGTACCGTAAAGAAAATATTTGCGGTATAAACGTCGTACTTACCGTTACAAACCCCTTTCTATGCTTTCTTTCCCCGTTTAGAATCAACTATCAATTTTATGCTAAACTTTAGGGTTTACCACAAACAAAGACCCTGTAAAGGCATTGGGGACGTATACTTGCAAAAAATTTTGGAACTAATTTTTAAGCTGCGACAGAGTCAGCGACCTCTTTACTAATTACTTCTCTTTGTCGAAATGGCCTTTTCCCGCCTGCTTTTTTTTTTATTAATTTTTAAAGAACGGCAATACAGGTATCTCTTTCTCTCCATATATAAGTGCTGTTGCATCATTTGTGCATACACATTACATTTTTTTGGCTATTTGACAATTAACCAGAAGTTCTCTACGCTGCTATATTTCTAGTGTTGGTTCACGAGCGCTCATTGAGCGGTTGTGATCTTATATCAAAGGGGTGGACCAATTACCACATAGATTAGCGCGAGCACTAGACGATTTTTCAAGATTGCATTTTAAATTTGCCAGAATTGAAGTTCAAAATTTTTAAAGACCAATAAAGGGGACAGGATATCCGAGTTCCTGATTGAAGTACATAATTTAAATTTAAATTCAAACGTTATACTCAATCAATAATTTTTGACAGTCATTTAACATATTTGGAAATACAAAAAAAAACAAAGCTAATGAAGTTTTGTTAAAGAAAAAATAGCTCTCTCTCGTTGATACTTCTTAATACATAAAATACATAAGTATTTGTGTACATTTTATTTAGTTTGGGGGGTTAAGTAAAATTTAAAAAAAAAAAAAGAAAAAAAAATGCCCAAAGAATTGTGTTTATTAACACATGGGGCAGAGTACTAGATATGGGAAAAATTACTGATCTTTTGTTTTTAAATTTGGATTGTTGTCATTAATGTAATCATAAAATATATAAAAATAATCTAATTAAACAGAACTATCACTAAAAGGGATTAATCCCCCCACAAATTGCAGTAAAAGCCAGACTTCAAGTCAAACCTTGTATAACTTTCGAATTATGACTGGACAAGAAAAAAAAAATTCAAACAAAAGGGGGATAATTAAAAAATGGGGCCAGGGAGAGTTACAGTTCCGGGCATGCACTTCTCCTATTGCCCTCTGTTACATTTTAAGTTTCAAGCAATACCATGTAAATTTTTTTAGTTTGTTCCAAACAAAAAAAAAAAAAGTAACAAAGGGAAATAACTCTGTTTCTTCTAGATGAGTTTGGTTCTTGTGCACGCACTTCCCATATTGTGGGTTGACCATTGTAGAAATTTTTTGAAATCCAACTATAGTTTACAAGTTTATCGGCAAAAAGGGGCTAAGGGTAACTCTGTAATTCCCCTGAAGGTTATGGTTCTTGTTACTCACTTCCTAATTGGGTTGTTTTTATGAAATTGTTTTGTAACCGTATTTAAAGTTATACTCTGGACAAGGGAAAATAAAAAAGGGTAAATTGTAATTTTTATAGATAAGTTATTTGGTTTTGTGATGACTTTCTCAATTGTGGTTGACCTTTAATGAAATTGTTTTGAAATAATCAGTACTTTACAATTTTTATAGGCAAAGGTTAAAGATATACTCCCCGGCGGGAAAAAAAACAAAAGGGGAAAAACTCTGTAATTATCTAGTGATTATGGTTTTGTGAGATTTATATTTTGGGGTTAATTGTTTTGAAAAATTTTTTTAAAAAAATTTTTTTAAGTTATTGGAAAGGGAAAAGTAAAAAGGGGGGGAATAATTTTAATAAGTAAGATGGAGTTTGTTTTGTGCATGCACTTCCTCCCATTTTGATCATTCATAAATTTTTATGAATTTCCCAATTTTGGGTTTTCAAGTTATCCCACAAGGAAAATGAACATAATTTTTGCATATTTTTTCAACTTGTAGTCAAATCAAGCTTCAGGTATAAAAATGTCCTTTAAACCCTGCTTACCGGTATCGTATATCGTTTCCAAATAATTTTAAGGAAATTTAACCCCCCCCTGGGGCCCCGAATGGGTAATTTTAAAATTTTGGTTTGCCCCCAAGGGAACATCTGTCCAAATTTATTTTTAAAATCGGGCCAGTAGTTTTAAAGGGAAGATGTTTTTTTAAAGTTTTAAATTTTTTTTTTTTTTTTTGTTCCATGGCAACCACATTTCAAACTTTGGATCAATTTTAAATTTTAGAAACTTTTGTAAGGTTGACCCAAGGACATCCCTCCCAATTTTTTAATCAAATTCTGCCCAAAGGGGTTTCGGGAGGAGTTTTTTTTTAAAAAAGGTTTCCTATATACAAAAAGGAAAATACCCCGGCCCCTGGGGGCCATTTTTTTTTTACGGATCGGAATAATTTTAAAAATTTGGAAAGGTTTGCCCCAAAGGGAACATCTTTTACCAATTTTTTTTTAAAAATCGGGCGGTATTTTTGAAGGATTTTTTAAAATTTTTTAAAATTTTTTTTTTTTTGGGCCATGGAAAATAAAATTTCTCCCAAGGGGATAAATTTTTAAATTTTAGAAAACTTTTGTGAAGGTTGCCCCCCAAGGTTCTTTCCCTCCAAATTTTTAATCAAATTCGTTCCAAAGGGTTTAAAGAGGAGATTTTTTGAAAAAAAAAGGTTTCTCTATAACATAAAAGGAAAATAAGCCCCCCCCCGGGCGGCCAGGGTTTTTTTACATCGAATTTTTTTAAGCAACTTTGTAGGGTTCCCCAAAGGGAAAACTTTGTCCCAAATTTTTTTGAAATCGGGCCATTAGTTTTGAAGGAGATATTTTAAAGTTTTCAAATTTTTTTTTTTTTGTTCCCAGGGCAACCAAAAGTTTTTTCATGGATCAATTTAATTTAGCAACTTTTGTAGAGCCTAAACCCAAGGAACATTCCTGCCAATTTTTCAAAAAAAAATTTTTCCAGGGGTTTTTCAGAGGAGAGGTCTTTTAAAAAAGCAAATTGTTACGACGGACGACCAACCGACGGACGCGCACACGACGGACGCCGGACGAAGGGCGATCACAAAAGCTCACCTTACACTTTGTGCTCGGGTGAGCTAAAAATGCATCGTTTCAAAATCAAACTAGTTTTTTGCACATCGCAAATCGATATTGTATGATTTGAACCCGTATATCAATTACATTTTATGACAACTGATACGATACACCACGTATCACCCCCCCAAAATTTCAACCAAATTGCAAGATTATGGTCAAAAAAGGCATTTTTCCTTAAATTTAAAAGAGATTGTTTAAAAAATGAAGAGGCTAAAATGTAAATAAAATAAATCTTGCTTTTTTAATAAAAAAAGGGGGCATAACTCCTGGTCAAAATTGGGCCCCAATCCTAGTTAAAAATCAAACTCAATCAAGCCATTAAGGTCATAAACAATGTCAAAAAAAGTTTGAAGATGATTGCTCAAAAAATAAAAAAGCTACAGTGTAAACAATGTAAAATTTCTGGCATTTTTTATTTTAAAAAAGGGGCATAACTCCGGGTCTAAATGGCCTACTAACCATAATCAAACTTAATAAACGTATTATGGTTATAAACTTCTCATAAGTTTAAAAATGATTGTTCAAAAAATAAAAATGGGTAAGTATAAAAAAAAGTGAAATCTGGCATTTTTTTATATTAGAAGGGGGGAAAACTCCCCATAAAAAAAAGATTTTTAAGTGAAAAAAAAAGAGAAATTTAGCCGATTTCAGCCATATTCAAAATCAAGACATTGAAAATTTGAAGATGATTGCTTAAGAAATGAAGGGGAAAAAGTGTAAACACTAAATTGTGGACGACGCACACCGCAAGACAGGCACTAAAGGGATTACAATAGCTTTACCCCCAAGGGTTTACTTAAAAAAAAACAACAAAAAAAAAAAAAGTTTACAGTTTTAGACAAAATACTGAACCGATAAACAATGTTTTTCTTTTTAAAATAGAATCAAGGCCCAGATTGGCATCTGACATAAAAAAATATATTTACATGAAATACATGAAAGGTTAAACAAAATGGTACAAATTCAAGCAAATAAATTTAAGATAAATAAGGTGCCCCTTTTTCACTATTTAATGTTTAAATTGAAATGTGGAGGATTAAAATTATTTGAAAAAAGAAAAAGATCTTTTGACAAAAAAAATTTATAAATTTCAACAAAGTATTTTAAAACATTGCTATTTATAAGTTCCAAAAATTTAAAATTACATGGGTACTTAAAAAACAACTCAGCTTTAAAATTTTTTGCCTAACTGCTGTAAACAAGAAAGTCCCCGTAGAACTGACAGATGCTCCCTGGAAAAACGCTTTGTTACAAAAAGAAAACCCTTTGGGCATTGGGTGGGAGGATTAGGAACTGGGGCAACCAAGATATGCGCACCTCCTCTTTGTTAAAAAAAGCTTCACATAAAGTTTTGTTGAAATCAAGCCATTAGTTCCGAGAAATAGCCTGGACAAGAATCATACTAGATATACCGTTTGCATAAAAGTCAAAAAGGGCCCTAACTCTGTGAAAAATTGAGGACAAAGTTTTCCCCCAAGATATGCAAATCTTCTCTTGGAAAAAAAAGCTTTTCCCTAAAGTTTCGTTGAAATTTTAAGCCATTATTTTCGGGGAAATAGCCCAGACAAGATTCCCTGCCCCAAAAAAATTACTATAGGCCGAAAAATCAAGGGCCAAAAACTCTGTAAAAATTGAGGAACCCAAAGGGCCCCGCCGACGATATGCTTTTCAAATCTTTGGGAAATTTAAACTTCCCATAAAGTTTCGTTGAATTCAAGCCATTAGTTCCTGAGAAATAGCCCGGACAAAATTTATGCAATATGTACTATAGGCCGAAAAGTCAAGGGGGCCCTAACTCTTTTTAAAAATTTAGGAACCGGGTCATGCGAGATATGGCATCTCCTTTTGGGTAATAAATTTCCCCATAAAGTTTCGTTGAATTCAACCATTAGTTCCTGAGAAATACCCGGACAAAAATCATCAATATGTACTATGGGCCAAAAAAAGTCCAATGGGCCATAACCTTTGAAAAAAATGAAATTTTTTAAGTAAAATTTTAATTTTAATTAGTAAATAATTATTTTTTTTAAAACTTCAGGTATGTGTCTATTTTGCACAGTTCCAAAACAGAGCCCCCCAAAATAAACCTTTCCCAAACCCCCCTATTCCCGGGAAGTGTAACCCCCGTTCTCCATTGTATATGAAGCCACGGGGGATAAAACCCGCCAGCAACGGGGAGGGAGGTGGGACTCTGTAATAACAGGTAAGTATTTACTAATTAAAATTAATTTTACTTAAAAAATTTCATTTTAATAGCTAAAACTTACCTGTTATTACTTCAGGTATGTTTCGTCGCTAAGGCGGGAGGTTGCAACAAAGAACCTTATTGAAGCGACCCGAAGTAGGAAACGACCAAAGCCGCCGGGGCGACATGTGTTTAAAATTGTTGGCCACTACAAGTGGACCCAAACCAAAAGGGTTTTTGTGATTGGTTAGCCATGAGCGGAGAAAAAAGGGAAGAAAAGATAGAAGATTTCCCAAGAGGCCCTTTGAGAATATCATCCATGGAGATTTATTCAAGAAAGCCCAAGAAGCAGACAAAGACAGCTCATGTGGTTAATTCTTAAAAAGGATAGATCCCGTCCGAAAGATCCGAATAAGAAACTTGATGTTGGGCTCCCCAACGAGTTTTGATCTCCCGAAATTTCGCCCCCCCCTTTTATTGGGGGGAAAAAAGTCGAAACACGACCCCGTAAAGATTTAACCTTCTGGAGGTAAAACTTCAAGGTTTAACCGGGCAAAGAACCGATCAGGATCCCCCCAGCGCAAGCCCTAGCAAGGCTGGGAAATAATACCGGAGGGGACAGACCGAAGGGAGCTGGGTTTTCGCAAGGAAAACAGGTTAAAAGCCAAGATACAGGCCATCAGATTTGTTAAAGCGTAAATAGCCTTCCTCAGTAAAAAAGGCATGAATTTCGCAACGACGTTTTAAAAAAAGCCCTTGCTAAAGGGAAAAACCCTCTTCCCTGTTACGGCAGGAGAAACCCCAGAAAAAGGTTTAAAAGGTCCTTATAAGAGCCCAAAAAAACAAGAAAGATCCCACTTTGGAGTTAACGAAAGAGAAACTGGCCTAGACAGTTCAAACGAAAATAATTTCCGAAAGATAAAGGGTCCCAACCAAGGGGAAAAGGATTGTGAAACTTTAAAAGTGTTCGATAACATAGACCATAACCCTTGATAGAACTGACCGAATTTTTCTCGTTAAAAAAAAAAACTAGAAAGTTACGTTTTCTTACAGGAGCTTTTTACCGGATTAATCTGCCGTGCGATACACCAACACGGAAAACCTTCCACTTTGCCCGGTAGCAGATCGAGTAGTTGTTCCCGGCTTTAGAGATAATAAGGGGAACTGTTTTCCAAAATTTCTTCGTCAATCGCTGTTGGAAACATCCAAGCTGAAAACAAGACGCAAGGGTTGTCGTGTGGACCCTGTTCCGACCCGGACAGAAGGTCCGGAACTGGGGGAAATTCTACAGGGTCTCTATCAGAAAACCAAAATCCACGAAACCCAAAATCCGTTGGCCAAAATGAGCTACAAGGAGGATCCGGCCGAGATGCAGGTTTTCCTTTGAACTAAGGGAATCAGAGAAAACGGTGGGGAAAAGCATAAGCAAAAGATGATCCCATTTACAACAGAGATCTATCGCCCAAGCCCGGGATCGTACCGGTGACACAAAAAATGGGAAACTGGGTTTTTAGTGGGGCAAATAGATCGACGACGGGGACCCAAAAACGCAAAAAGAGTTGTCGCGATCCCCAGGAAAACTTCCATTCCCAGGGGGGAAGAAATCCGCGGGGCGTTTGGGCCGCAAAACATTTAGACGACCCAAGATGTTGACTTGAATGATACCGAAGACACCTGACACCCAAGAAGAAGGTGCCAGCTTCCATGCACAGAGAAGGCAAATGCGTCCCCCCTTGTCTGCGGAATGTAAGAGACAACAGTCGTGTTGTCTGTAGATACTAGAACAGATTTGCCTCGAATGAGAGGAGAAAACTGTGTAAGGCTAGTAGAACCGCTTGAGTCGAGGTTGTGATATGAAGAGAACTGTCCCGAGGGGACCAAAGACCGAGGTTGTGAGACCAGAGGTTCCAGATGAGCACCCCAGCCTGACAGACTGGCATCCGAGAAGAGGAACAGTTCCGGTTGAGGAGGAGAAAGAGGAACACCCTCTCGGAGAAACAAGGGGGAATTCCACCAACTGAGATGATGAACCAATTCGGAGAAACCGGAAGAATGGTCTGTAATGGTCTCGACTGGGACGCCAGATCGAGAGTAGGATAAATTGAAGAGGTCGCATGTGAAGGCGGCCCAGCGGAACAAGATCCGCTGCTGCATTGAGTACTCCGAGAAGCGATAGGAATTCGCGGGCTGAGATCGATTGCCGACGCGAAAACCCCCGAACCAGAGTTAGAAGAGACATAATTCTGGGTTCCGGAATTCTGATCCTGTTTAGGTCGGTCAGAAACTGCATCCTGACAAACGTGAAGTTCTGGGATGGGATCAACTCCGATTTCTCGGTAGCCGGAGAGCTAGGTCTGTCACCCATCGAAGTTCGTCGAGAAGAGCGACTGGGTCCATGTGAAGAAGAAGCCAGTCGTCGAAATACGCCAGGAGGCGTGAGCCGCGAAAGTGAACCCTGGCGACCAGAACCGAAACTATTTTGGTGAAGATTCTGGGGGCCGAAGACAGGCCGAACGGAAGGGCCTTGAACTGGTAGACAGTTTGACCATCCGTAAAACGAAGGTATTTCCTGGAATGAGGATGGATAGATACATGGAAGTAGGCATCCGATAAATCCAGGGAAACAGCCCAGTGACGGGGAGGACGGCTGCCCTGATCGACGAAGTTGTTTCCATTTTGAAGTGTTCTTCGGAATGAAGGAGTTTAGATGAGATAGGTCTATGACCGGTCGAAACCCGCCATCCTTCTTGGGAACCAGAAAGAGACGGCTGTAAAACCCGGAGAGGTTGGAATCGAGACCCTTTCTACCGCTCCTTTTTTCAGAAGATCTGAAATGGCGAGTCCCAGACGAGGATGATTGGAGGAGAGATGAATGGGAGAGCGTGATAGTGGAGGGGGACGACTGAACGGAACCCGATACCCGTGTCTCACGATAGACAGGACCCATGGTCGTCGGTGATTGTCTCCCTTGATGAATGAATGAGTGAGTCTGCCGCCTACTGGAAGGGGCAGAAACCTCTTCCTCCTAAGCGAACGTCTGGAAGAGGAAGCGGGAAGAAAGGACGTACCCCTAGGGCTTACTCCTACCCTTTGACTGGTAGAGGTAGAAGAAGGGGTGGGGGGCGATGAAGGAGGAAATCGTGGTCGCTGAGGACCGATTGGCGAGCGCCCCTGGAAGAGGGATTGCCTCTGAAAGGAGATTGAGGCTTGCCCTTTTCCGAGTCCTTCGGGGATTTACCGGTAGAAGCCGAAGGTTTCTTCGGTATCGGAATTAGGGGGAGCCGAAGTAGGAGTGCGGGGTTGGAAGGCCACCGCGCCGTGCATTTGCTCCTCCCTGGAGGCATCCGCTACTTCCTTGATTCGGCCCCCAAAGAGGGACGAAGAAGACAGAGGGGCCGACCTAAGCTTTTCTCGAGAAGAAGAGAGAAGTAGCTTGTTGGGGCCGTCCAGGATGGCATCCCGCCTGCAGCGAGTCATCTCGGAAGAGAGAGAAGAGATAGCAAAATCGAATGTTTTGCCGTCGCTGCTAAGGCCTCTAAAAGAAGCCTGACGGAAGCAGATAAGGCATCCTTTTGTTGTAGCTTGACCGAAAGAGCGGCCACGAAGGAGTCAGTATGCGACGAGATGCCGGAAAGAAAGCGGGAGCGTTGCTCCCAGCGATCCAGGACCTTCTGCTGAAGCGGTAAAGAGGAGGGGACCTTGAGCGGAGCCGACTCGCATCTAGGTCCAGTTTCGGAGGGTGGATAGAAAAATCACCCTCCGGAAACTTGAGGTCTTGGGGTTAAAACCCAAAGGCCGAAGGTCTGAAGTTGGAATAAACCAGCCGGTCTGGCTTAGAGGAGGATGAAGATTCGAAATCCTCCAGAGCCGAACGGACGACGGAGAGAAAGGGAGCAACTCCGGTTCGACTGATTTGGATTCCTTAGGCTTACCGACAAGGTCAAGGTAACCTTTCGCACCTCTTCCGGGAGGGAGGAGGGGCCGGTTTGCATACTGATGCAGGTAAGGTAGCAAAGACCTCCTGAACAGCCCTGTCATGGAAACGACTGTCGTCTGACTCCTCTTCCTCGTCAGAGAGAGGATTGTCAGTACGAGGTTCGGAATGAGCGCTGGATCGGCGCGAGGTGGACGAAAGAGGCACGTCCTCAGCAAATAAGGAGTCCTCCTCCGGAGCATGAAGGGAGATTTCATCCTCCAAGTGTCCGCTCAGAGCAGTCCCACTAGTAGGGGGATTGCGAGTAGAGGGAGGAGACCCAGCCTCAGGGCGAGATGGGGGAGCATCCTGAGGGGAAAGCCATAAAGGGAAATGGAGGGAAAAAGGGCCACATAGGGGGCTGTGCAGAAGAAGCGCCCTGTGGACCCGAGGAGGGAGGAGTCTGTGATCTAGGGTCTCTGGTGGAAGAGAAACCCGATCCCTCCTAGAAGATGAAGGCTCACCCGGTATGACGGGGGGGGGGAGGCAGAACTGAAATGCCTGGCGTATTCCCCCATCATGTGGGACCACCACGTGGAAGGGTCAAAGGTCTGAGGTTGCGCTGAAACATCCGCACCTTGAACCTTCGAAGACGTGGTGGAGCGTAAAGGGGACCGGTCCCGAGTAGCAGAGCTAGGGGACGGTGACCGGAAAAGCCCGGGGAACGTTGTGGGGCCGTTTCTTGGGCACCCTTGAACACGAGGAGCAGGTGGCCGAAGCGGAGAAACCGCAGGGTTACCTGAGGAAAAACTCGAGTCCGAACTTTTTTCAGACAGAATCGGCGAAGACCGGTGACCCACACGCCTAGAGTGGTGAGCCGACCTGGCCGTTGATCGGTGACGATCTCTTGCCGATTGACCGGTTGATGACCGGTCTTGGGTCTCTGAGACCGATCACGAACAGTAGATGTTCGACAATGACCGGTGACCGGTGATTGATGACCGGTGACCGGTCCCTGGTGCCCGGTGACGGCGCCCGGTGACCGGTGAGTAGTGGTCGGTGACCGGTGCCTGGTGACCGGTGGTCGGTGACCGGACCTGACCGGTGCCCGGTCCCTGGTAGATATAACCCGGTGACCGGTCCCGTGATGGTCGGTGACCGGTCTTGACCGGTGACCGGTGGCTAGACCTGACCGGGGGACCGGTCGTGAGCTTTGCTAGGGACTACGATTAAAGCAAATGACCGGTCATGCCCGGTGACCGGTCGGAGTTGTCTCCTTGACTGCTCCCCTGGGGCTGACACAAGGAGGCCGGGCAGGGAGCCAGGAGATGAAGGCGGCCTCTCCGGAGAGGGGCGGGAAGCCTTCTTTCTGGGGGGGGGAGAGGGACTCCAAACCCCCAGCAGCACTGAACCCAGAGAAGGAGGAGGAAGATGAGGCCTTCCTTTTCCGGGATGAGTAGGACCGACGTGAAGAGGCTTTTTTTCCGATCTCGTCTGTCCACAAAGCACAAACGGTGCAGGTGTCGACCCTAGAGCACCCTGAACATGAAAGGCAGGACTGATGGGAATCCCAGGACGCCTTGACATGTCCGCAGGACCCCCGAGACTGCGACATAGTAAAAAGCAATACAAGAAAGAACAATGTATGAAAAATAAAAAACGGGAAGACCGAAGAAAACCCGTACAAAGAAATTCTCGAAACGAGACAACAGTATATACAAAATCAAAATAATAAAACCAGTGCCACGGGAGCCGAAGCACGGAAACCCGTGACACAAGGCAAAAGGTCCCGAAACGGGACGGGGATTGGAAATTCTATACGATATAGAATAAAAACAAATAAGAACAATATAAACAACACAGCCGAGGCTATGAAAAGATAAGAAAAGGAGAGCTGTAGCGCACAGAAGCTATCAAGAAAGGGACAAGCTAGGTTACCCACTGAAACTCGATGGCTTCCAAAACACAATTGGAGAACGGGGGTAACTAGGGGGTTTAGGGAATGGTTTATTTTGCGGACTCTGTTTTGGAAGCTGCGCACAAATAGACACATACCTGAAGTAATAACAGGTAACGTATTTATGCTATTAAAATTTAGGAGCGGGTCATGCTGAGGATATGCGCATCTCCTCTTGGTAATAAAGCTTCCCATAAAGTTTCGTTGAATTCAAGGCGTTAGTTCCTGAGAAATAGTCCGGACAAGGAAAGTGTGACGGACGAACGGACGAAGCGGCGACTATATGCGTCACCTTCGGTGAGCATAAAAAAGTACAATTAAAAAGATAATGAATTTTATCACCTAATGTGTTACTAATGCAGTAATGACAAACTCTTAATTCTCTAGCAATATTTTCATATCTGCCTTTTTCTATAGGCAACTTGTGATTCATACACCTAAATGTACAAAGTGAAATGGCAAGATCAAAAGGCAGCAGATAAAAGTAATTTTCAAACACAAGATCTTGCTTTATACAATCTATAGTTTTAAACATTTTACTGAATAGTTATCGGTACTGCCCCAACTTCATAATTATATTCTTAAATGCAGTTTCTGATGGAGTCTTTGTTCTATCCAATAATCTGGAATATTTTGTCCTCTTTAGATTTAAAAGTTTGGACCAATAATAATAAGATTCTACTTTTAATAAGACTTGAGAGTGGTATGATACTAGTCACCCCTAATAGTGAGTGCAAGAGTGATGGCAAACTGTCACAAATCAAAACACCTAAGATGCCGTTAAAGCTCATTTTTTCGTTGACTCATTTTGCTCAAGGGACAAACACATGCCCAGACAGACAGTTTCCGGTCGTCAGCTGATTACCACCTCTCGCTGCAGGCTATGACCAGTCACCCTTAACTAGCACGCATCAGCGCGTGAGGGATGGCAAACTGTCATTAATCAAAACAATCAAGATGCCGTTATCATTCACTCTTTAGTCGATTCCATTTACTCAAAGGGCAAACACAAAACAAGTAACCGTATAAGTATCAGGCAGTGGTTATTGGAGTCATACAGTGTTTGTTCTTAACACCATTCATAAATAGCGTTAGCAAACTTGTCACCTCCATAAAGGTGTTATCGTTTGATTTTATCACAACTCGAAGCAACAACGCTAGTCAGGATTTTTTTATTTCTGCAATGAACTACACACAAATAATTTCTTCTGACTCAAATATTCATTCAAAAAAGCATCATACAGACAATAAATTGAAAAATGGTAGGGAAATCACCAAAACCAAAATCAAAAACGATGAAACAAAAAATAGTGAAGCGCTTAAAGCAACCCACACTAAACATTTTGTAAATAGCACAAATAACATTAAAACTGTTCGGAAAACTGTTAGTATTTTTTTTTATTTATGTTCTTAAAAAAGAAAAAGGTAAATTTGGCAAATAAAAACAAAATAAAAGCTGAAAAAATAAGATAAGAACATAGCTAAATAAATTTTAATGGAAAAGTGATTCCAACGTCTTCACTCGCTTTTTGCAGTTTAAAAATGAAAGTAACCTCCAGGTAACTGAATTAAAAAGCACCAAGGTAAGAAAAAGATTGGTTTCAATATCAAATAATAATTATTAATAGTAACATTTGATATAAATAAACAACTAAATGCATGTAAAATTATCAAGAAAATGGATTCCAAACAAAAACAATAAGGCAATGTGAGTGGGTGGGATGTCGTTTATTTCTATTATGCTAAAATATAACAACAAAGCAAACAATCATTATTTTAGCTTTAATTTCAAATAGAAAATGATTGAGAATAACATTTTATAAGGATTTAGCAATTAGTAACACATCATATTACCCAGACAAGTGACAGGAACTGTCACAAAACCAGGTTTTTTTTCACAATGTTTCCGTCCAGTACAGATTATTTGTATCAGTCAAACAATTTGTGCTCAATGTCTATTAAATCTAATGCAATTCTTTTATAAAGCAAACATACATAATATGGGGCAACAAGGATTTTTAACTTACATTTATCCCGAAAAAAAAAAAAGCGCACAGGCACTTACTGATGGTGCCTCTGCAAAAGTTTCGACAAAATCCATTGAGGTCAATTATTCCTCCAAAAATTATCAAATCATGAATTACTGACAATATGTGCCAGAGCACTAACTGATGGTGACCCTGCAAATGTTTGGACAAAATTTATTGAGAAATGTAGGGGGAGTTGCACGCAGAAAAATATTTCTCATTAACTTAACATTGTGTTATTGAAAAAAAAACTAAGGGCCATAGCTCCATCAAAAATGGTAAAACTACAAAACCAATCATTACTATATATTTTAAAATTAAGGAGTTATGCTCCATATCAGGAGTTTTTACGAAGGGGCAAACACGTAACTCCAAAATTATGAACCACAGAGTGAGGTTCCTATGCACTGCATTCCGCCTCAATGAGATGTATGCACCTATAAAGTTTCAAGTCAATACCTCTTATAATGTAGGAGTTATGCTCCGGACAAGGAATTTTATCAAATGAGCATAACTCCATCAAAATTGGTCAAACTGCAAAACACCGGTAACATTCTCCACGGTGACTTAGTGAAGGTACTTCTGTTAAAGTATGGACAAAATTTATTAAGAAAAAATTTATTAAGAAATGTAGAAGTTGTGCTCAAAAGAATATTTCCCTTTATATTACTTCCTTTAAAGGGGGGCAAAGGGCCAAAAACTGCATCAAAAATAGTCGAACCACAAAACCCTGACAATATGCGCCAGGTCACTTTGTAATAATGCTTCTGTAAAAGTTTGGGCCAAATCCGTTGAAAAATGTAGGAGGAGTTTGCACACAAAAGAATATTTCCCTTATATTACATATGTGAAATAATAACAAAGGGCCATAACTGCATCAAAAATAGTCGAACCACGAAACCCTGACAATATGCACCAGGCCACTATGTAATAATGCTTCTGTAAAAGTTTGGGCCAAATCCGTTGAAAAATGTAGGGAGGATTTGGGCGCACAGAAGAAATTGTTTACGCCCGCCCACCCGCTGGACATTCCCCAATCTAATAACCAGAGTTTTCCTTGGGAAAAAACCTGGTTAAAAATGACAGTGGCACACATTTTACCAATATGGCTAATTTAGTGGGTGGGGTGTGTTTAATATCTATATAGCTGAAATTCTGTAAAATTCTTCACTCATACCAGGGTTGCTACTGTGGTCCCTCAAAACACCGTTATATTGAGGCTGCAGTGTATTTTTGGACACGAAATCAATCGTTCAAATCATTCAAAAATAATGAGAACAACACTGGAGACAAATTTTCCCTTTGTCTAACACCAGTTTGACTTGCAAAAAAAGTCAATGTGTTCTTTGATTTTACACAAGATTTGGCTTTTTCATACATGTTAAAGATAAGTTTGAAGCATTTACCGTCTATGTTATTACTTAATAACTTACGCATAAAGCAATATGATTCATTGAATCAAATCAACAAAAGCACAATAAAGTTTCTTATTATTAGCAAGATACATATCAATCAATAGTTTCAATGCAGTATATGGTCAAAAGTACTATAGTGCTTTCTGAACCCAGCCTGCTCCTCACATAAAACATTGTTATTCTCTAAACAAGAGTGTCAGTGCTGCCACAATATACGCCGCCACAAAATATAAAGAC
Organism: Solen grandis; assembly: GCA_021229015.1. Taxonomy (NCBI): domain Eukaryota; kingdom Metazoa; phylum Mollusca; class Bivalvia; order Adapedonta; family Solenidae; genus Solen; species Solen grandis. Next base: position 15,550,532 of record CM037782.1, read on the forward strand.
CAAGAGGGTCCTTTTAATTATTGCTTTTAACATTTCTGTAAGCATATGTCATAATGAAGTATATGAGACAATTAATTTAGCTGAAAGAGCAGTATATTCACAAATATACTTTTCTCAAAGTGAGGCAATCACTAAAGATGATGAAAAGACAGGGGCCTGAGATTGTGGTTGCCTGGGTAGTATAAAATCAATGAACCCGAAAATCGCCACTTCATGCACATCTACCATTTTTAGAAATGACATTGACCAAGTTTTGAAAAAATTCATTAGAAATGAAGGAGGAGTTGCGTTCACAAGGCTGCAATATCAATCAGCTACAGAGGGCTAAGTTTCAAGGGACACAAATCTTTTAAAAATCAATGGACCGGAAAATCGCCACTTCATGCACATCTACCCCTTATAGTAATGACATTGACCAAGTTTTGAAAAGATTCATTCAGAAACGTAGGAGGAGTTGCGTTCACAAGGCTGCAGTATCAATCAGCTACAGAGACTAAGTTTCAAGGGGCACAAATCTTGTAAAAATCAATGGACCCGGAAAATCGCCACTTCATGCACATCTACCATTATAGAAATGACATTGACCAAGTTTTGAAAGATTCATTCAGAAATGTAGGAGGAGTTGCGTTCACAAGGCTGCAATATCAATCAGCTACAGAGACGAAGTTTCAAGGGGCACAAATCTTGTAAAAATCAATGGACCAGAAAATCGCCACTTTATGCACATCTACCCATTATAGAAATGAAATTGACCAAGTTTTGAAAAGATTCATTTCCCGAAATGTAGGAGGAGTTGCGTTCACAAGGCTGCAATATCAATCAGCTACAGAGACTAAGTTTCAAAGGACACAAATCTTGTAAAATCAATGGACCGGAAAATCGCCACTTCATGCACATTACCCATTATAGTAATGACAATGAACAAGTTTTGAAAAGATTTTCATTCAGAAATGTAGGAGGAGTTGCGTTCACAAGGCTGCAATATCGATCAGCTACAGAGACTAAGTTTCAAGGGACACAAATCTTGTAAAATCAATGGACCGTAAAATCGCCACTTCATGCACATCTACCTATTATAGTAATGACATGAACAAGTTTTGAAAAAAATTCATTCAGAAATGTAGGGAGGAGTTGCGTTCACAAGGTTTGCAGTATCCAATCAGCTACAGAGACAAAGTTTCAAGGGACACAAATCTTGTAAAAATCAATGGACCGGAAAATCGCCACTTCATGCACATGTACCCATTTAGTAATGACTTTGAACAAGTTTTGAAAAGATTCATTCAGAAATGTTAGGAGGAGTTGCGTTCACAAGGCTGCAGTATCAATCAGCTACAGAGACTAAGTTTCAAGGGACACAAATCTTGTAAAAATCAATAAACCCGGGGAAAATCGCCACTTCATGCACATCTACCCATTTAGTAATGACATTGACCAAGTTTTGAAAAAATTCATTCAGAAATGTCGGAGGAGTTGCGTTCACAAGATAGGACGTTCGGACGTACGGACGGACGGACAGACGGAGAAGATGACGCCAATATACGACCGCCTCCGGCGGCGTATAAAAAGTGTTTAATCTTATTTTTCAAATAAAGATGTGAACAGTTTACCAAAACAACTAAGTATTGTTATACCCCTATAGTTATCAGGATCATTGATATCACCCTTGTTTTTGTTCAATGGAAAGAATAATTCATTACTCCAAATATTTTGGAAAAATCCAGCATCTAAAATAATGTTGACAAATTTACAAAACACTGGTAACATATTTGTATAAATTTATTTTTTAGGTATTCTTTAAGTATATTATCAAACATTGAAGATGACTTACTGCTTTTTAGCACTTTAATTGCTTTCTCGATTTCGATATCAGTGAAAGGAGAGTTAAGCATTCCATTATGTTCATACATGTTGTCTATATCAAAGTTATCAAAATGATTTTCATCATCTAAAATATTTGCGTTTAACTTGCTGAAGTGATCATAGAATACTTCAGTAGAAATTTTATTAACAATGCTTTTTTTCTCTCCAGAATACCTATTAAGTATTAGCACTTTAATTGCTTTCTCGATTTCGATATCAGTGAAAGGAGAGTTAAGCTTTCCCATTATGTTCATACAGTTGTCTATATCAAAGTTATCAAAATGATTTTCATCATCTAAAATATTTGCGTTTAACTTGCTGAAGTGATCATAAAATACTTCAGTAGAAATTTTATTACGATTTTGGGTCGGGATGTTTTTAACTTTTGATCTTTCTTACAATTTGCTCATTACTTTGTTTTATATTTTTTATTTATTTCTTTCTTATATTTCTTACTGCATGCAATCATAGCTTCTTTATTCATATCAGATTTATTACGTCTGAAAAAATTTCTACTTTTATAGTTTTCTTGCCTGAGATTCTTACATTGACTAAACAAGTCCTGGTTTATGATGTTTTGATGAATTAGTTCTATTTATATATTTTTTTTTCTTGAATAAGATTGCAGTTTTTAGCAGCATCAACAATGACGTTCTAGATAGTTTCTGTCAACTGGATTAATTACATCATTATTATTGTTCCTACAATGTTGATATTATTCATGTCTGAAAGTACACTATCAAAAGCATTTTGATCAAAATGATCAAACAAATTCATCTTTTAAATTCATAATCCCGGATGGTTTTGTAAAAACCAAATTAACATTATGGTACTCGTGGGTTTTCCTTGACAATCTTGTTTGATTCCATAGGTTCAACAAAAAAAATGTAACTCAAGTGCAAAGTGCACATCAGATAGTAAAGGATAAATTCCAGTACCTCAAAGTGTTTCACTTTCGGAAAATTCATGTCTGACAATAAAACATAATCCATTCACACTACCACTGGTACAAGTACTTTTCCCGATGTAGGCATCTGCACCGCAACATCCATTTGCAATACCGTAAAATGCCATGTATTGTGCGCACCCATGTATAGTGCGCAGCCTAAGTTTGAGGCTCGAAATCTTGGAAGAAAAGTTATTTCCCTTGTAAAATGACATATCTTTTTGGTACAATGAGAAGGCAGCCCTCTTGTTTACTCGCGGCTGTTATGTAGATGTTTGATTGCACAACAGGTGGAAATGTTCTACTGCTTCCGCAAGTCAGGTGTAATGCAGCGATTATTTTCACACCTTTAATATCCATATGCAAATTCATTGTTACCTTGTTAAAAGCTGATAGTTTGAGTAATAACTGAAACTACCGACCCTTCTAGTTGTTTGTCTGTTTCCCAAAACGAAACTTATTTGTCGTCAAAAATTTTGGTAGGATTGAATTGAAATTAATAAAATACTGTTTATTTATGCGGGGGTCATGATGCAAACATACATCTGTTTGTATGTTTTCAATTAATTATTATGTAAAGCACAGTTTCAGTACAGTACTGATTTCCCATTGAAGCGTAAGGAAATGTAAACACCAATATGAAAATGAGAACAATGATTCTTAAACATTTATTGTACAAAACCATGATATAAATCACAAATGGACAACATTTTACATCAAGTATAAACGATTTAATTTTTTAAATATCAAGTTTGCACATGAAATATCCAAAAGATCACAGATACGGTTTCCCTAGTGGGGGGGGTTTAAAATTGGGAAAAAATATGGAATAGAGAGTTCTCTTGTATTGTGTGCACCCATCCCTCTTTCAAAATAAAATAAAAGTAAAAAAATGGCACAATACATGGCTTTTATGGTAGTAAATCTGAAAATTTGCACATTTCAATATGTCTACGACCATAATTTCACAGTGATGAGGTCAATGAGATATGATCTATAGGGAACCTAAGTCAGCAAGATATTTAAACCTTGGCTTGCTTGGTATTATATCATAAACATTATCAGTGACAAACTTATCCATTTACAAAATTTGGGCAAATTGCCGCTTTTGCTTTAAAAGTCACCAAACAAACAAAAGTTGGAACATTAAATTTAACTTTGAAGTCTAATATTTTCTCAAAATCATCAAATAAACAAACGAGCTAAAATAAAATCCTAGTGGGATATAGAAACCCAAAAATACTGAGCTTAATTTCTCTAAAATGTAAACTGTAAGCATTTTCGATAAAAACCCTAGCAACTAATTTTTTGGATAAAGAATTTTTCATGAAAATTCCCACTCCCCCTGATCTACGTATGAAATTTTTCTTGATGAAGTGTTTAAAAAGCAAAACCTTAAATTTTAATGTCACCCAAATTGCTACTGTAAAACCGCGTGTATTGTGCGCATTTCTATGACTTCAATTTTGATTTCTGGGAAGGGGTGCGCACAATACATGAAAATTTCAGTTTTTTCTTAGTTTTTCCCAAAACTTTCCCCAAATCCACTAGGAAGCCATTTCGGCGATCGGCAGAGTCTGTATGATTATATTTTGTTTTAATTGGATTAAAGATTTATAGTATATACTGCCAGAAAATTGTTGTCTGTTTGTGATTTCTTTCATAAATTGTAAAAGAAAATGCGAAAATCTTGTTCTGTTTGTTTTATATTGCTGTAAACCCCCCCGATACGTTCAGTACTATAATGTATTTACATAATAATTAAATGATAACATGAAGAAAATGTGTATTGCATGTATTAACAAGACAAACATCTGCCTTATGTTATGATTATACAATCATTTGATTTTTTTTTGAATTCGATGATATTCTAGTAGTTATTTCCCATTTTGGAAAAATGTTCGGTTAAAGATAATTTGTACTTAAAATTTCCAAATTTGAAAGGAACTTGCAAAAACAAGCAACAAGGTGTCAACATTTGAAGACAAATGCAAGTGAATGTGGTACTATAGGTGTGAATTATAATATGCATGACTGACTGTCGGGCAGTGAACTTTTGTTACCCATGTTTAATTGAAAATTTCCCCAAAAAACCGTGGTAATCAAAATGGCAGCCTCTTCTTGTCGAAGAATAGTGCGCATTTGGAAGGGGAAAAAGTTTTTACCAAAGGTTTTTAACATCAAACTGGGATGCGCATATACTTTAGTGCACAAAATTAAAGGTCTTTACGTAATTTGGTTTCTGCTTACAGCAAAATTATAAAATCTGGGAAAAATTATCTAACCAAAACATTGATAAATGTGAAACGTTCTGTGGAATGACTTGGTAAAGTAAATCCTGTCCAGCAAAATCATTTATGTGGGGGATGGAATTAGAATATTATATTAATATCATGTTATCTTGGGTCAACGTAAGATTGTTCCCAAAAACATTTTATATGATTGGAATTAAGCATATTACTGTCAATATCAAGTTGACCTGGTTAAAAGTAACATATGTACAACTAATTTCATGGGGGAAAGAATTAGATATTACTTCAATGTTATCTAGGGGCAAAGTAAGTCTGGGAACAGAAATTGACATATTAATCAAATTTTTTCTTTGGTCAAAGTAAAACATGTCCAACAACTTAAAAATGGTGGATGGAATTGCCATATTTCTATCAATGTTATCTTTGGTCAAAGTAAGTTTTATGTCCAAAACATTTACATGGTGGATGGAATTAGAAAATATTCTTCAATTTATCTTTGGCAAAAAAAGATCTGTCCCAACAACATTTACATGGTGGATGGAAATTGCCATATTACTATCAATGTTATCTTTGGGCAAAGTAAGATCAGTCCAACAAATTTACATGGTGGATGGAATTGACAAATTTCTATCAATGTTATCTTTGGTAAAGCAAGATCATATATCCCAAAAACATTTACATGGTGGAGGAATTAGAAATTTACTATCAATGTTATCTTTGGTCAAAGTAAGATCTGTCCCAAAACATTTTCATGGTGGATGGAATTAGCCAATTATATCAATGTTTCTTGGTCAAAGTAAGGGCATGTCCAACATTTAATTTCATGGTGGATGGAATTAGACATATTCTACTATCAATGTTGCTTTGGTGAAGTAAGATCTGTCCAACATTTTTACATGGTGGATGTTGTATTTGTAAAAAAGTGTTTTTTGAGTCAACTCAACTTTGGAAAAATATGAACAGTTTGGGAAAACAATCCATTAAAAAACAATACAAAAAGATAAAGAAAACTACATCATGATTTAGCAAGTTAAAACAGCCCTTTAAAAAGTCATTTTTGGAGACACTCTCATCCTCTGTCACCTCCAAGATGAGATTTTTGAGGCCCATTTGCTTCCAAAATCGGATTTCCCACCAACTTTATATAAGTCATCTAGGGAGGCAATGACGACGCGTTTCCCCTTTATATGTGCTATAAATGTTCCCATTTTTTTGTTTACACATTAGATATTCCATCACTACTTTGCCCAATCTCCCTTAAGCATGAACGTAAATTAGTGAGGCCCCTCAGTAATAAACACCCCCCTTATCCCCCCCGGAAATTTCCTTAAATGTTTCTTAAATCTAAACAATCAGAAAACTTTGGCTCTTGAAACAAATCGAACAATCAACTGCTTCTTCACTGTCAACCTGTCGGGTTTCCCCAAGGGGGTGACACCACTTATATCTAAAACAGAAAACAGTGGCACTTTAATGGCCTCCGGGGAAAAGGCTTCCTGAGATACCATACCCAACGATTCTTTCCTGATGGTTGGTCTTAAGATTTGTGCTTGAATTATCCCCCCCTGAACTTAAACTCTTACAAACCCCCCCTTTTTTTAGAATCTTGACGTTCTTCTATGTAAGCCATGTGATTAAGCAGTTAACAATTTGGGGTGCGAGGGAAAAATTTTACTTCATACATATACAGTAAAAACCCACTCTGCGCCAATCATTTTCACGACCAACTCAATATTCGGGGACATTTTGTCGGACCCCATATTGTCTCTATAAATTCAATGGTCGCTCACCTCCAAATTTTTAAAACAGGAAAAATTTCGTAAAAAAACCACTACAATAGAAAAAAATTGTAAAATTAGTATTCGTTTGCCCCAACAATGCGAAAAGATTTGGGCCCGTAAAAAAAGTTGATTTGGGAAATTGTCATTTTACAAAACCTTGTTTCGGGGACGGTGAAGGTGCACGTGCCATAATTTTGGAGTTTTGATAACACGGTAGATAAGGGTCCAACGGAGAAAAAAAAAATGGGGGAGATTGGTAATATTACGTAACAGAGAGCAATCTTGGGATCCACGGATGATTTCCTTTTAAATTAACGAATTTTTTTTTTATATTTCCAGCTGGGGCTGCCCCCGATTAGCATAAAAATCACCGTGACGCGTTTTAAATTTTCTAATGTTATGACCGTCGTTAATTAGACAAAAACTTCCCACGAAAAATTTAAAACTAAAATAGAATTACATATCCCATCATATTTTGTCAATCACTTTCATAATACTTTTTCCCAAAAACTATGATTTAAAACAAAAAACAAGATCTTTCATTTCAAAAGAAAATTTTCTTGATTCAAAACGAAAAGGGGTTTAAAGGGCGGAGATAAAAAGATGATTAAAAAGTTATTACTACATCAATTAAATAAACAATCAGCTTAATAAAAATAGAAAAATCAGAGATACTAAAAGGGGGAGACTTTTAATTTGGGATGATATACCATAGATTTTAATTTTAAAAGTGAAAAATAAAAAAGAGGGCCATGATGGCCCTAAAAAACCCCACCTGAGTACCATTGCTACAATTTATTACAAGGTTTTTAAAAAATACAAGAATTCTGATATAACTAAAATTTTTAAAAAATTTTTTGCCCTGACAATACTACAACCAAAATATATAAGCACGGGGGCCCTTTTGGTTTTAGAGGAGGAAAAAACTTAGTGCGGGGTTTATTTATTTTCCCCTTTGGGCCAAAAATTTGAAAATTTTGAAAAGAACCATTAGATGAGCTACATACCAAAAATCTAAGCTATAGGCCTTATGGATTCATAGAAAAGATTTTTTTTTTTTAAAAATTTTCCTATATAACCCCCTTTTTAAAACAAGTTACCCC
>CM037782.1:15558576-15575480 GCA_021229015.1 Solen grandis
CACAAAATCAGTGAAAATGAATGATGGCATTGTTACAGGGACTATGTGAACAAATGCTTGAGGGATGGAATGATCTTCAATACATTACTGTTTGTACATGTGCTATGTTTCAGTTGTCTGTGCTTATATTCACAAAACCTTGTCTAGACTCTTACTAGAAATTCAGACATCAAAGCAGGGATCAATTTTCCGTTGTCTGTCTGTCCGTCCATCGTTGTCCATCACACTTTTTCTGGCAAACACTTTAGCAGGTGACATGTGTTCAAAGAACCTTTTGTTTTCTCCTAACATTTATTTCATTGATAGTTTCTTTAAAAAAAAGGGGGGGGGGGGGGAACAAGCAAGATAAAAGTGTACAGATTTGTGTTCATTTACTACTGTGGGGGTCAAAGTATTTTAAAAAGGGGTAGAAAAACCAAACTTAGCCCTTTACCATATATAGATGCATTTTTACGTTGGGTAAGTTGAGCGAAATCGCAGTCTGATCAGGGTCTCTCTGGTTCATTACAATTTTGTAGCTCAATTGACATAGTCTGCACTGCACCCCCCCAAAAAAAACCAAACAACAACCCAACAAAACAAAACATTGTTCATATCCATTTAAAGTTCAGTGAACTGATATTCTTTTAAATCATTAGTTGTTCTTGAATATTCATGAGGTAAAACGTTTAAAAGAAAAATAAAATAGTGAAAATATTTGTTTAAGATAGTTTTAGAATATTTTGTGAATATAACTCAGAACTTCATATTTTTGCTTTTTCCCCCAAGGGACCATAGATCTATAATTATGTCTTATTACTAAACCAGTGTAAAGCCAGATCAGTCTGCAAGTAAGTATTCCCGATAGTTTACTGGTGTTTTGGTTTTTTAGCCATTATAGAGTCTGAATAAACAAGGAGCAACTTGCAAAAAAAATTAAATGAATGGCCCTGAACTGGATGGGCCCTTTTTCTACAAAAGGACAGTTATAAATAGATGAATCAATGTCTCAGGTTCTTGATGACAAATGAAACACATTTCACTTTCTTTTATCTCCATTTTTTTCAAACAAATAATTCGTACCTAAAATTCTATGATTGATTTACTTTGAAACCATTGCAGAGAAGTATCTTTGCAAACATTTAAAAGGAATATTAAAATTTGTAAAATATCTGAAAAAAATTGTATTTCCACCAATAGTTGTGACCCATTTATCCATGATGTAGGGAAATATTTTTAAGTTTCAAATTATCATAAAATTTCTACATCCTTTTTTATTTTTAAGAAGTATTGATAAAGGAAAGGGTAATAATGGTTTCATCTAATTTGTAAATGGTGAATCAATTTTTATTTTTTTAATATAGCTCTTAATAAGTTAATATACTGGCATATTCAAAAAAAATTAGTTACATGCCCTTTTTTATCAACAAAGTAAAATCAAAGGTTATAAAAGAACCATCTTTAGTAAGGGATCATTAATTGAAGTATATTATTTTCTAGAAATTTTCTTTCTAAAAAAACGCTTTTTCTCCGACCTTTATTTTATGTTGTAAGTTATATTCTTCTGCTACTCTTTTGGTTAGTTGATTTTTTTAGTGATGAAGTAAAAATTATAGTATGAAAAGTATACATCTTTCCAAAATGGATTGCAAATAAGTGCTATTTTTTCTTTGATATACTCTGAACAAATTTTAATTTATTATCTAAACACCTTTTTAATGTTTGTTCAATGTACAAGCTTTTTGCTATTGTTAAATATCATTTTTCTGATCCATGTTGTTTTAAGAGAAATTATAAATTTATCCAAATTAAATCTCCTTAACCCCCCCTTTACTTAATCTCTATATGTAACTTCTCTTCTTTTTCTTATCTGGTTTACATTCCATAGAAAATTGGAAAATATGTTTTGTAAGGAATTGATAATATCTTTGTCTGGATTTGGTAATGCAAAAATAAAGGTTTTAATTTTGAAAGTGCAAGGGATCTAATAACTGTAATTTTGCCTATTGGTGTAAGGTTCTATGTGACCATCTTATAAATAAGTCTTAATTTCTTCAATTTTTTTTATCATAGTTTAATTTAGTTATATTTGTAAAGATCAGTAGTAAAGTTTAAAACCAAAAAAGTGTAAATTCTTATCCCAACATATTTTTATTTTCAGGTACAGGATTGTAAGAACTGTTTTTAATACTGCCGATCCAAATTGCTTTAGTTTTTCCACATAACACAAAGGCCGGAGATATCAGCATGAAAATTTTAAAACTTAAATTCATTAGAAGTGATTTTTCTGTGCCATCAAGAATCAGGGACGTAAACATCACATATTGAGAGATTTTATATTCCACATTACCACATCTTATGCCTTTAATATCTTTTTTATCTCTTATAAGTGATGCCAACACCTCTGGCAAAAATAATATAAAAATATAAGGTGAAAGGGATCGCCTTGGGACAGCCTCTGTGTAAAAAAGAACCATTCTGAAAAATGCCCATTAACAAAACAGCAGGATTCTATGTTGAATAAAAAGTGTTTATCCTTTTTTAAACAAGGGACCAAAATTAAAAAAGTTTAAAACCTTATTGAAAAAATTCCAAGAAACTGAGTCAAACGCTTTTTTAAAAAACAATTTTAAAAGTATCATTCCTGGTATATTAAATTTTTTTTTGCATAGAACATTATATCATAAAATTAAACGTGTATTTTCACCTATGTACTGTTTGGTACAAAACCAGTCTGGTCTTCATTTATTATATAACCAAGAACTCTTTTTAATCTATTCGCTATTGCTGATGATGCGATTTTATAAGAGACATTAAGTAGTGATAAAGACGCCATTTTTTCAAAAAACTTTTATCTTTATCCCTTTTTGGTATGCATGTAATGACACCCTGCTTTTGTGTGATAGACAATTCCCCCTTTTCTAAGCCATAATTTAAAGATTAACAAGAAATGTGCCAATATCAAACCAGAAAAATTAAAAAACTCAACGGTAAAAACCCGACATGCCTGGGCTTTTATTATTATAATCTTTTTTTCAAAACTTTGAAGACATTCATCTTTGTCATTTTACCTTCTAAAGTTATTTTTTGTTGTTCTGTTAACCTATTTATATTATTTTTATTCAAAATATTGTCTAAATTTATATCTATTGTTTCTTTTTACGTACAATTTTTTATAAAAGTCTTAACTTTTTTCAAAAATTTTGTCCTGAGTATTAATAAATCTCCATTTTTTTTAGTTAGTCTTGTCATGGTTTTGGAAACGCAATTTGTGTTTAAAAGATTACAAAAAGAATTTACTATTTTTCCTCCTTCCTAAACCCATTTAGATCTCGATCTTTTTTTTAATACCTTCCATTTTCTTTTCTCTGATTTTCTTAAATTCTTCTTGTTTTTCATTTAATAGGTTTTTGGATTTATGTAAAGATCTTTTTGTAAAAGATGTATTTCATTGTTTAATATTTTTTCTGTTTCAATTTCATTATTTTTAACCCAAGAACAAATATGCAATTGTTTCTCCCCTTAAAACTGAACAGCAATGTTTCAAAAAACAATTGATCATTAATTGTAAACTCTATTTCTTCATTTGGATGTTTTCTATATTTCTTTTATGAAATGATTAATTTGGGATTATAAAACTTTTTAGTTTCCTATTTTCTGTTTTTTTTTTAACATATTCAGGATCCTTAAGTAAGAATTATTCATTTTCCGTATGACCTCCATGTTTAAATTTTCCAAATCTAGAATAAGTTTAATAATAAGTAATCTGTTTCTATAACCGGTATTATCTGAGCATTAATACATCCACTATAAAAGTGTTAGATATAAAAAGAAATCAAGGCGTGCTTTTTTTATTTGAAATTTTTTTTTTTAAACCTGTATATTCTCTTTATCTATATTTAAGTCTCTCCAAACATCTACAAGATCTAGTTCTATAATACTTTTTCAAAATGGTTTCTCTAGCTTTCGGGATTATTAATATTAAAAAAATTTCAAAACAGTCAATTTTAGAGTTAAAGGGGACTAGGTTGAAATCTCCTGCTTTAATACGGGGGTTTTTTTAATTCATTAATTTTGTTCTGAAGTGAAATGTAGAAGTCTGGTCTGTCCTGATTGGGACCATATACATTTACCAGGGTTAATCCTTTACTGAAAATTGAACAATCTAATAAGAGTAAATTACCCCCCTTATCACAATATCTTGAGTGCAGAGTAAAATCAAGATGTTATCAACAAATACTCCACTCCTCTAGAACTACTATTAAAGTTGCTATATAACTGTAAAACCATATTCCACATAAATATTGTTCATATCTTCGTCCCAAATAAAGTGTATCTTGTAAGAAATAAATATCCCCTTTTTTTTTTTTTAGATAATTAAATACATCTCTTCTTTTGTTTTGTCTCTTAAACCCTTGGCTTTTATGGAAAATATTGTTAATTTATCAGTCATTTGAATATACAAATATATAATAATGGTTCTTTTAGGTGTTGACATCAATACAAAAAGAAAACTTTAAAAGAAACCTTTTTTAAAACTATAAAGACACATGTATGACTATTCACATTTGTTTTTGTTACTAACAAACATCTGTAATCAATAATCAGCCTCATAAAACATCATATAAACAATTTTTATCAGTCAATGTGGAGTTGAGTTGAGATAAAAAAAAAAATATATAAAAAAAACAAAAATCAACAGCAAAACATATTTTCCTTAAAATATTACGAAAATTTTCCAGCATCCTGGAACAGAAAAAAAAAATCTGTGGGGCTTTGAAAGTAGTAAGCAATTTCCAAAAAAATATATCTATATAAGCACTTGCCATAAATACATTATTTTTTTTTTTTTTTTTTAATATTACATGGTTACAAACGTTGCTCTTGATCCATTCAGTGCCGTTAACGAAACAAGCTGCAAGTATAAAAATTATATTTTACATTAAGATTTCACAATGATTTTAATATCAGGCCCTGATTATATGAAGTTAGGAAAAAATCTCGTTATGAGGAACAACTAATAAAAATCCCAATACAAGCAGAAACAAAGATAATTTCAAATTCAAATGCACAAAGAGAAAAAAACAAAAAAATGATAAGTACAATTTATGAGGAGAGCAATATCCACCACAACCAGACTCTTATACTGTAAAAAAAGGCTCGAGCCAACATAAACAAATATTCACGTGGTGCTGTTTTTCAGGTAATTTTACTTCTCCGCGTAGCCGGTTCAGCCTATCTAAAAATAGAAGTGTAATATCTATTTTTGGGCTATTTAGAAACTCCGTCCCGTGTTATTTCAAAGGACAGTACTTTAAGCCGTTTATTTATTAGTTATATATTCTCTCATTTGGACTTTTTATCAAATTTTCTTATATTTTGTTTTTTTAGAAGAAAAGTAAGTCATGTTTAGCAAATATGCAGGTTTACATCATATATAAGTAAAAAAAAAAAAAAAAAAAAACACACAACAAAAAACATGGGAATCCTGCTATAAACCATTTAAAATTTTTTTTAAACGGAATTTGTATTTTATTTGGATCAAAAAATAGCTATAATATCTTTTTACTGGTATCAGTTAATAATACCCACAAAAGACTATGAATATCTCGCATGGAATCAAACTACGAAATCTTCAGGTGATATAAAGAGAGAAAAAAAAAAAACCTTTTTCTACCAACTAACTTTTAAATTTATGTAGAAAAAAAAGAAAGAATCCAAAATTTTTTTTGTTTTACCTTGGCAGACTTTTGACTCTTCCCCTTTTGGGTGAATGCTGAAACCCCAAAATAGAAAAGTTTAGATTCATGTATATAGAATCACGAATATTTCTCAAGGATAGCACTAACAGTTTTACTCCGCGGGACTCCCCGTCCGGCCCGTTTTGGGGGGGAGGGGGGGGGAAGGGGGGGGGGGGGGGGGGGGGGGGGAACAACTTAGGGGGAAAGGGGGGGAGATAGGGGGAAAAAATTTAAAAAAAGGGGGTTATTTTAAAAGGGGGAAGGGGGGGGGGGGCCCGGGGGGGGCCTGGGGGGGGGGGGGCGGGGGGGGGGAAACGGGGGGGGGCATGGGGGGGGCTTGGGGGGGAAGGGGGGGGGTTGGGGGGGGAAACTGGGGGGGGGGGGGGGGGCAAATTTGGGGGGGGGAATAACGGGGGGGGGGGGGGGGAAAAGGGGGGGAATCCAGGAAGGGGGCGGGGGGAAAAAAAAAGGGGGGGGGGGGGAAAAAAAAAATTGGGGCTTGGGGGGGGGGCTGGGGGGGGCATTTGGGGGGGGGGGGGGGGGGGGGGAAAAGGGGAAAATTTTCCTTTTTTAAATCCCCCCCAAAAATAGTGGCCCAAAAGGAGCACTCATTTTTTGAAATTTTTGGGAAAGGATTCCTGTTTTTTGCCAAAATTTAACCCCCAAATTTTTTCCCTTTTTTTTAAACAAAATTAACCCCAAATTTCCCTTTTAACCTTTTGGCAAAAAATTTGAAAGCCAAAAAAATTAATTTTAATTTTACAAAATACATTAAATTTAATTTTTATAAGGGGTTTTAATTGTTAATTAAATTTTAAATTTTTAAAAATAAAACCCAGAAGGTTCCCCAAACTTAAAAATTGAAAAAAAATTGAAAGCTTTTCTTTGGGTTTTAAATTTTTTGTAGAAATTTGTTTCAATTTTTTCAAAAGTATTTTGAAAAAAGGGTTTTTGGGGGCATCATTTTTCTTGGTTTTGTTAAAGGGAAACCAGAAATAAAAACCCAAAAAACAAAAATTCATTTTTAAACCCCCCGTTTTAAAACTATTAATTTTTTAAAAAAAAATGTAAAAAACCGGCAATTTTTAAAATAAACAAAATTTTTTTAAAAAATTAAATATTTACCAAACAAAAAATTAAATGATAATTTTTAAAGGTTTTAAAAAAATGGGTTTTTTTTTTTTGGGGGGGGGGGGGAAAATCAAAAATTTTTAAAAAATAACAACTTTTTTTCCCCAAATAAATTGATTTTTTTTTTAAAAAAAAAAACTTTTAAATTTTAAAAGGGAAAAATTTTTTGGGGGGAACTTATAAATTTCAAAATTTGAACTTAAACCCTTTTTCAAAAAACCCTTAAAAATATTTTTTTTGTAAAAAAAAAACCTTTTAGATTAAATTTTTTACCCCTTTAACCCGGTCAATCAAAAAAAAAGAAATGATTTTCCCTTTTTGTTTGGGGAAATTTTCCCGTTTGTCCAACAAAAATTTTTCCCCATGCAAAAAAAAAATTTTTTTAATTAAAATTTTTAAAAAATTTTTTTTTTAAAAAATTTATGCCTGTTTTTAAACCCAAAATTTTTTTTTTTTTTGGGGGGGGGGGGTTTTAAAAAGTTTAATTTGGAAATTTTAAAAACAAATTTTTTTTCCCTTGGGAATTAGAAAATTTTTTATCTCCAAAAGAAATAACCCTTTTTTAAAATTTTTTAAATTTTTTAAACTTTTAAATTAAATTTTGAAAACTTTTTTTTGGAAAATTTAAAAAATTGTTTTTTTGTAAATTTAGGAACCTTTTCTATTAAATTTTTTTAACCCTTTTTTCCCGGCCTCAAGAATTTTTTAGGTTTATTTCTTAGGTTTTTTTGGCCCTCTATTTTAAATTATAAAAGGTTTTTTTTTGAAAACCCCCTTATTTAAAAAAATTTTTTTTAAAACAACCCCCCCCAAAAAATTTTCCCCAAAAAGAAGCAAAATTTTTAAATTTTTTGGGGTTAAAAAATTAGGCAAGTTAGGGTTTAAAAACCTTTTTATTAAAAACCCCCTTTTGGGCAAGGGAGAAATGGGTTGGGAAAAAGGTATTGGGTCAGAGTTTTTTTTAAAAACAGGGAAGCCACAACCACAAAACCCAAAACCTGTTTTTTTTTTTTTCCAAAAGGCTTGGGGTGGGAATATTTTTATTTAAATTTTCAAAAAACCAAAAAAAACCAAAAAAAATTGCCCCAAAAAAATTTTACCTGGGCAAAAAAAAAGAAAAAAATTTTATTGTAAATTCCGGTTGTGTTTCAAAATCTTTAAAAGGAAAGGGGGTTGGGAAAAAACCAAACAAAGAAAAACCTTTTTTTAAAAAAAACTTGGAACCTTTTAAATTGGGTGCCTTAGTAAAAAAAACCCGAAAAATTTTTTAAAAACAAGGAATAAAAATTTTATCCGAGCTTTGTCGGTTTTTAGTCTCATTTTACAGGTGTTTAAGGGCCTTTCTCCTAAAAAGTATTAGCATACGGGCAGGTTTTTGTCGGACACCGCTGGGGACCGTGGTGGTTGTAGTGGTTCATTACCGGTGGCGGCTTAGACTTTTTACGTTTTTTGCAGAAGGTGATATCGTGGTAGGTCAGTGGCCCGGGTTTGGGGCCCGCAAGGTGATGCCACTGACCAAATTGCCCCGAAAAAGGCAGTAATAATAATGGTATTTGAACTTCTTGGGCCATCCTGTGGTGCCCTCATTTTTTTTTCTTTTCCCTAAATTGAAGTTTGTTTGGAATTAGCAAGGGTAAGGGGGGTTTTTGTTTGTGTTTTGTACTATGTAAATTTAATGAAAAGCCCAAAAATCTGGGTTTGCTTTCTTCCCAGGGATCTCCCGGTGATCAATGATGTGGGTATTTAGGGTAGGGGTTTTCCCGCAGGTTTTAAATCCATTACAGATCAATTTCTTTTTTGTGTGAAGGGATTTGGGTTTTTTTTTCTTCACCCGCAAGGATGCAGGGAAACGGTGAAACAAAATCCTATGAAAGAGAGCGACACTGAGGGAAATTTTGTTTTTTCCCCGATTTGCCCCGAATCCACTGTGAGATAGGAACTTTTTTTTATTTCTATTGTTTTCCCCATCATTTAACCCGATTGATATTTGTACATGTAAAATATTTTCCATTTAAATGAAATGGGGAAAAACCATGTAATTTATGATGGGATGAGTTTCATTCCAGATTAAAAGGGGTGATAACTCTCCCTTAAAAAGTTTTTTTTTTTACCATATTTTTCCCTTTTAAAAAAACCCTTCCCTTTGATGCTTCTTATTTTTTTTTTTTTTAAAAAATGAAACATTAAGGGTAGAAACAGAAAAGTGCTTAAACATTGCATTGAAAATTTTATTAAAAAATATATATAATATATATTATATATATAAATAATAATTTTAAGAGTTTTAAAACCCCGGGAAAGTTTCAATTTAGAACATTCCTAAAAATTTTAAAGCTGATTTTTCTGTCCCAAAGGCCCCGCTTTTGTCAGGGCCTTTTTTTTTAGGTTTTCCCGACGGAAAAACCTGCTTTGAAATTCTGGGTTCTTCTGAAAAATTTGGAGTCCCCCGTCATATCATTCCCAAAATGATTTCTTTATTCATATAACTTTTGGGTTTTTCATCATGATTCACAAAGAGGGGGACTTAAAAAAAGTTTATAAAAATGATTTCCCAAAGGGTTTTCCCAAAATATTTGGTGTTCAGTTTATTTTTAAAACAGAAAAAAATAAGTGCCCCCAAAAGAAACCCGGCTTTTTTAAATTTGGACTCCCTTCTGAAATTTTTGGGGTCCTCGGGGTCCCCGGGCACTGTTATGGGGATTTTGAATGCACAGTTTTAAAAATTCCCGTTTCAGATATAAAACAAACCCCCCAATTTAAATAATTATATGATTGGGGTTTAGCCTTTTTAATTTTTTAAAACAGTATAAAATGACAACACAAAAAAATGAAGCAAAATAAATTTTTTCCCTTTGTAATTTTGGGAAAAGGGCCCAGCCCAATTTTACAATGGGGAAAAATATATTTGTATTCTCATTTTTTGGGGCAGGGGGGGGTTTTCAGTAAGGGTAAATTTTTGGGGAATATGTTTGGGTTAAAATGTTGGGTATAAAAAAGGGAAATTAACGTTACGGAAATTTGCCCGTGTTTCATATCGCAGAAACATTGATTACGAAGATACAGATATTTTTTAACATATTTCATTTTTTATTAATGAATTTGGGAAAGTGATTTTTTTTTCCAAATTTTTTTTAAAGGGATTTTTTTTTTTTTGATTTTTAAAAAAGAGTGATTTTATTCCTGAAATTTAGTTGATTTTGACTTAATTTGGGTTCCTTTGGTGGGTTTTTTTTTTTTTTAAATTTTTTCAATTAAAAATGTTGTGGTAAACATTATTTAATTTTTTTTAAAAAATATTTTAAATTTTTTTTAGGGTGGTTTTCTTTGGAAAAAAATTAAAAAAGATTGTTCTCCAAACTATTTAAAATTTAAATTTAAATTTTTAAATTTTAAATATTTTTTTGGACGGGGGGAAACATTGACCCCTTTGCTTAAAGACAAATTGGCAATACAGGGTTTTCCCAAAAGATTTCTCAAAACGTCATGTGACCCCCGGAAAACAGGGAAAAATAACCCGATTATTTTTGGGGGCATTAGACGATTTTGGGGGCAAAATGGAAAAAGTTTTTGCATCATGAAAACCTTTTAATGTTAATGTTTTTTTTTTTGATCATTTGTTTTGAAATGCTTTTCCCAAAAGAACTTTTATTATTTATACTGTGGTCAGTACCTTTTTCTTACAAGTGTTGTGTTATGGAAATTTTGGGTTTATCTTATATGTTTTTTTTAGTTTTAAAGGTGAATTGGCTGAAGTTAACATTTCCATATGATAATTTTTTTTTGTATAAAAAGTTTACAATTCCCAAAAAATTGTTTCATGTTTGGAAGAAATTTTCAGAAACTTTTGATTTAATTTTTTATCTTTTTAAAATTTTAAAAAAGGGCTTATGATAAACAGTACAGGGGAAATTTATTTAATACGCCACGGGGCGTTTCTTCTTTCCCTGATTGTATTTCAGTGGATGATCGGGAAAAAAATGAATGTTTAAAACTTCAAAAATATTTTTACTCAAGGGGGTTTCTTTTTTTTTAATTTTTTTTTAAGGGTAGTTATGAAAATAAAAAAAAACATATTATACTATTTTTTATTTCAGGCCCTTTTCTTTTAGACATGGGGCCAATTGCATTCATCAATAAAATTTTTTTTCCTTCACTGTAAATTGGGGCTTGATTCCCCCCTTTACTTTTGTGGAGTAAATAAAGAACCTGAAACGTAGACATAAAGGGGGCCTTTTAAACTGTTTGTCTCCCCCGCTCCATTAAATTAGTATTTAAATTTTTTTTTCCACAAAAAGTTATGATGATTTAAATATTTGAATTGATTTTCCCCTTTGCAGGGACTTCAACACAACAAGTCTCATTAAAGGGTGAAGGGTGGGGTTTAAATTAAAATGCAGGGGTTTAGATTTTAGGGTGGCCACAATGGAAGTTTGATGTTAAAATGTGTGTTTGCCCCTCTTGTCCCGGGTTTTTCTTGTCTAGGCTCTAATTAATACGAATTGCCGGGTTTAAACTGATGTTTTCCCGGGTTTTCTTTCTAGGCTTAAATTAGATACCCAATTTCCCGGGTTAAAACTGGGTTCCGGAAATTTTTTGTCTAGGCTCTAACTTGATTTCGAAAATTTCCAGTTAAATTTTTGTTTCCATTTGCTTGTCTAGGCTCTAACTAGATACAATTGCCGGGGTTTAAACGGGTGTTCCGGGGTTTGGGTTTTTCAAACTCTAACTTATAGTTTCCCGATTGCCGTTAAACTGATTTTCCGGGGTTTGCTTGTCTAAGCTCTAAATTAGATACGGGAAGCCGGGAAATTTTGGGGGGGAATTTGGGTTTCCCCCTTTAAGGGGAAACCCGAAACATTGGTTTTCTTGTTACAATGTTAAATATTTTTTTTTTGGGGGAAAGGGGGAAAACATAATTTGGGGAAAGAGCTGTTTTTTTTTTCCCGGGAAAAAAACGAGTCCCCAAGTAATTTTCAGAAAGATTATTTAGTATAGGGGGGGCCCAAAAAATCCCCCAAATTTTGCATTTTTGGGGGGGGTTGTTTTTAAAAAAAGGGACTTTTTGGTATTACATGAAACTTCAAACCAAACTAAATCGTTTTTGCTTAAAAAAGGGGGGGGTGGCTTTTGGGAAAAAAAAAAAGGGCAAAGCAATGGGGGGTTTTTAAAAATTTTTTTTTTCTTTTGATTTTTTTTTCTTTTTTGGGCCCTTTAAATTTCCCCGTCCCTTTTCCCCTCTTCTAACAGGGGGAAATTTCCCCCGTTTAAAGTTAGGAAAAGTAATACTACCCCCCTTTATTTGGGCAGCAAAACCATTTTGGTTGAATTGGGCCTTTTAACACCAAAATTTTTTGCTTAGTTTTTTTTTTCCCCCTTTTTTTTTGGGTTTTTAATTTTTGGGGTAAAATGAAGAAATTTTTTAAAAAATTTTAAAAATTTTTTTGTTTTAAAAAAAACAAAAAGTTTTTGTCCCAAAAAATTTTTTTTTAAAACCCCCAATTTTGGGGGTTTTTTTTTTTTATTTTTTTTTATAGCATCATTTTTTAAAATTTTAAATTTTTTTTGGGATTTGGTTTTTTTCAATTTTTTTAATTTTTTTTTTTTTTTTAATATTTTTTTCTATTTTCCCCGGTTTTTGGGGGGCATCATTCTTAATAAAATTTTTAAAAAATTTTTTTTTAAAAAGATAAACCCTTTTTTAAAGACAAAAAGATATGACAAATTTGCCCGGGGAAAAAAAAGTTTTAAAAAAAAAATTTAAAAAAAAAAAACAATTAATTTTTTTGAATAAAATTTTTTTTTCCGACAAGATTCTTACAGAAAATATCTTTTTAAACCAAATGGCATTGTCATCTGTCCCGTCTATTTAAAAATTTTTAAAAAAAAACTTTTTAAACGGTTTTTTACAAAAAATGTAGTTGGGGGAAAAAGACACAACCATTTTTTTTTTTTGTAAAAAACCTTTTTTTTAATTTGGTTTTTGGGAAAACTACCCCCCAAAAAAATTTCCCTTTTTTTTTTTAATTTTTTGGGTTAAAAGATATACATTTTTGACATTTTTTCCACTTTTTTTACTTTTTTTTCAAAACCACATCCTGGATTTTTTTTTTTTCTGATAAAACAACCCCTAATTTAAAAAAAGGGGTTTATGTACAAAAGGATTCCCTACTTTTTTAAAAAAAATTATTTCAAAAAAATTTAAAGGGGGTTTTTAATCAGATTTTTAAATAAAATTTAAATTTACTTGGATTAAAACTTTCTTTAAAAATCCAAAGTCTTTAAAGGGTTGCTTTCTATAAAATTCTCATGATCCCTTTATGGAAACCCCCATCCCAATTTTTTAAAAAAAGGGTTTCCTTAAATTTTAAAAAAAAAACCCCTTTTTTAAAAAAAATGAATCAAAGTTTCAGGGGGTAAGCAGAGATTGATAAATTTTCACAAAAATTAGTTTTTTGACTTATTTTTTAACCCCCTTTTTTTTTCTAAATGGGGGGAATTGGGCTTTCCCCCTTTTTTTTTTTTTGGGCTTTTCCTTTTTTTTTTTAAGGGGGTGCCCGGGGGGGAAAATTTAAGGACTGAAATGCGAACAGGGAAAAAAACCCTGATCCGATGCCAAATGTGGCCCTTTATTGCTGATCCTGACTGCCCTGGGCCCCCAAGACAACAAAAAAAGGGCCCTTTTTTTAAGGGGTTTAAAAAATCAAAAATTTTTTTTGATAGATTTAAGGCTTTTGGGGAATGTTTTTAGGGAAAATTTTTTGTTTTTGTACAATTCAAAAAATTTTTTTTATATAAAAAAGTCACAAAAAACTGAATTTTTAAAAATTTTTTTTTTTTTCCCCCTTTTTTTTAAAAAAGCATATACTTATAAGTGGGGAGTCCTGGTAATTTCATCTTTTTCCTTTGAAAGTTTTTCTCATTTTAAAAAATGTTGAAAAACATTTTTTGTTTGCACATTCGATGAAATATGTTTTTAAAAAGTGTTTTTCCATGAAAATTAAAAAGAAAACAAAAAAAAATTTTTAAAATCTATTTTGGGTTTTGGGTTTTGGGGTTTTTTGAACCCCTGTCTTTAACAAAAATTGGGTTTTAAAAAAAAAAAACTATTTTTGCAAAAACCCATTCATTGACCCTTTTTTTTTCTTAAATCCTTTTTTAAAAATTTAAAGGGAAATTTTTTTACTAATTTTAAAAATTTTTTAAAGGCCCCCAAAATTTTAAAATTAAACCCGGGTTAAACCCCAAAAAAAGGAAAAAAAAACCCATAAACCTTTTAAAGGGGTTTGGGTGTTTTTTTTTTTTAAAACCCACAAAAATTTTTTTAAAAAAAAAAAAAACATAAAAAGAATTTTGCTTGAATAAAAATATATGAATTAAAAAAAAAAGGGTTTTTCCCGCTTTTTTTTAAAATCAAGCTTTTTAAAGGGGGGAAAAAAACAAATTTGTTAAAAAATGGGATTAAAAATTTTAAAAAATGTCGTTTCAAAAAAATGTAACCAAATTAAAATGTATTTTTTTAAAAAATTTTTTTTACCATTTGTAATTCAAAATGTTTTTTTAAAAATTAAAAAAAAAAATTTTTTGTCCCCAAAATGCATTTAAAATACAAAATTGGGCCCCAAAAAAAACCCTTTGTGGGGCCCCCCCAAAAAAAAATCCCAAAAATATCCCAAAAAAGGGGAAATTTATTATATTATTTCTAGATAAAAAAAAAAACAACGGACCCGATTTCCCCTTTTTTTTTTTCAAGGGCATTTTTTTGATATAAATCTTTCCCCCAAAATTTTAAAAAAAAAAAATTTTTTCAAAAAGGGGGTTTTTTCCCTTTAAAAAAAAAGCTTTTTTATTGAAAATTTTTTGGTAATTTTTTTATCAGGAAATTAAACCAAAAATAGGGGAAAGTTAACCCATAAACTTTAAAGGGCTCAAGGAAATTTAACCATAAAATTGAAATTTTAAAAACCCTAAACACTTAAAAAGGATTAAGGAAATGTTAAAACCATAAAATGGAAAGTTACCCTAAACACTTAAAGGGGATTAAGGAAATGTTTTCCAAAAAATGGAAAATTAAAACCATAAAACTTTAAAAAAGGCTCAAGGAAAGTTAACCTAAAACATTTTAAATTAACCCCCAAACAATTAAAGGGCATCAAGGGAAATGTTAACCTATAAATATGGAAAAGTTAAACCCCTATAACAAAGGTCACATGGAAAGTTAACCTACAAAAAGGAAATGTTAACCCAAAACACTTAAAGGGCATCAAAGGGGAAAGTTAACCCAGAAACATTAAAAATCACAAGGAAATTTAGCCTATAAAACTTTAAAGGTCATCAAAGAAATATAAACATTTAACAACTTTGACTTGTTTTGGAAGTGTCACACATACACAAGGAAATAAAACACGAGGAGTCTTTGAAGGACTGTTAATTTTAACAACAATAAATTTTTCCCCCCTTTTAAACTTTAAATGACGTCAAAGAAGTGTTAACTTTGAACAACATTTACCCCCAAAAATGAAAAAAATTTTATAATTTTTCATCACATACATCAAGGAAAAATAAACCGAGGGCCCTTTTAAGGGCTGTTAATTTGTAACAACATAAATTTTACCCCATTAAACTTTTAAATGAGCTGTCAAAAAAGTGTTTAAATTCGAACAACAAAGACCCCTCATGAAAATGTTATAAGAATTTATAATTTGTCATCACATACATCAAGGAAATATAAACACTGAGGGGGGCCTTTGAAGGACTGTTAATTTGTAACAACATATGGTCACAGGGGGAATATTTTACCCCATTTAAACTTTAATATGAGCTGTCAAAGAAGTGTTAACTTCGAACAACACTTGACTCCTCATGAAAATGTTATAAGAATGGATAATTTCAGAACCTTTTTACAGTGTTGCCTCTAGGACGTGGGGTTGCAGGATTCCCACTAATGGATAGTTCCCTGGCCCAAACTTTTATTTGAATAAAAATTGGTTTTGCCACAAACAATGACATGTGCTCCTTTGTTACTATTGTGTTTGTGGGACAAAATCTAACTGTAATCGATTAAGATATGCTAATAGGTGGGTCATGGGACTGTGCATTTTCTGCAAACTCCTACATCAAGAAATACTAAAGAGCCATCATGGAAAAGTTAACTTATTCAGGAAATATTGGTTTGGATAAATTAAGACCATATACATCTTCAAGCGTACTGAAATAACCAAGTTAGATGACTTAAAGTTGAAATAAATGCAGATTATTGGCCTTCTATTCGACTAAAAATTGGTTAAAGTTTTGTGTGCAGGTACTATCAAAGTTGAATCCCTAAAGACATTTTACATATATTGGATGGAATCTTTAAATATGTGGGGCCTCCGTGGCCAAAAGGGTAAAGTCGCTGACTTTCACACTCACTCAGCCCTTCACCGCGTGGGTTCGAAGCCCGGCAGGGTCATTCGGATTTTCATATGAGGAAGCCTACCAGCTGGCCCACTGACCTCATACTGAAACTATTCGACCATACAGTCGCGCCAATTCTATTATACGGATCTGAGGTTTTTGGCTATGAAAACACTTCGATTCTTGAAAACATACACTGTCGTTTTCTGCGTCGAATAACTAGAGCAAAACAGTCTACTCCTTTAAATTTTCTGTATGGCGAACTGGGGAGATTCCCTTTGTCTATTCTAATCGATACCCGCATGGTAAAATTTTGGGCAAGTCTCCTTATGGGCAAACATAACAAAATATCTTATAAAGTTTACTCATTTATATTAAACGAACATCATAGCTACAATTTTAAATGGGACATTTGGTTAAACCAAAACATAATAGATCTTAAAAATGTCCATAAGATTGTCAAACGTACGCTAATAGACCAATTTAAGCAAAATTGGCATTCCGAATTATCATTGTCAAATAAAGGAAACACATACTTAAATATTAAAGAAACACACACTCATAACCTAGAACCATATTTCAAACATCTAACTAGGAAAGAAATATTCAATATATTTAGATACCGTACAGCAAACCATTCACTTCCAGTAGAAACCGGCC
>CM037782.1:15575580-15625580 GCA_021229015.1 Solen grandis
CTTTAACACTCAAGGTACACTCTTTATGTTTGACTTGTACTTGACAATAAATTAAACAATTATCCCCAACCACGACATACCACAGTTGTAAAAAATGGTAAGGGTATAGCTCCTTTGCTTGGCGCTCAGCATATAAGGGTAGTTCCACTATATCTGTCTCAAGCAGACATTGTCTTAAAATGACTGAATAATGTCAGGAATGTTAACCCTTTCCTCATATAGACTCATTTTGACGCACTCAATAGGTACCACATAAAGCCTGATCTGCAGAAAACCACATTAAACCTTACCAAATTTAATTACAAAATCCTCATTTCCAGACCACTGAGGAGCAGCGAACAGCATAAAACCTGATCAGCCTGCGAGTTACTCGCAGGCTGATCTGGTTTTATGCTGTTCGCATAGGTCTTTTCATGGTTTCCTCTATGAGAGAAAGGGTTAAACCCTATAAACAAACAAATATTAATCTGACAATGTAAACTGCATTAACCTACAGTCTTTTGTTTTGGTGAATTTACAACCTTCTACAGGTGGTTTCCCCTAGACAATAACTCACATTTTTTTCAGCAACATAATCACCTATTTTCCCGATGAAATAGGGTGTTTTTTTTCTCAAAAGGAATGTCTCATGTAATTTTAATAAAATGTGTGTCATTCTTAAAATTTAAATGTTGATTTGAAACTTTCTTGGATATATATGCCACCTATAATAAGAGGATTTATTGTGTCACCTGCTGTAAGCAGAGTTGACACATAGGGATCACTTTTCTGTTGTCTGTCCGTCCGACTGTCTGTCCATCATACTTTTTCCGTCACAATTTAGCAGGTGACAAATGTGTTCCAAAGAACAATCTTTTTGTTGATTTTCAACATTTTAGTTATCTTTTACTTTCCCAATTTTTGAATAATTATTTTCAACACTAACTTTCCCAATAAGAAAGCCACAGGTAGTAAAAATAATCTAATAAAAAATCACTGAAAAAGTTTGCGATATGTCTGGCAATCCTGTATTTATCCAATCAAATATCAAAAATCTTTTGCCAAGAGCAACTATAAGTATTGACCAGGAAAGACAGTCTGACATCCCATAATACTTCTGCCAATATGGCCGCCAGGAGGAAGTGTCAGACGTAAAACCAGCTGACGAAGACAGGCAGGCAGATAGGCACTCCAAACACCATGGTGATATTGTATCTGATAGATTGGCCATATTCTATTTGATAGATTGATCATTAAAAGGAATATCCATCACTTCCAGGCAAAAATCTTACTTGTATACATGTGTAAGTCAATCAAATGTAAAGTTAAATGAATAATGTAATACTTCTAAACACAACTGATTAACAAAGATAATTTATTGGCTTTCCAGTACATCTTTAAATGACTAGTCTATGATATGTTGATCTTGCCTTAATTTTAATGTTAGGCCTCTTTTTGTATGTTTTTGATTGAAAAAACTGCATGGTCATTTTCTAAAATGAAAATAAAAAGAACAGTCATTTCATTTTCTTCCCTGCAGATCAATGAATGGGGGAATTATACATGTCTCACTTTCCCTTTGAATAAATTTTCAACAAGAGTGTTGCATTCTTGTCAATATATGCCTTACAGTTAAATCATTATTCACTGAAATTGTGTGTGTAAAATATATATATGAGGTTTTAATGAAATGCCTTCAAAAGTTTGCATACTCATTATGTTATTAAAGTGATTATAGTGTGTATATATCAAAATTCGAGGGCCTTTATAACACTAAAATGATATATAGACTGATATCCTTTGTAACAAAGTGAAATAGGTAAAATAAAAAATTGTTGCCTCAGAAACGGGCCAATCTTTACAGTGAATGTCTGTATTTCAACAGGTAAAATGTTTCTCTCCTCAAACGTGACCCCATTTTAGCAATGGAACCCTGAAAATATATATTTTTAGAAAAATAATCGCCAAATTGATGTATCTTATTTAAATAGTTTTATGAAACTGGCTTAAAGTGTAATTTGATAATCTGGTTATATAAGCATTTCCATTTATTTATTTTAAGTTTCAATTTTCTGGAGATATAGGACATATTGAATTTAATCAGAACAAAATCAGTAAAAATCTAAATTTGTATATTTTAGTCAAAAATTCAAATCAACTGAAATTTTTAAACTGAATAAAATCCCCTTTAGCGATTTTAAATGTTTATTTTTATGATTTCTGTGGATTACCAATTGATAGGTCACTGGGTTAAACTATTTAAAATAGTTGATGATATCGGTTACCTTTGAATTATTAATCATTAATGCTTCTCATTTTATACATTTTTACGCAAAAGATGTTTCAAAATTCAATAAAACTGATTACATGCTTTACTATACTACACATCTGTAACGTTGAAAAACATATTTTTTAAACATTTCCTATTTAATCGTATTTTATACTATACCTAAGTATTTAACATTTGTAAGCGTCCTGTATGGTGCATTATAGCCTTAATTTACATGTTTTCATACGCTTCAGTAGTTCAATTGTGTCCACAAATGAAGGTTTATATGTTCAGTGCTGAAAACAGGGACAACTGAAACAAATGTATTTGGGAATTTCAATGTCGTCAACATACTTTTTCCTAAAAACACACTAAATCTCATTTCCGGTTTTAAACCTGCAAAAATGGCACCCATCTCCTAAATTGCAGGGAATTGCTGTAAAGATTGGCCCATTTCTGAGAAAACATTTTTTTTTACCTGTTTCAATACATTACAGGCATTTGCTGTAAAGACTGGCCTGGTGAGCAAAGGATATGAAAAATATTTTATGTACAACTACACTTCTAAAGATTTCATTGAAGTTCCCCTAACTGAAGGAACCAAATGTACAAAATTTTGCTAATAGGTGGATAGAAAGACAGATGAACAGATGTAAGACCAGCACTATAAAATGATTTATATACTTAGCCTTATTAATAAAAACTGTGCTGAGAGGAAAAAACATTTATTTCACAAACTCATAATGAATCCTTGAAGAGAGAAAATGTTAATTCATTTTAAGACAAAATGATGATAGAACCTTATATGGCAGCAAGAGACATCAAAAAAGGAAGACAATGTCTTCCAATCCAATGACAACTAGTGCCTAGAGACATATATTCAAAGAATTGAGTTCAAAATCAGTCAGCTACACTAATACCCATAATGGCTGATGCAATATTGACAAAACAAAATATTGAAACTGTATTTGTGTTTCTCCCAGCAACTTATGTGCAAGATGCACAATGGGAATTTGAGCCATTTTAACTTGATCTTTTTTGTATGTTGGCTAGAGAAACAAGACCTTCCTAGAAATACAATACTATGGCAGCAAAAGACATGAAATAAATATATAAAAATATATAAATTGAAAGGGAAATCCTTTGATGTTTCTGATTGAAAGCTAGTGTCGTACATTTCATGACAATTTTACATGCTGGTATAGGGAGGAACTGTAATTCCCAGTTCACGATGTGATCTGGTATTATCCAGGGATGATCTCATATTTTGTGATTAGGAGACACTCATTCACTGTCAGATTGTTGGGGAAACAAGAGAAGACAGTAGGAGACAGTAGGAGACAGTAGGAAACATCAGATTATGTCCTTGCCAAAATCGTCCATGCCATTTCAACATTAATGCACGACTGCACTTTTGTGTTACATTTGAACTCCTACACAGAATTTTATCAAGGCTCTAATGTTTCGACATTGACATTGTCTGTTGACATTATTATTTTTTCAAAGAAGAGTGACTCACAGTGCAATTTTCTATGTAACAAGTCTTTAATGTAAAACGTTCTAACATTTTAACAGAGAAAGCATGAAACTACAATATTATTAGATTTAATGCCAATTCAGAGACAGATCCAGAGATCTGTTGTTTTCAGAACGATATAATGACAGATGAGAGTAAACCTGTATGATCATGAATAGGTCACTTCCTGGCAGGAGTAAAAAAATTATAATGGGCTGAATATAGACTCACACTCACAATATTTGCAGACATTATATACACTGATCAATATACAAAAATCTTTATCTGAAATAGTCAGCAAAATCTTATCACTATTTAAAGAATGTTATACGAGTATGATTATTATGTTTTACATCCCAGAGCAAAGTTTTATTCAGTACAAAAGATTTTCTATGCCTGGTATATAATGATTATGACTGGTAAATTTCAGTCATGAAATTCAGCATCGATCAATCAAATTTACTGCATTCATTTGAATGGGATTTTACAGGAATTATTTTCTATACTACCATAGTGCATGCTTTTGGGCATTTTTTTCCTTCTTTTCTTTTGGACTGAATTGAAGCCTTGTTAATGCCAACAATATCAGATAATACGAAGATACTGACACTCTTATAATCTTCCTATGTTTGTATGCCAGAAAACACAGACATAAGTCACTGATGATGCCAAGTATTTATACGAACATAGCACATGATAATCTGCAAATATCATGTCTTCCAGTTATAAACTTATTGACTACCTGACCAAACTACTACCATTAGCCAGTTATCTTTTGGCAAAAACGTTCATATCTGCACTTAACTGAGCATGATGAATCATTCTATGGAAGAATACTATGAACGTCTCACACTGTTTATAAAGCTCATACATTATGACATCATTTATTTAACAAAACAAAAAGCAAGGTTGAAATTCTTGTAACTCTTACTGATTCAGATCTGTGTAGTTGTTTGTAATAGCAGGGAGTCCAACTAACAGAACAAACATATCAACCACAGGTTCATTTGGCATTTTCCATTGCAATGCTGAACTCTGATGTCTGGTACAAGCATCAGTTTAACAAATTTGATGAACTGCAATCAATAGTGTTCGCAACAGTAAATATTTTCTGAGTAAATATAAACATGCCAGGTCATCAGAAAGCTGCTAGACATCGATATGAAAGTGCAAAATTACACCAACCCATCACGCCAAGAGGTCTTCAAAGCTGACAGACCAATTTCATAGAGCTAGTCTTTGCTATCTCTTCTGACAAACCATAAATACACAGAAGCCTTCATATTAATACTGCTCACTCTCCTCAGTACTTTGAAGATAAGGATGAAAGCCCTGCTGGGACTGAAATTCACTTTCAGTCTGTTCTGGCATTAAATGTGTTTTATGACATTCCATGATATAGGGATTCTAATGCCCACAGTAAGGTTTGATTCGGTAAGAATGAATACTATATGATCATGAAATGTTTACCAAATCATGGCCAATAAGTTCATAGTAAGTAAATTTACTTCCACAAATGTTCTACATCATCATTTAAGGCCTATCTATCCCTTTGTATCTTTGGTGTGTATTGCGACTTAAATTGTGATTTAACGAATAATTATTTTCCATGATTGCTATGTCAAAGTCTTGACATAAAACTACCTAACTGCTAGTTACCATTAAGTATAAAATAATGTATACACATTTAATGATAGTACAGAGATAAGAAATGAAATGTTTGCTATTAGTAAAACATCAGATTTGCTATCAACGCAAAGCCCCCCCCCCCCCAAAAAAAAAACCAACAAAAAAAACACCAAGTTTTATTAGGAAAGACTGATTTAATGCAGCCTTCACTTAATGCTACATTGGTATCTGATGGTGATGTTTGTCTTCTACAGTTTGAACTTTTTTTTGCAAAGTTCACTGTTTTAATTGAAAATTAAATTAAAAGCAACTGGCACTAAAAAGCTCAAAAGGGATAAAACAAGAGTAAAGTGAAACACAGAGCAGCAAAAAAGAGGTGGGAAAAGCAGATGAAAAAGGCAGCAGAAGTTTAAAAAGTGGTGGGACCGGATAAGAGGTCAAGGTCATATTACAAGCAGCAGGGGTTGTGTCAAGCAAGTCTTGTGTTGTACTGGTTTAGTATATGGAATACAATTTTGTACAATTCAAGCAAGTGAGGCTAGAGACCATACATGAAGGCATATTAGGAAGTGCTAAATGGCCTGCAAAGCAAACTTAATACTTACCAAGAATGGCTACCACAATATCGTCCTTGAGAATTTCAATAGAGCCGCGTGACACAAAGTATAGCGCTGTAAGAATGTCGCCACGGTGGACTAGCGTATCCCCTGGTGGGACATGAGTCGTCTTAAACTTCATGGACAATGCCCGCAAGCATCCCGGACTGGCACCTGCAGCATACACATCATTTAACACCTCCACATTGAAGATCTTGTTGAAAAAAAGAAGCAAAAGCAAGTACCCTAGATAATGGTACCCTGGAAAATAAGCTTACAGCCTTCCTAAATACTTCATCCATATTAAGTTGATGTCTGTCAAATCTCTGACTTGTATACCATAGACTGCAAAAGATCTGTTTAATATCTCATTAAATATGATAATATTATTTTATATGTATCAATCAAGAATTCATTAGTGAAGTGATGATAGGATAGAACCACATAGTTTGGATGTGTAGGACCAATTATCAACAGAATATACTATGCCATACACTGATTAAACATTCTGTCATTTTTTTTTTTTAAATTTAAGCACATGCTCATACTTGATTTTCTTATATATTGGAATAACAGGAGGATAGTAGGGAGCAAAAAAGTAAAACAACAACATTCTTTAGACATCCCCATAAGGCCAAATTGTAGTTCTAGGGCTAGTGAGAATATGGTCCTTAAATTTCAAAACAATGGTGTAAATAAAGAAATGTGAACACAAGTAGTGAGTCCATACCTCTGAATGCAGAACAGCTGTTCAAAAGTGTCCTATTGAGATGGAAACATATGTCTGCCTGGAGACACTCTGGGAAGCTCTTGAGGACCTGCACACAGACACACACAAACTTCCATGGCTTTTCATCAGAATATAATTATGAAGCTGGCTTCACTTGATGACAATGGCAATACATTTTAGAAGCCATAATATGTGATTCAGTCTGGATTTTTTTCTATCATAAAAGTCCACAAATGTGTGTTTAGAGCACAACTTTGCTTATTTCTTCTTTGTAACATTGGAACCGGTAAGAAAACATAAAGGTATTGAAAACTATGACTAGTGGGAGTCCATAACAATTATTTTTTTATATCTGATTCATTAAACAAGAGGGCCATGATGGCCCTGGATCGCTCACCTGAGTATACGGTTACCCAAGGAACATCAGTCTGTATTAAAACATTTTGAAATCTGGCTGGTAGTTTTGAAGGAGATGATCTCTGTAAAGTTCTGCCTAGCAGTTTCAGAGTGTCATTTAAAGATTTCACTAAATACATAAAAGGCAAATTAGCCCAACCCCTGGCAGCCATGTTTTTTTATAGATCGGAATAATTTCAGCAACTTTTGTGTAGCTTCACCAAAATCATCCCTGCCAAATTTAATCAAATTCTGTCCAGTGGTTTTAGAGGAGATGTTGTTTTAAGATTCACTACATACATATAAGGTAAATTAACCCCGCCCCTGGCAGCCATGTTTTTTTACAGATCGGAATAATTTAAGCAACTTTTGTGAAGCTTCACACAAGAGTAATCCCTGCCAAATTGAATTGGCTGGTAGTTTTGAAGGAGATGCTCCCTGTAAAGTTTTATCAAATTCTGCCCAGCAGTTTCAGAGTGTCATTTAAAGATTTCTCTATATACATATAAGGCAAATTAGCCCCACCCCTGGTGGCTATGTTATTTTATGGATCGGAATAATTTTAGCAACTTTTTTTACATTCACCCATTGATCATCCGTGCCAAATTTTATCGATTTCTGTCCAGCAGTTTCAGAGGAGATGTCATTTAAAGATTTCCCTAAATACATATAAAGCAAATTATCCCCGCCCCTGGTGGCCATGTTTTTTACGCATTTGAATAATTTTAGCAACTTTTTTTAAACTTCACCCAAGGATCATCCCTGCCAAATTAAATCAAATTCTGTCCAGCGGTTTCAGAGGAAATTTAATTTAAAGATTTCACTTTATACATATAAAGCAAATTAGCCCTGCCCCTGGCAGCCATGTTTTTTTACGCATTGGAATAATTTTAACAACTTTTGTGAAGGTTCACCCAAGGATCCCTGCCAAATTGTATTAAATTCTGTCCAGCAGTTTCAGAGGATATGTCGTTTAAAGATTTCACTATATACATATAAGACAAATTAGCCCCGCCCCTGGTGGCCATGTTTTAAAATTTTAATTGTAGATTACCCAAAGAACATCTGTACCAAAATATTTGGCCAATAGTTTTGAAGGAGATGATTTTTAAAGTTTTCATAATTCTTTTCTTTCCGTTCCCATGGTAACCAGAGTTCCACATGGATAAAGTTTATTTTAGCAATTTTTGTGAAGGTTCACCCAAGGATCATCCCTGCCAAATTTAATCAAATTCTGTCCTGTGGTTTCAGGGAGATGTCGTTTGAAGATTTCACTATATACATATAAGGCAAATAAGACCTGCCCCTGGTGGCCATGTTTTTTTATGTTTCAGAATGCAACGGACGATGACGGACGACACAGGGCGATCACATAAAAAATACAAATTACTTAATATCATAAATCACAAATCTTTTTAAATCTATAATTATCAAAGTCCTTAAACTTTTATGAACATCATGGTCTTGCTTGCCATGGTAGAAGAATATGAAGATAGAGAAGGAGGGGGAAGAGGAAAAAGAAGTGGAAAAGGACAAATAACAAGAGGGCCAAGATGCATTGCGCTAAGGTAGGCTAAATAGAGGACATAGATGAAGGAGGAGAAGAGGCTGATGGTGACAGTGACAGTAATGGTGGAGAACTGACCATGTTCATATCAATGCCGTTGGTGTAAGACCAAGCATGCTGGAAGTATTCTTCCAGACGTTGCCGCAGAGGGTTCGGAATCTGATGGAATCTAATGAACTCCTTGATACGCAACATCTGTGTGTGATATCGAGACGTTCCCGAATAAAGGCGCTGAATTATGGCGGAAACATTACCAAAGATGCTAGCATACATGAGAGCTGAAACACACCAGAATGTATGTTAACTAATAGTACAGACCTTCAGTGTTTGACAGAAAATTATTATTAACATTTAAATGTACTTTAATATTTTATTTCTTTCACAAAGGAAAAAAAGTATTTATTTGACTATTTTCTAAAAGATCTACTCAAGAATCTGATGTAAATTTCAGTTTTTTGTTGTTTTTTTCTTCAAAATGGACTTTGTAACATAATTTTTTCTTATACATTTATTTCATATTTCTTTCTTCTTTTGTTTCCTGTCAAATAAAATAACCTCTCTGATTAATAATCTAAGCCTTTCTCTCCCTTGTAAATCCTGATTAATAGTTTATTGTTTTTTATTCCTGCCAATAATAAAATTTGATAAACTAGAGCTATCACTGAACGTGTTGTATCTCTTCTGAGTTGATTAAACAATACAAAGAGAAGCTGAACTGCTGTATCACTGAATGTGCCACAATGAGAGAAGATGCAGTAAGACAAAGTGTGATTCCTAAATGGCCCATACTTCACTTTATGAAGCAGGGGTATAAAACACATAAAGTAGACATACTTACATCCTATTAACATGATTAATATACTGAATATTTTCTCTGAGTTTGTGTTAGGGGACACATTCCCAAATCCCACGCTGGTCAAACTACTGAAAGTGAAGTACAGCGCGGTCACATATTTGGACTTTATGGACGGCCCTCCTGTCGAATCATTTCGGTATCGCTGATGTGTTTGACGTCCCAGTTCGTCCAACCATCCTATTTTCGGATACGCTAAATGAGGTCTCTCAAAGTTCCCAATTGCATACCATATACATGCAAGCCAGTGAGCAATGAGGGCAAAGGTTGCCATTAGCAACAACAACATGGCCGCACCATATTCAGAGTATCTATCAAGCTTTCTCGCAACCCTGACCAACCGTAATAGTCGAGCTGTCTTCAGTAGTCCAATCAATGTTGTTGTCTGAAAAAGGAAAAAAAGTGATTTGATACAGTGCAGCTCCATTATAAGGCAACATTTGACATCACAGCGGACAGATTTGTAAGTATTGTGACAAAGTGCTTTGTTTGTGTTTATTTATTTTTATGTTGACTGGGAAACAAGTTCTTACAAATCATACTATAATCCCTCTGAACAGGTGGACCAGTACACTGTGCTTGGGAAAGCTATAAAACAGTTTTCTAATTTTATTCTAAAACCAATCATTGCCTAAATAATTGTTGTAAAAATTGTGCTCTGGGTTTCTTTAAAAATCAGAAAATAACATAAAATTTGCAACCTAACTCCAATTCCACCAACAATACTTATATTACTTAGTCCTGAGTATAGTTAAATTCTTTAATTAGGCAAAAGAGTATTCCATTAATCCTGATTTATGAACCATTCAAATTCAATACATGACTAAATTGAAATAATTACCTTGATAACTAACAATATTTGTAAGACGGTCTTTCATTAGAGAACAAGAATTATAAATTTAGCCCCAAAGTATTTCACCCTTTCCCTCATATAGACTCATTTTGACGCCCTAAATAGGTATCACATAAAGCCTGATCTGCAGAAAACCACAGTTAAACCTTACCAAATTTATTTACAAAATCCTCATTTCCAGACCACTGAGGAGCAGCGAACAGCATAAAACCTGATCAGCCTGCGAGTTACTCGCAGGCTGATCTGGTTTTATGCTGTTCACATAGGTCTTTTCATGGTGTCCTCTATGAGGGAAAGGGTTAAGTATCACTTAGAACTAACAATGTTTGATGGAATTTAACATAGTATCAGTTTTTAACAGCTAATTTTTTTTCTCATTCTTTTGTGTTTTTTTGCCAAGACTTTATTTGCATATCTGCCAAGTGCTAGAAATTCATTTTGAAAAATGTTCCTTTAGTTACTTTTGCCAAGCATAAAGTAACAATATAATTGCCGAAGTCAAATTCAGAAACATGTCTTCATTATTGAATAATAGGCTGAAAAGGAGATGACATGTATGTACAAATACATGTATCATACATAATTATCACTAACAAGCATGGGACCATTGTTGTCTTGATTGTACATTTGCTGATATCATACAAAAGATTTGACAATTCCACACAACATCCAGGTTTTTGTATATTTGCAAACTTTGACCCTAATTTTTAAGTGTTCAGTAATCCAACCAATCAATTTATGCCAATTTGGGTCACATAACTCATTTATATACATAATATTACCCATTAACCAACAAGAGATGTTATGAAATGTCACCAGTATAAAACCTGATCAGCATTGTGGTACCTTGCAGGTTGATCAGGTTTTAAATAAGCATAATGGGGGACCTTGAAACTTGTTCAGACTGATCACTGCTCTTAGAATGATGTGTTTTTTTTTTTCTTCTCAAGTTTAAGTATGTGATGTTGTGAAAAGGTGAAATTGAATATCAACAAAAACATTGGACTCTCAGTCCAATATACCAACAGCGGCATGCTGACATATGGTTGCAAGCATGGGTAGATATCTTAATAGCACACTGCCTTTTATAGCATTGCACACTAGTTCACAATCAACTTTCACAAATCATTGGCAGGAATAGCATTAGGTAATGAGAAATCGAGGTCCATGTAATGAGACAAATACCAACATGTATCCAGAAATAGAAGATATATGGCCATTTAAATGCATTCTATTTAAATTGTACAGGAATATAAAGCTAATATGTTTCTGTGCACACAACCACTGTAATTTATACATGGTACACAAGGCTGGGTTTCAAAATGTCAACTCACTATGTTTAATATATGGTAAAATATAAGATTTGATTTTGTTGAAATCATTCTCTAAATAAATGCTCAGTTGTACTGATAACTACATATCACACCATTGTTGCCAGTACAGAAACTCCATTTATAGTGACCTCAGCGGGATCATGATTTTCTGTTTGCTATAGCCTGAGTTTCTTGTATCCCTATAAGGAACTAATTCCTGGTATACAAAGTTTGCATTGCAAACATACATTTTAACCCTTTCCCTCACAGAGGACACCATGAAAAGACCTATGCGAACAGCATAAAACCAGATCAACCTGCGAGTAACTCGCAGAGCCTGCGAGTAACTCGCAGGCTGATCAGGTTTTATGCTGTTCGCTGCTCCTCAGTGGTCTGGAAATGAGGATTTTGTAATTAAATTTGGTAAGGTCCTGCAGATCAGGCTTT
This sequence comes from Solen grandis, assembly GCA_021229015.1. NCBI lineage: Eukaryota > Metazoa > Mollusca > Bivalvia > Adapedonta > Solenidae > Solen > Solen grandis. The sequence goes on from CM037782.1 coordinate 15,587,729, forward strand.
ATGTGGTACCTACTGAGTGCGTCAAAATGAGTCTATATGAGGGAAAGAGTTAAAATGTATAAGATGTTGAAATTGGTACAACAATGTGAAAAATTGCTATGATGTTTATGAACACAGGTGACCATGGGTTGTCCCAACGCAAAACTTTCTTGGACATAGAAGTAAGAATATTGCTTACTTCAATAAAACAATCAAACAATAACTGGAGATATTGAAAATTGTAAAAGTATAGCAATTACCTCATCTGTCTCTGACCCAAACAAAAGTAGGTCAAAGGGTATAGCGGCCACCACGTCAATAAGAAACCATCCTTTGAAATAGTGCACTGTGATCTTGCCGGGGTGACTCACGACTTCATCATTCTTATTTACATATGTAGTCCGGAAATTGATCAGAATATCAATTATAAACATGATGTCCACAATCAGGTCCGTGATGGTCAGAGGGTCCGTGTAGCGGCTCTCCTTCTTGCTCTGTTCGCTGAGGAGGAAGGCCGCCATGTAGGGTGTGAAGATGGCCGTGTAGATGACCAGCAGTAGGATTATCCAGTCCCACACCGCCTTAAACGGCGAGTAGTGTAAGATCGTGCATTTGTGGATCCTAGGCGACTGAAGCTTGTACTCCGGTAGAACATCGGCACCAAGCGATAATACCTGCAGGTACACAAGATGAGATGGTGCATATTATTGAAGCAGTGGTCTGCAATGTGGGTAATACTGCCCATAATATGGAAGAATAACTGTTACAGGAAAACTTTCTGTCTCAATATTTCTGTAATGAAATTAAAGCTAATTTAGACAAGATTCTGTAAGGAATAAAAAAACAAAATGGAGGAGAACATGATAGTAGTGATACCACCATTATGTGCTGGTATCACCCGTTTAATGACATAACATATGTCAATTCTCCTTATAAATCAATCTTTCTACACTTTTTTTTTGTTTATTCCATAAACAAGATATGTCCCAGGATGTGACGAATGCCCCCAAAGTGCATATTCATGGTTTTGTGAAAAATTTCCAGACATTTCTTTTGACTTTTCCCTGACATTTTTAACAATGAAATCACTAAAGCATTATGCATGTACGAAATACACAAAAGCTAGAATCATATGCATAATTGAACCAAAAGTCCCCCACTGATTGTTCATATTTTGATTATTTCCATTACCATAGCAACCAGTATTTTTATCCAAGAAAAATATCAAAGTGAGGCGCATTAATTAACCTCCATATTGCCTTTATATACCAACTTTCGCTGAGCTAGCTTATAATATGGTTTTTAAGTAATCACAGCATTCCAATTTCTGGACAGCAAAACCAGTGCACAATCGGGGCTTATGACATTTGACCTCTTAGTGTGACCATGACCTTTCAGCTATGAACCCAGGTATTGCACATTGTATCATTACAGTGTACATTTAAGCAAAAAAATGTTATGCAGCAGACAAAAAAAAACAACTTTAAACTCTAAGTGTGACCTTGACCTTGGAGCTACAGACCTGGGACAGCATGACATATTGCTTCATGATGGTGAACATTTTTGACTGTAATTCAAAAAGCCATCAAGCAATGTCAGAGTAATAGAACAGACACAAAAAAGACCCCAATTTCTGACTTTTGAACTCTTAGTTTGACCTTGTCCTTGGAGCTACAGACCTGGAGAAAGCGTGCAAAACACTGACTTAAGGTGGTAAGCATTTCAGCCAAGTAATTTCAAAATCCATCCAGAAATGTCAGAGTTATGGAGCGGAAACAAAATCCTGACGGACAGACGGTTCAATTACTATATGCCCACCTTCAAGGGCATAAAAACAAACGGAGTGAATGTCTGCAGTTAACCACCTGTTAATGTGATTTCATTGAAGTAACAGTAGTGAGACAGATATAGTGCTATCAGTCCTGGATCTTCCCTTATATGTGCTGTGCACCAAGCAAGGGAACTATACCAGTGCCATTTTTTACCATTTTGGTATGTCGTGGCCAGTGATCAAACCCACAACCTCCCAATCCTGAGGTGGACACTCTAATCACTTGGCCATCGGGAACAGTAAACAGTATTGCACTAAGCCCACAGACACTTTACTTCATTACATTATGTTATACTGTCTTAGTGAAGGGTCAATGAAAATGAAATTTACTACTACCACTGTGAAAAATAAAAAAAAAAAGAGTAAAACATAATGTGTCCTGTGGTCATGGATACAACATCCACTTTGCACCATTTTACTAAGACAGTGGCCATTACTCTGCCATGCCTCAATGACTTTTAAAACAAAACAAGAAGTGCACAAATTTTCACATCAGTAAACATTCATGTATAATTTTACATCTCTGGCTCATATCATTTTGGAGACATATGCAAATCTATATGACACCTTCCCCCTTTCCAAAGTAAAGTAAAAATAAATGTTTTCATATCTAAATTTGATGTTTCATGCAATAAATTGGTGCATATCAAACTGACTCAAGTGAAATTACTGGTAATGGAAAATGATGGGAAAAATATCTTGTAAAATCTTGAAACATAAGCCTTTCAGTGACAAAATGTGAAGTGCTATCTAACTTTCCTGCTGGTTGCCAACTAAATAATTCAATGTGAAAAAATACCAAAATGAAGAGCAACAGTGATACTTGCTGAATCAAATATAAGTATATACCCTTCTGTTTTTCATTAAAATGAAACACAACATATCATTTATACACGTCTAAAAATTATTAATTAAGCTTCATGAAATTTCTCCACTAATTTTACTACTTAATAATTTAATATATAATATAATAAACACACAACTGTCATCACAAGCTATTTATAGATATATTTCAGAGCTTCAGCAATGGTTTAGTACATTAAACTGAATTGTGATACATTACGTTAACTTTGTATCACTACTTTTGTATTACCCCATCATTCAAAATTAGACATAATGCCTAAACTAAAACCTGTTTAGGTCAAGATCATCTAAAGCTGTAGATGGACTATTTCGTTATTTTACATTGATTTGTATTGGATATTGGACGCAACTGTGTCACATGCTATATTCTTATCCAGTTTCTATGACTACAATTATCTTATAGTTTTTCCCAATACGTTGATATTGGCTAAATTCAATATAGTCAATATACAACTTTGAATGTAAAAAAGATAATTATGCCTCAATAAATAAAAGCAAAAAAATAATTTTTAACACTAAATTTGGAACATTTGTTGTAAAAAAAAATGTGAAATTTAAATATTTTTTATAAAATTTCATAAAGCTCCGACTCTGAAAGAGAACCAAATGTTGTATCAAGCCACATACACCCCCACTCAGTATCTCCTGCTGACCATGTCTTGCCAACCCTGAAATATACAAGTACTTGATTAACTTCCAACAGGACAAAATGTAGGTTGTCTTCCAAATTCAAAACAATCTCTCTGCCAATCAGATCATATAAAATGCATCAAACGAAAAAGAGAAACATAAGTTAAATCTTATGTTTCAACAATTTCATGCCAGTTTTCAAACCATTATAGATAAAAAAAGATCATTTGACCTTAACATCAATGTAAAAATCAATTAAATCTAAATGACCTCATTTTTTGACTGCCACAGATTCATAAATTAAGTCAATAACTTAGAACAGTCAACTCTGTATAGCATACAGCCTCTGAACAAAGCCCAGTGACTTGATTTATGGGGAGTTAAACCTCTGAATACTTACAGTCAACTAGGGTGGTTTTACACATACTGGAATAAGGTTTGATTCTCCCAACATAGGGCAGCATTATTCACAGACGTTAACTATGGCTATAATAATGGTTTCAATTAAGAACTGAATATAATTGTAGTTCCATTATAACACATCACATCCTATTACATCACAAAAGCCAATATATCACACTCAGTTTTAACATAAAAGCCAAATATCACTCAGTTTTAACATAAAAGCAATATATAATATTTAATAAACCAATCCCATTTTAACATAAGGCCAATATATCATTACACCCTTATAACACGAAGACCAATATAATCAAACTCTCCATTATAACATAAAAGCCAATATCTCACACTCCCATTATAACACAAAGGTCAATATCTCACACTTTGTCATAACACAAAGGCCATTGTATGACACTACATTATAACACAAAGACCAATACATCACACTACATTTTAACCCTTTCCCTCATATAGACTCATTTTGACGCACTCAGTAGGTATCACATAAAGCCTGATCTTTTGTTCGCATAGGTCTTTTCATGGTTTCCTCTATGAGGGAAAGGGTTAACATGATTTCATACCAGTATAACCAACTCATTAACTGACTCTAAATCGTTGACTTACATAATAGACTTAAGTTGCAAAATCATTCAGTTATAATGCTGCCCCATATAATGCAGTATCTAGACTTGAACCCAAAATAAACTGTTTAAAACATTAGTTCACGGTATAACAGAAGAAGGTTTGCACGAGGCTCAGTAATCAGCATCATTCAGTGGGCTCTCTCTCATGTAACATTCTCTGACAGGCCAGTGTTCCAGAAGCTCCTGAGATATTTACCACACACCCAAAGCAGGCAGGCATTTCCTGCACTATGGTTAGAATGTTTTAATGTCATAATATCCTCTTCATTTCTTGAGGCCATCTTGTATCCACTTGTCCAAAAAATAAATCTTGCATAGGATACCTTTCAAAGATCTTTAAAATAAATGAAATAAAATTAACACTTTTTTTTTGTTTATTTACAAAATCTAAAAATAATCTTATCTATTCATTTTATATCAATTATTCTTAATGGTTTGGGTGGTGGTTATATACAGCTAAACATTCCTTTAAGATATCATTTGATTGGAAAAGTTGTCGGTTACTTACAAATGCTCCATCTCTAGAGCAAGTCCAATTCAAGAAACGAAAGTAATCACCTATATGACAACCATGAAAGAATTCAAACATAAAAACTGGCATCAAACCCTTCAACAATTGAGTATATATATAAAACACTAATTTCTTTACAACAAATCTGACGTCCAAATGATATATATTTACATAAAGACTCATATGACTGGTGTTGGTATGGTGGAATCCTCAATGCATCCTAATTACAAAAGCTTAACTTCTCATAACAGGAACACACTATCTCAAGTATAAATGTGAGGCAATCTATCTTCCTCTTAAAATAGCCTCATCAACCATGACAAGCTTTTCTTATTAATGTATTCATCAGCCTGTATCTCCAGTATAATTACACCTACATCAGCCAGTAATGTGTGACTGGATATCTTCCTTGGAAACATATTTTGAAGCTCTGGTCTGAATATGGAAGGTTTCCACCCATAAAGTGACCATTACCCCCACATCACTGTATCCTGTCACTACCAATTTTTCTATTTTAGTACCAGTAACTGTGACCATGACCCTACCCATCTCATGAACAATGACAATCTTGTGTATTAGAAGATCAAGCCTGTCTTTCAAACTGAGATTCTATCTGAATTGTCACAGTTTTGAAAATTCAAAGCATTCAAAGATCATTGCTATGACAGCAGCAACCATGAACTCTTGGTTGGTGTGGCAGTCAGTGGCCAAATTGTGTCCAGCATGGCAACTGCGAAATTTGTGTGTCATGGGCAATGGCCAGGCCAGTGGCCATGGTGTGGCTGCATGGCAGCTGCCAGTAGCCATGAAATCTTGTGTCTAGTGTGGCAGCATGGCAGCTGCCAGTGGCCATGAAATCTTGTGTCTAGTGTGGCAGCATGACAGCTGCCAGTGACCATGGTGTGGCTGCATGGCAGCTGCCAGTAGCCATGAAATCTTGTGTCTAGTGTGGCAGCATGGCAGCTGCCAGTGGCCATGAAATATTGTGTCTAGTGTGGCAGCATGACAGCTGCCAGTGGCCATGGAATCTTGTATCTAGTGTGGCAGCCAGTGTCAGATGCCAGCATTACAAATGTCCATACTGCATGCACATATAGGATACTTACAATCCTTATTGAAAGATCCGAGCCCCCAAGGTCATAAGGAACAATCACATACTCAAATCCCTATTGAACCTAATTTGAGTTTGATGATTAAAATCATATGTAAGTAAGTATTAAGTTCCCATGATTTTTCTCATATTTCGCAGGCTTTGTGCATTATCAATTAACTGCTTCTTTATCTATATTTAACCCTTTCCCTCATATAGACTCATTTTGACGCACTCAATAGGTACCACATAAAGCCTGATCTGCAGAAAGCCAAACTCAAACCTTACCAAATTTAATTGTAAAATCCTCATTACCAGACCACTGAGGAGCAGCGAACTGCATAAAACCTGATCAGCCTGCGAGTTACTCGCAGGGTGATCTGGTTTTATGCTGTTCACATAGATCTTTTCATGGTATCCTTTATGAGGGAAAGGGTTAACTACCATAGTTAGCACCAAGCACTTGAAATTTTTTAAACATTCTTGAAAATTATCTACCTGTCATATATCACACTGCCCAGACAAGTCAATGTGATGGGACAATACCAGGATGCAAGCTGTCAATGTGCTCTGTAATCATGTGACATGTGCAGTCAGATAACTGTCTGGTGTCATCTGATAACTTCCAATGTGCGTGCCAGTGGGCAATTAGCGCCCTCTCCAGAGTGTGACTGATGATCACACTGCCTTATCAACCACACACGGAAAATGTTTTATGGAGGATGAAATAAACCCTGAACTTTTGAAAAGCTGCATAGAAACGACTTCTGCAACTATTCCATGAGCAGGTCAGTCTGCAGGGTAGTCACTGTCTAATCAGGGTTACTTTGAATCATCATACATACAGTGTAATTTGAAGATTGGTGCAAAACTACTGTAACTTCTTTTATTCATATGTATTTACAATAGTTTTGCACCAAACTCTTGAAATTTAATGTAAATTTTATAAACTATCTATTTGTGTTGATTTTATTAACAATGATTAAAATATATTTCATAAAATAATGGCATACTTGTTTCTGAGTGTATCTGCTGCTTGCACTCCCAGCTGTTTACAGACAAGTGAATCATGCATGTCAACCAGCCTGGCTCATAAAATCAAACCACTGTCCATATAGAAATGCCTATGTGATTCAAAATTCTGATTAAAATACTTTAAAAAGTATGTGTTTTAACTTTATTTATTGTCTAGGAATCAAGAACTCAATCCTGTTTTGTGGATCTAACAACTTTGACAGTAATATATCCTTCACATAATTATACAAATTTCTTTCAATAGATGCTTATTAGCAATAAAATAAAAACTGCTGCATCCTGGGCAAACAGAGGTATTCTGCAAGAGCAAAGCTACAAGCAAGCAACTCAGTCACTCAGATGCTAAGTGGGTTGGAATAAAGGACCCCCCCATGGACTAGAGGAAGGAACATGTGTTTGTATGTGTAAAGTCCCCTACTCTGGTGGACTAGAGGAAGGAACATGTGTTTGTATGTGTTGAGTTCTTTACCCTGGTGGACTAGAGGAAGGAACATGTGTTTGTATGTGTTAAGTCCTTCACCCTGGTGGACTAGAGGAAGGAACATGTGTTTGTATGTGTTAAGCCTTCACTCTGGTGGACAAGAGAAAGGAACATGTCTTTGTATGTGTTAAGCCTTCACCCTGGTGGACTAGAGGAAGGAACATGTGTTTGTATGTGTTAAGTCCTTCACCCTGGTGGACAAGAGAAAGGAACATGTCTTTGTATGTGTTAAGTCCCTCACCCTGGTGGACTAGAGGAAGGAACATGTGTTTGTATGTGTTAAGTCCTTCGCCCTTGTGGACTAGAGGAAGGAACATGTGTTTGTATGAGTTAAGTCCCTCACTCTGGTGGACTAGAGGAAGGAACATGTGTTTGTATGAGTTAAGTCCCCCACTCTGGTGGAGTAGAGGAAGGAACATGTGTTTGTATGTGTTAAGTCCCTCACTCTGATGGACTAGAGGAAGGAACATGTGTTTGTATGAGTTAAGTCCCCCACTCTGGTGGTGTAGAGGAAGGAACATGTGTTTGTATGTGTTAAGTCCCTCACTCTGATGGACTAGAGGAAGGAACATGTGTTTGTATGAGTTAAGTCCCTCACTCTGGTGGACAAGAGAAAGGAACATGTGTTTGTATGAGTTAAGTACCTCACTCTGGTGGACAAGAGAAAGGAACATGTGTTTGTATGTGTTAAGTCCCCCACTCTGATGGACTAGAGGAAGGAACATGTGTTTGTATGAGTTAAGTCCCTCACTCTGGTGGACAAGAGAAAGGAACATGTGTTTGTATGAGTTAAGTCCCTCACTCTGGTGGACTAGAGGAAGGAACATGTGTTTGTATGAGTTAAGTCCCTCACTCTGGTGGACAAGAGAAAGGAACATGTGTTTGTATGAGTTAAGTCCCTCACTCTGGTGGACAAGAGAAAGGAACATGTGTTTGTATGTGTTAAGTCCTCCACTCTGGTGGACTAGAGGAAGGAACATGTGTTTGTATGTGTAAACCCTTTCCCTCATAGAGTACACCATGAAAAGACCTATGAGAACAACATAAAACCAGATCAGCCTGCGAGTAACTTGCAGGCTGATCAGGCTTTATGCTGTTCGCTGCTCCTCAGTGGTCAGGAAATGAGGACTTTATAATTAAATTTGGTAAGATTTAAATGTGGTTTTCTGCAGATCAGGCTTTATGTGGTACCTATTGAGTGCGTCAAAATGAGTCTATATGAGGGAAAGGGTTAAGTCCTCCACCTTGGTGGACTAGAGGAAGGAACATGTGTTTGTATATGTTAAGTCCTTTACTCTGGTGGACTAGAGGAAGGAACATGTGTTTGCATGTGTTAAGTCCCCCACTTTAATGGAATAGAAAAAAGAATATGTATTTGTATGTGTTAAGTCCTCCACCCTGGTGGACTAGAGGGAAGAACATGTGTTATTCTGATAAAGGACATGTGATCAACACTAGTGACACATCAAAAAAACAACAGGTGTCAGGATAATCAGACAAGGTGTACCATCAAGCTACTTATACTGGTTTAAGAACTTATATATTTTACTTCAATTGGGAAAGTTTCTTTAACTTACTATCATATTAATCCCACTCAAATGTTCCTAGGCTGGATCAATACTTGACACCCAAGAAAGCCATGAAAAATCCTTGCTTCAGACATGCAGTCATGTAATTGTAAAAACAGATATACAATCTTTTGAATTTGCATTATCTGACAAAAGTTTAAAACAAATGTCCACATGGCAATGTTTGTTGGTTAATTTCTCCTGTAAGCACTGCTTATTGCAGCTACATGGCCTTGACATTTTCAGATGATGAATGGAGGCTGGAATGGTTATGATTTTAAATCACAGGATTGATGCTTTGGATTCTGGAGCAGGTTATCAATTATATTCAATATTGCTATTTCTCCTGCTTTTAATTGGGAAAAAGAGTATCCAATTATTATTGACATTTTGCTTGTTTCTAGGAAATTAAAACCATTCATTTGAAGCATATTGTTTTCAGTTCTTTTTCAATAAATTCTGTTTTTCAGGGAATTGAATAGCTACATGCAGTGGCATAGAAAATTGATTTTTCTTTTTTAATTTCTAAAGTTATCTCTGTAAATATTATGTAAACAATCACTTCTATTATACACACATTGGAATAACACCAAGATCCAAACAAGAGGACCAAGATGGCCCTGAAGTCACTCCCTTGAGAAACATTGCCTTCATGGCCTACACTGCTTGGGAATTGAAGATGTTAGAGTGTGAAAATTGTAAAAATGTTCCAAGATTTCAAGAGCCTAAAAGTAGATCTATAAGTCAAATATCAGCCATGATTTAACTCCACTGAGATATTGTTGCCAGTATCATTGTGTATAACTTAAATGATGATTGCTTAATACCTGCAGATGCTAGAGTATAAACAATGTATAAATCTGGCATTTTTTTTATAATTCAAGGGTCATAACTCCCAAATAAATTGGCATATAACAGCCATAGTCAAACCTGGCTGAGAGATTATGGCTTTTAACGTTGTCCTGAAGTTTGAAGAATATTGCTTAAGAAATGAAGATGCTACAGTGTAAAATCTGGCAATTTTTTATATTAACAAAAAAAAAACAACTCCTGACCTAACTGGTCAATATCTGACAAAATCTTACTTGGCTGAGATATTAATTGTCATGAAATTTGAAGATGAATGCTTAAGAAATGAAGATGCTAGAGAGTAAACAAATTAATTGTGGACGATGGACGACGACACTGGACATGGAACAATCCTAATACCTATGCTGATCACATGTGCTCAGGTAAGCTAAAAAGGTTCAAAACAAATGATTTGGACTGGGACTTTAACATTTAATATTGTCAACACAACCGAATGGTGACATGAAAAGGAAACTATTATTTCTGTGTAGACAAGTAAATAAAGAGTGAAAACTTTGGTTTATATACTTCAAACAGCTAGTCAACTATTGGGTTTGTTACAATATTAATCAATGGACTGATTAAGCTTTGTAAGTGATTATAGATTGATGAAGTTCTGAGTGGGGTCTCTAAACTAGCTTTTCTGACACTTTTGACAGTGTCAACCATAATATACACTTTTAATCATTACATTTTCATCTTGAAAAGAAAATTCTCTCTCTCTCTTTCTTTCTCACAAAAGTTTGTTTAAAGAAAAAACAATATAAAAAAAAAACAAAAAAAAAACAGGAACTTGAACAGTTTATTAGAAAATCATTTTAACAAAATAAATTTCACATCTTCTGTTTAATTCAAAATCTAAAATATCAGGAATTCATTAATAAATAAATGTAACATTTAAATGAAATGAAATCTCTCAATCTCTTTTTATAATTGTTATTTTAACAGCCCCTGATGGGCCATCAGAAGCCGTTCTCATTCATCTTCTCTCTAACTGCCCCCATCAATTACAGTGAAAGTGTCTCCTGTTATATCATAATAGAGAACTAGAGAATACAACTGTGAATAACATGCACGGCTCATCAGTACAAGTCTGGAATAAGTAGTACCCTTGGATCTACTGAGACTGACATACAGCTAGTTTAACCCTTTCCCTCATATAGACTCATTTTGACGCACTCAATAGGTACCACATAAAGCCTGATCTGCAGAAAGCCAAACTCAAACCTTACCAAATTTAATTGTAAAATCCTCATTACCAGACCACTGAGGAGCAGCGAACAACATAAAACCTGATCAGCCTGCGAGTTATTCGCAGGCTGATCTGGTTTTATGCTGTTCGCATAGGTCTTTTCATGGTATCCTCTATGAGGGAAAGGGTTAAACATATCTACATGTATATTACATAAAGTTCTTACAATTTATACTTATCCCTCTCCACGGTTCCTGGGTTGAACCAGTACTTCCTAACTAGGAAGGCCAAGAATAATCTAACTAGATTCCAGCCAACGACCTTCAGGTACTCACCACTTGACCACAGCACCTTTACTGCCCCCAATACCAAAGACAACAACACTTTACTTCAGACTGGGTTAACAGTGTTCCCATCTCATCGTCATGATGAGGAATAACAAACAATATAAAACTTAATCAGTCTGCAAGTTTTGTTCAGCACATCTGGGGATATCTATTTGTGTTTTTAACAAACTGTTGGGTGGTTTGCACTGTTTGAAACTCTGATGAAATCAGCTGATCCTTATACTACTCTACTTATTTAATAACTCTGGTAACCTATAATATTAAATTATTTATTCAACAATAAATTTGACAATTCCGAAATGTTTTTCAAGTTTTTTGTTATCTAACAATATTTAAATAATCTAAATCCATTTTTCGAGACTAGAAATGTGTCCATATTACACAGATGCCCCTGCCATATTTGCTTTTATCATCTGATGTCTTTGTCAGTGAAAATGATGAAAAACTGGAAATAAAAACCATGATGGGAGGACATCAAACAAATGGCATTATCATTTTAAACACAGCAAATTAGTAACAATAAATTGAGTTTAAAAAGGGTCATGACTCCATCAAGATTTGTTTGATTAAAACCTTAATGAAACATTGTTTTTTTTTATTTGTTTGTTTGTTTTTCATGAATAATAAAATTACAAAAAATATTAAGTAAAAACATCAAGCCCTTTAAAAGATTTGTGTGGAAACTGAAGGTACATAACTCCGCAAATATTTAGAGGGTAGAAACCAAAATGGAACTTTGGCCTACATTTTGATATAATATATATTTACATGCAAAATAGAAATGATATTCACTGAGTCCTTCAAAAGTTACTGACTGGAAACTAAAAATTGACATTAGAATAACATTTAAAACCAAGGCCCATTACTCCAGTAATAATTAGTGAATAGTAACCAAAATCAAAAGTTAACTGGAAATGAAAATAAAGGTGTAACTCTTAATGCCCTTCCAATATTCTTTGAATGGTATTGGCAGAAATGTGTAAGCCCTGAAAACCCAAGTCATACAACCATTATGTATTAATATAAAACTTGTCTCGCCTGCTTGCACTTACAATTGGATCAGCTTCCCTAGTCACTGTTTATTGAGTGGCAACAGTTTAGGGTGTAAAGTTAACAGCATAGAACCTGACTCAGGGCTGACTGCGTTTACTACCAATCTGTGTTGTGTTGGAATTGACCATAGCTGTTACAGTAGTTCAGTCATTCAACCTTACCATTCTTCATTTCTTAAATGGACCTGTCCTTTTTTCATTTTGAACTGTACCATTAAGTGTTTATGGGGGTGTTTGCTGATAATGTATGACTGAATAGCAAACAGTGCAGACCATTATTAGACTGCACAAATGTGAAGCTGTTCTTGGTCACACAGAATTGTAAAGGTTAAGGCAACGTACATTCTGCTTATTGTAACAGGTGGAGGAAGACACTAAGTGTACAGATACACCCGATGCCATGGAAACAGCTGCAGTAGAGGCAGGTTTTGTAGTAAATCTGAGAAAGATTCGGAAATATAATATCCCTCAAGAGATCTTTTACTGCTTCCAAACTTACACTAAGCCACACTTTAAGTTTATGTTAAGTACTTACTTGACTCAGCTTTTCTCTCTGTTCTAAAGTGGAACAATAAATTTGCCAAGACTTAAATTCTATATTATGGTTGGTTATAGCTTGCTTAGGTGAATTATGATAGGACATTTTGCATTAACCTCCATTATAGGATATTATAAGAAGAAATATATCTAGGCATACATATGCACACCAATGTAAACAGTTCATCAAAAAGTGCAGTATAAAAATGAAATACAACACGATGTGTTCGAAAAACACTATGTCAGATGTCAAATACTTGATGCCAAGTGAATGCCATTCATGAGTGGAGTAAGTATGTCAAATATAAAGACTTCATATAGTAATGAAGTAATGCTGAAGCCAAAAAACTTTCATTAAAAATAAAGGGAGATAATTAAAAAAGTTCTGTTTTGTAATCATTACACTTCTACTACTCACTGTCTATTCAAATTTCAAGTTTCAAATCAAAACCTTGATAAGTTGGACTAATGTTCTGAACAAAAATTAATATAAAATAAAACAAGAGCTGTCCATAAGACAGCGCGCTCGACTTTTCTCAGTTGCTAAGACACAGTTTTATGGATTTTAATAGTATGGTACATATCAATGATGATATGTTCTAGTTATAGTAGAAATTATTCTATCCACCTCAATAAACAAATATGACATTTTTAATTGGTGAAATTAGCATGCAGAATCAATTTGAGAATGTGGTGTGCTGATCCGCCAACTTCCAGTGCTAAAATTGAAATTGTAATTGTGAAATTAGCATGGAGAAATCAATTTGAGAATGTGGTCTGTACGTAATTTAAACAAAAATACTAACGCCATTAAAGAAAGGGCCAATCTTTGATGTTATTAGAGGTTGTTGCCCAACCTATTTGCTATTGTAAATACAGCAAAAAATATCTAGTATAAAGGGTAAAATTGAAAAACACTGCTTATAGGATTATGGCCCTGCCAGTAAAGTTGAGGTAGTGTGGGTAAACAATAAATAAGTATTCCAAGTTATGGTGGAATACCTGTGATAGTATTGAAAATATACAACTTTGTAAAAAAATTAACCATGATTTCGGCTGTTTTCTAGTATGAAAGGGCATAATTCAAGAAGTAGTACAGCCAGGGTTATGGGCCTTGCTAGCAAGGCAGAGGTAGTGATGGTGAATAAAGTACTTGAAGTTTCAGTGAAATACATGTGATAGTACAACTATGTAAAAAAATTACCATGATTTGGCTGTTTTCTAAGTATGAAAGTGGCATAACTTAAGAAGTAGTACAGCAAGAGTTATGGGCCTTGTTAGTAAGGTAGAGGTAATGATGGTGAATATGTACTTGAAGTTTCAGTTGAATACCTTAGATAGTATTGAAGATATACAACTTGTAAAAACTTTAACCTTGATTTTGGCTGTTTTGTAAGTATGAAAGGGCATAACTCAAAAATAGGTAGCCAGGTTGTGGGCCTTAGAAGTAAGGTAGAAGTGATGATGGTGAATAAATAGTTTAAGTTTGGGTGGAATACCTTTAATAGTATTTAAGTTATTGATGTTTGAAAAAAACTTTAACCTTGTGTTGCAACGCCGACGCCGACGCCCGAGTGACAGTATAAGCTCTCATTTTCTTCGAAAAGTCGAGCTAAAAAGGGAGATAATACAAAAATTGGACCAGGCAAAGTTATGGTTCTTAGCAACTGCTCTGCTCCAACTTGAAATCATATTATGTTTCAAGTTTGAAGTTTTTCACTGTATTTTTTTTTTTAAAGGGGAGATAAATTTGGTCAAAATGGACCTAAGAGTTAATTGGCTTTGATGTAGCCATTGTGATAGTGGACAAGTATTTTAAGTTTGATGACAGAAGTTTTAATAGTTAAGAAGTTATGGCCAAGGTTAAAGTTTTTCTTTGCGACTTATACACTGCCAACAACAACCAGGACCACAATAATGACAATTACTCTACTTTTTTTCTTTGACATATCCAAAGTTCTTATAGTTTGCCCTACCTATTCAGCTTATGAAGCGATGACCTAAAATATATATTGCATTAAATGCACAAAGATCTTGTTATGGAGAAAAATACTTGGATAAATTTCCAGCATGTCGTCCACATGACCTAGATGTAATTGGGTGACTGATCATGTCATGCTTTAATGCTCCAGCCATTACCATGGTAATATAAAGTAAGTAAACTCAACCTGGGGTGGATACCATAATATGACATTGAATGCATGGCATACATGACTTCTATGGACAAACTGTGAAATAATTATCATTCGATCAAATTTATCGCAGCATTCCACTTCATGTCTCTTACGATTTAATTCATAGAATTACAATATAAACTATTATTAATAATTACTTTCAAACTTGTGTATATAAAAATATAAAGAGAAAATAAAAGTAAAGACTTTAAATGAATACTAAGACCAGAATTTGGACACAGTACCTCCGTTACTGCAGACCTCCGTTGATTGTACCTAGCACTTCGTGCTGCCGCTTCTTTCCATCGTCGGTCAGCCATCACACGTCGTTGAAACGTTCTCTCAAAAAACACTTTCTTCAATTCACCCATAATGTTAACTCAGCAGTCACAACTGTAGCATTCTATCAAAATTCAAGTCTCACTACACATCATTACTTTCAAAATTCTCCAAACTCCTACCTCTTTTTTCTCTATCTCAGAGACACCGCCAAGCATTTGCTAAATAGATGAAATGTTTAACCCTTTACTACAATTCTAAGGCTGAACTGATTTTGTGGTGATACTTTCATATCTCCAAGTACTGAAGAGTAGCATACAATATAAAACCTGGTCATTCTGTGAGTTACTCACATGGGGACCTTTCAATCATACTGACTCTCGATACCTGTTAAGAAATTCAATATTTTGATATTCTTAATACAGAAACAGGAAATTTGCATTTATGTATTTAAGTATCACTTAGCGCTAAGAATGGTTCTAGGCCAGACGAGTTCAAAAGTATAAACATGTTTATGTTGCACTCAAATGTTTTAACCAATTGAAATAAAATCAAATCATGTTGAGATTTTTTACATAATAAAGAAAGCTTTTGAAAGCTTCCTGCCTTAATTAAAGAAAAAAAGAATGGTTGAAATTTTGGATCAAATATCCAAAAGCCACTCTTCTAAAGTGAAAAAGTAAATATTCAAAGATTTGTGATCTTTTGGTGCCTTTTATTTATTTATTTATTTATTTATTTATTTATTTATTTATTTTTGGTGGGGGGGGGGAAATTAATAACAAGGTTGGAGATACTGGCATTAGAAGATGACAAACAGCAGGAAGCCACCAGTGTAATGATAACCAAAAACCCATGGGCTCTCCTGATATGAAAATATCACCAATATGTGGATTGAGTACCTGAATTGCACAAATATAAGATTAAATCATAAACCTTCCTGTTACAAAATAAATCCTTCTTTAATTAAGGTGATGTCGATGATCTTTTTTTTTATAAAGCTCATAAAGTGATCATTGCACCGATTTATTTCTCTAAAAGAGCTGGTTTCACAATCAACAGCCGCATGAAAAGTTTGCTATATTTCATGACAGCCTAATTATCAACTCCAAGAATAAAACTTCACCCAGCACCAGTCACTTTCCCATTAAATCTCCACCCATCACCACTGATACATCTAATCCAATTTCATCAAATTTAATCAAGGTGCCCTATTTCCTACCTCCACTCCACCTTTTCCCCCATCACACAATTAAAAAAATATATATCGGTAAACATCCAATGAAAACAATCCTGTGTTGTTTTTAGATACACTGAAGCAGCTCAGTATCCCAGCAGCCCTGTCCACCAGATTCTCTACCATTTACAACCTGCTCTTCATTGGACACACAATTCTCTCTGATGCTTGACTTGAGCCACATCAGATCCCATCTTTCTAGTAGACATCTGTCACAGATCTTAATACAAATCCACCATGCACAATAAATGCAATTCAACAGTGCATATTGCTAACATCCTTGTTACACATCATCCAGAAAATGTTCACCAGACCTGAAGGTGGTTGCTGTGTACCAACTGTTCAATGGAAACTGGATATTTCAGGCTGAATTCTCATCTACTTCACAGTTAAATGATAGGTATCTGGCCAGAGCTACTTTAAATACTGATCACTGCAGCAACAAAGCACAAATAGGACAGATATATTTCTGATATTTGTCAAACTGCTGTTATCTTGAGTACAAGGTAGTTCACCCCTGTATTTACACTTAACAAGTACTCATAAGCCACCACTGCATTTTGATTATTGTTTAACTTTCTTATTTCTAAAATTAATCTCCGGTTTTAATGTTAATATCATACACAAGCCTGCCCAACATTCTTGATAGAAGTCTGATATTTGAAAGCATATTTATAAAGACAAGCTTGAGAGTAAATTCAAGTTCAATCAGGTATACTGATCCTAAAGACATATAAGAAGTATTTCATATCACTTCTTGAGGATATCACGGAAAGTGTATCATATGTTCACCCCACTAACTGTATGCAAAACAGCCTTCTATTTTAGTAAGTAATGACCTTGACTTTGACCTTACCCCAAGATACAATTCCATACCACCTCTTATTGCACTAAAGAACTCGGGTTCAAGTTTCACAAGAATATATAATCCAGCACATGAGATATTGAAATCAATGTATAAATATCAAGATTAAGAAAGCTGTTGAAATTATCAATAATAGGGTCAATATCAATGTTAATGTTAGGGAACAGGGCACATAAAACATGGTTGTCATGTAAACTCCAGTCCACAAAGTGATTCACTTTCAAAATCAGCTAAGATTTGCAAATGTTTTTACAAATGAGATCAACTTGCTCTACAAAAGGATTTGTGCCTTCTTATGATAATAATCGTATGTTGAAACTCAAATATGGCCGTATGAAGAGGATTTGACTTTGAATGCATTTGACCAAGACGCAAGACTTCCAAACACACAGTGTTTATGGCATTATGTTAATGGCTGTTGTGGGGAGCCATTTGGACACAGTTCAAATTATAGCCTATAATGATATCAAGAGAGGTGCTATGTCTTGACACTCCTGGACAATCTACTGCTAATTCCGGCCATTATAACTGTCCTGGCATCCTGTGGTCACATTACATATCACCCTAGAGACAATGGCAAGGCCACTCCACAATAAAGTCTTGACCACTGAATCAATTTCCACATACAAGATTGGATTTGGCAAACCACAAGCTTCAAGTGTCTTCAGCCTCCGCTCCTTGGCCATATCTTGGTCCACATGTTACATGTACAAGAATGGCTTAATGTAAAGAGGAAGACTTTTTAAAAATTGTGTTTGCTAGACAGCAATAACATGCCAGAAAAACAACAACCCAATTTATCAAATTCATACAGAATAATAAGGGAATACTTTCCAAATAGATAATATCTGATTAATTTTGCTAAAGAAGTCCTCTCCTTTGTGAAACTTAAATAACATTGACTGAACATAAGAAAGTAAGTTTTTACATAACCTCTAAACATATTCTCACATGAAATCACAATAATCTCTTACTCAATAAATATTTGTTTTATTGATACTGAAAAATCCAAAATTCAACAAATGGAAAACATATTGCCAGTCAAACAGCAAAAACTGTCAGACAAATGGCAAACATATTGCCAGTCAAACAGCATACACACTATCAAACAAATGGCAAAAACTCTGTCAGACCAACATCAAAAACACTGTCAGCAACAGCATACACTCTTTCAGACAAATGGCAAACAGCAAACATATAAAAAAATTCCAATGGCAAAGAGCAAACACAGTCACCAGGGGCAAACACATAATCAAATCAACAGGAAATACAATGTCAGACCAACAGCAAAGTATGTATAAGGCAAAATTCTTTCTGCACCACCTCCATCACTTACTATTTCAGACAATACAGTTTATGACTATTTCTCAGGGTTTTCAATCTTAATATGCATATATACTAAATTAACCTTAATTTTTAAACATGAAACTAATGCTTGTTATATAGAAAAAAAAATGTTGAGATTCATGCAATAATCAATGCATGTAAATATAAGCAATATATACATGCAATGACTTAATCATTTCAAATACAACTCTGTCCAGATTCAATCTGAACCCTGGAATGTACTACTATAAAATCTAAAAATATATTAACCTTTTCCCTCATATAGACTCATTTTGACGCACTCAGTAGGTACCACATAAAGCCTAATCTGCAGAAAACCACAGTTAAACCTTACCAAATTTAATTACAAAGTCCTCATTTCCAGACCACTGAGGAGCAGCGAACAGCATAAAACCTGATCAGCCTGCGAGTTACTCGCAGGCTGATCTGGTTTTATGCTGTTCGCATAGGTCTTTTCATGGTGTCCTCTATGAGGAAAAGGGTTAATGTGTTTTATGTGGCAACAAGGAAAATTCAATAGGTGTAAACTCGTACTTATAGCCCATAAATTGTTGCCATCATATCAAAACAAGCTTTTATAACTGGGGAAATAAAGGCCAATGGTAAAACACAAATGTTTGTGAACACAAACTTAAATTGGTTTACAGAGATAATTGACTGGCAGATGAAGTATGTAAAACTACTCTTCAAAGGCCTATCAGTGTTGCTGTTCAATATAAGTGCCATTAAAGTACACACAGACTTGATTTCCAGGGAGACCTTACCGACAGCTGGCTGTACCTAAATCCATACAAGGCATACACGGCTTGCTTCAGCTCAACAAAGCCTTCTATCCAGGGCGAATACTGACCTCTTCATGGAACTAAAGAATAAAAAATCAATTGTTCCTGACAGAGTGAGCTGTTGCTCACCAGATACGGGTGACTTACAGTTCTTGCTATCTGTCATAGATGTTGTGTGGTCAATATGGTAGTTTATCAGTCATAAACTAAGTTGAAGGTCAATATGATAGTTCATTAATCATAGACTAAGTTGAAGTCAATATGGTAGTTCATCAGTCATAAACTAAGTTGAAGGTCAATATGGTAGTTCATCAGTCATAAACTAAGTTGTAGGTCAATATGGTACTTCATCAGTCATAAACTAAGTTGAAGGTCAACATGGTAGTTCATCAGTCATAAACTAAGTTGAAGGTCAATATGGTAGTTCATCACTCATAAACTAAGTTGAAGGTCAATATGGTAGTTCATCACTCATAAACTAAGTTGAAGGTCAATATGGTAGTTCATCAGTCATAAACTAAGTTGAAGGTCAATATGGTAGTTTATCAGTCATAAACTAAGTTGAAGGTCAATATGATAGTTCATCAGTCATAAACTAAGTTGAAGGTCAATATGGTAGTTCATCAATCATAAACTAAGTTGAAGGTCAATATGGCAGTTTATCAGTCATAAACTAAGTTAAAGGTCAATATGGTAGTTTATCAGTCATAAACTAAGTTGAAGGTCAATATGGTAGTTCATCAGTCATAAACTAAGTTGAAGGTCAATATGGTAGTTTATCAGTCATAAACTATTATCCAGCTTATGACCCTGCATACACAGAGGTGGAACCACAGACCTACCACAATTCTTTGCATAGAAATAATCATTCCTCTTAAAGATATATTCTTTCCTTATGAATAATCAGTACTCACATAATAAATAATCATTATTCATTAATAATCATTCCTCACTTATGTATAATCATTCCTTACATACAAATAATTATGAATAATCATTCTGCATGGATGAATAATTATTTCTCACAAATGAATAATCATTCCTTATATATGAATAATCATACCTTACATATGAAAAATCATTCCTTATGAACATTCAAGTAACCAATCTAGAACTCAAAACCTACAACAGTGAGGGGAAATAAGATGTAAGTCAGAAACGTAAACCAGTTTATATCATGATGTACAAGTAACCTAGTTTTATGAAGATGAGAATTCATCTTCAAAGAAATAAAGCTTATATATAAAGGTAAACTGAGGTAGAACAATCAATTTAACCATGTTCATCCAACCATGAAATGTAGGTCACAGCCATAAATTTGCACAGATATTAAACAGATAATATTATGATGTACATGTGTACATAGTTTCATATAGATGTGAAATCATCTTCACAGAAAAAAAGCTTAAACGCAAAGATAAACCTAAGGTGAAACTCAGTCAGAACAACCAATTTTACCATGTTCATCCAACCATGAAATATAGGTCACAGCCATAAATTTGGATAAATAGATCATATCATGATGTATATGTGTACCTAGTTTCATAATGATGTGAAGTCATCTTCTTAGAAAAAAAGCTTAGACGCAAAGGTAAACCTGAAGTGTGACAGATGGATGGATGGACGAACGGACGCACAGACCAACAGAGTTGGCAGGGCATAAAATTATTTTTAATTTATGACTAAATGACAGAACCTAAGCAATGTTGTATGTACACCACATGAGAAAAATGTGAAAATTTGAAGACTCTGACACTGATATGGGTTACTTTTAGGTTGATACAGGATTTCCAACCAAATCAGAATAAGACCTTGACTTTTCCAGAAAGAGAACTTGGCAAACACAAGGGAGGCATATACTGAAGAACTATCTGTTACTGACCAACATTGGGCACCAAATGTAACAAAGTGAGAAAATGTACAGGCAGATTAGGACTCAAACCCCAGGACCTTTGGTTTACACTGGGCAAGCTCTTCCCACTGAATTACCAGATTGCTTACACAAATCTCTCACCAATATGGGCAACTTACAGGCCATTATGTAAGTATTGTAGCTGGAAGAGACGGATCCCATTAAACTGGAGCCGCATTGTCTTGCCAGAGTCTGAAGAGGATTCCCCTGGGTGAACACAGACAGATTAAAACACACAATTATCATCCCTAATTTTCATCTTATATTCATTAGAGAAAGGCACCATATTTCTGGAATAATGAAAAGAAACCTAAACAGAGATATTCATGAACCTCTCTTTTATTCTGCAACTAAAATATAAAAATACCATTACACACAATTGAGTTCTTGCTTTAATTGAGGTTTCATATCAAGATCAAAAGCCAGTGTATGATACTTATTCTTTGATCTAATAATTTACAGAGTTGCAGGATTAATTCCTATTATTGACCACCATAGTTCAAGGATGCTTAAGAGGATTCAAAATGAACATAGAAGAGAATAATGTGGAGGGGCTTCTGCTTGAGTTAATGGGATAATCTGTTTCAAAGGAAGCTCAAATTCATCTGCAGGACTGAACATAATCCCTGAACCATTTATATAATGTCTGTGATCATAAAAATTTCATTGTCTAATTCAGATATACTGACGAGATAAAGAAACGCCTCATAGAAATTTGGCGTTATTTTCTTTACACAGTTTTAAATTGTATTGAAATGTAGTAAATGTATATGTGTTGTGACCGACAAACACGGTAAACAAAAACTTGTACGATTCTATACAGCCAACTGTCCACTTCATGTGTCTGCTCATGCTTTCCTCGTGCAACCCGTGCATGTCAACCATGTGGTTTTATTGAGTGCATTTTACACAAGTACATGTGTTAGTCGACATACAACCATAATTCAGAGATTTTCTGACTAAACATCGGTTTTTGATAATGCCAAGGCTAAATTCAGAAGAGAGGGCTAAAGTTTTTGCCCTACTTGAATGTGGGCGAACGCAAGAACAAGTCACTAGATGTTTTAACGTCTCTCGTTCGACAATTCTGCATCTTGTTTGATGTGTTAGAGACACGGGAACATTTGACGATAGGCCACATTCAGGACGACCCATGTAACATCAGTATGACAAGATAATTATATACGTCAATACCATTTGCGTGACAGATTTGTGACGGCAGAATCTGCGTCACATCTAGCGGTAGGTAACTGTGGACGCCCAATAAGTGAACATACAGTCAGAAATCGACTTAGGGAACGGGGAATTACCTGCCGTATGCCGTACCGTGGTCTAATTCTAACATTGTCAACAACGTCTAATTTGGGCCCGCAACCATCGCGGCCAGCGTTGGCAGAACGTAGTGTTCAGTGATGAGTCGCATTTCAACTTGTGGAATGCCGACGGACGTGTCTGTGTCTGAATCACGAATAATGAAAAATTGTATACAGAGTTGGAAGGAGGCATCTCTTTTTCTCATCAGTTTATGTATATATATACAGGGAACCGGAGCACCTCAGAATTTTGCATAGCTTGGAATTAACATACCACAAACAGAAATTCACTTATTTGGGAACAGTATGTGTGAGATCAACATTGTGCTGTCTCACTGTAATGTCACACTGTAGACAGGGGGGCATGTCACAATATGTACATGCACAATCCTGACATTGAGTCAATAAGTCAAACCTTTAGTGCTGAGCACCAAACAAGGAAACTCTACCAGAACAATTTTTAAGACTTTGACATACAGTGAACTCTAATTGTAATGACATTAATTGTTCCCTGAAAAATGTCATTACTGGTATATTGAATTTTTCAGTTAACCCTTTCCCTCATATTGACTCATTTTGACGCACTCAATAGGTACCACATAAAGCCTGATCTGCAGAAAACCACAGTTAAACCTTACCAAATTTAATTACAAAATCCTCATTTCCAGACCTCTGAGGAGCAGCAAACAGCATAAAACCTGATCAGTCTGCGTGTTACTCGCAGGCTGATCTGGTTTTATGTTGTTCGCATAGGTCTTTTCATGGTTTCCTCTATGAAGGAAAGGGTTAAAGGAATTTCATCATTTGACACTCAAAATAGTGTTAAAATAATACACTAATATAAGTTACAGATATTCAATGAAGAATTAATTTATTTCAAATAAATAAAATTTCAAACAAAACTTCAATTCATGCTTACCAGTATTTCAAAGGTTTGTCCATCTTACTCAATGTAAGCAGTAAACTACAACTCAAATTCAAGCTTTTCAATGAGAAGTGACAACAAATTTCAACACTACCAAGCATGTTTTGAGATCTGCCGTGGCCAATGTCGGTGTATCGA
This sequence comes from Solen grandis, assembly GCA_021229015.1. NCBI lineage: Eukaryota > Metazoa > Mollusca > Bivalvia > Adapedonta > Solenidae > Solen > Solen grandis. The sequence goes on from CM037782.1 coordinate 15,611,713, forward strand.
AAATGATTAATACTAATTAGTAACAATTGCTCATGGATTTAGAGTGTCGGTGTTGGAAAGAAAATTTTTTCAGACCACCAGATTAGCGTTGATTGCCATTTGTTCCTACTGATTATTACTGACAATGTTGGAAAATTCCAGTAGAAAAGATGTCAGTATATGTAGAGTTCACTGTAGCAGCCAGGATTTGAACCCATGTCTGCCTGGTTACTGTGCAGACACTCTAAGGCCTTCTTGACAAATTTTCCCTCCATATATATCTAAGAATGTATTAATCTGTTATTAATACAAGAACTGTGGGTATGACACAATGTGGTTCAGAAGCATGGGCATTAAGGAAAATAGATACAAGTCCACTGAAAAGGGGAGCCCAAATGAAATAGGTTTACTAATGTTTTGGACTAATCAGGGTTGAACTTTGACCCCAAAATTGATATCTACTAATCATGACAAAATTCCCTAATCAATCTGAGGGATGTGGGCACAAAAATTCTTAATCAAAATTATCAAACTCAACAGGTCATCCTGGTTATGACCCCAGGCTTTTACAAGGTGAGGAAAGTGGGAAAAAGTGTTTAAAAGTTATCAATCAAATTTTCACATTCAAGTTCACTATGACCTTGGCCTTTGACCGAGTGACACCAAAATCAATAGGTGTCATCTACTTGTTATCACCAAAACCTCATTAAGAAATGTGGGTTTTCTCAAATTATTGATTAGAAAAAAAATCACATTCAAAGCCATTGTGACCTTGAACTTAGACCTAGTGGCCAAAAATCAATAGGGGTCATGTATTACTCATGACCCAACACCTTATCAAGTTTGATGGGTGTAATTTTTTATTCAAGGTCACCTCCAAAAGTCATGAGAGGTCATCCACCCGGTACTAGACATAAACCAACAACCTGTTATGTTTAATGAGAGTGGGCTCAAGATAACAATCAGAAATAATTTTCATATTCAAGATCACTGCAACCTTCCCCTTTGACCTAGTAATTTAGTTCATCTACTAGTCATAATCTAACTCCAAGCCTAACTTCATATAAAACAGCTGAGGAATACAGATTAATAAGGGATCTCAAGTTATAGATTGGAAACAAAGTGGACTATGGACAGACTTGCCTCTTCTTCAAATAGAGCATAACAATAGATAAATCAAAGTGTACAATGTACTGAGAGACAGCAACGGGATTAACATGAAATAGCTATAATTTTAAACCCAGTGTTTCTGAAGAGGCAATGGTCATATGACAACAAAAACTCTACACGCTGTTGCTACAGAGGTAGTTGAAATCGCTCTCTGTTTGTTACATAATAATCCGGAGTTAGGGTCATGAATCTTTCATTCATAAAGTTGCATACCTAAATAGGTCATTCTCTTGATTCAGTACTAGTGAACCTGATATATACATATCTGTTGTTGTGTATGTGTAGAAATTGACAGGTATTTGATTATTTAAGATACTAGAATGTTTACCTTTCTATTTCAAAGTTAAGAAATGCTCTGGGAGGAACCTAACTCGCCATCATGCAAAATTATGTGTGGACTACTTTAGGTTAATTTCAGACATCATGCAGAGAACTACTTTTTCTTTTTACAGGAGTAGATCAAATAGGTAGCTGTTCCTTATCAAGGATATTTTGTTCATGCTTAAAATGGATGTTTCCAGTGCAAAATAATGGTAAAAGAAAACATGTTAACAAACAATAACACATTATAAGCAGTTACGGTTATGATTTAAACGTCCGTGTAACATATTCCACTCGTATTCATTAGTGCCGAATCGCATTGCATGGATCTGCATAAAGCGCAGAGAGGTACAGTTAAACTTGCTGTGGAAAATATGCAAATCAGCAAGGCCCGTTTTTGTTTTTCAGCATAAGACGGCTGTCGCCATCTAAAAACAACAACATAATACTGAAAAATCTATTCAGATATATGGTTTTCTTTTTATGTCATACCATATAAAAGATATGTTCCCATTTTACAACTTATATTACTATTCAAACCAATTTCAATGTTGTGTCAATTTGATTTATCTGACAGCATGTGGGGACCATTCGTAGTGCAGTTCATTTATCAAATATATCTCATCTGCTTATTTTATGCATGAAGACATGCCATCTCTCTACAGGAAATTAAAGTCAACTGCACCATACTTTTGTTCATATTCACACATCAATAATTTGTACCAAGTATCATCAGACATTAATCTCCCAGAATGCACTTGATCGATACCATTTCCTGTTTAAATTATCCCTTGAAATCTGACTATTTAGTGAGATAAAATAGGAATAATAACTCAGGATATAAATGGGCAAAACCATTGTCAATAAAAATATTATACATCTTAAACATTCAGTCATTTTGGAGGCTTTGTCTGACAGAGCTCATGCACTGAAATTTAAAACTATAGGCAGGTGGTAAGTTACTGCACCTCAGTAAGTCTAGTTATCCTGAAACTACCTTAACATGAAGAGCACAAAGCAAGAATTACAATTAAGAATTAATTTTTTGCAAAGGTATGTCTTGGTAGGGTATAATTTTCAACCAAAACTTAGGTCTGCTTGTCAAACTTTATGAAACATCTCAAATCTGGGAATTATGAAGTTTTTCGATGCAAAACCATGTGAACACAAAAGACATGAGACAAGGAGCTTTCCATAAGGATTGTGTGCCCACATGTGATATTGAACTTTATTGAGTAAATAAATAATACATACTGATGTGTCAACATTGCATGATATTGTCAATGCTTCATGCCTTTCCATTATGTATAGACACACCCCCAGGGCTTGGTAATTTTTCTGCATTAAACTAGGGTTGTATAACAATCAGCGACTTAACTCCATACACATCACATCATGACTTTGGTGACAAAATCTATCTGGATAAATCAAGCTGATGACCAACAAGTTGGAATTTTAAGTGACTATATACTTGGTAACAATCAACTTTGGTAATATAAGTTGGTGGACAAATATTTGGAACAAGTTTGGTTTATTTTGTGACCACAACATTGGAATACATTACGTTGGTGACAATTAGGTTGAAATACTCCATGTTGCTGACAAATAGAGATAGTTGTCATCAATTCATATCAACAAACAGATAAAATACCATGTAAGTGCATCTAAAACATCTGGCTGTAATGTAAATGTATCTCAAACATCTGGATGTTCACTACACCATAGTGTATAATTATGTATCTCAAACATTTGAATGTAAACTATACCATAGTGTAAATGTATGTGAAAATGTATCTCAAACATCTGGATGTACACACACTGTAGTGTAAATGCATCTCAAACATATTGTACACACTTAGTGTAAATGATCAACATCTGGATGTACACTACACTGTAGTGTAAATGTATCTCAAACATTTAGTTGTACACTACACCGTAGTGTAAATGTATCTCAAATATTTGGTTGTATGCTACACTGTAGTGTAAATGTATCTCAAACATTTGGTGTACACTACACCGTAGTGTAAATGTATCTCAAACATCTGGGTGTACACCGTAGTGTAAATGTATCTCAAACATTTGGTTGTACACCACACTATATTATCATTTCCTTTACAATTCATTCAAACAAATAATTCTCCAAAAGATGTTGATGCAAAATATGTAAGATAAAAGACTGAAAACTGTCCAATATTTAAATTATTGGATAGAAAAGACACACTGAGGCCCCTAGGACTGAGATGAACCTTAACAGGATGAGGAAAATCAACTTTATTCTTGAGCTAAAATCTGAGGAAATCAACAAGCTCTTGTCAATACCCTGATAAATGAAATGCTGATGTAACATACAATATTATTCTAAAAATACAATGATTTGTAAACACAATTGGCTGAAAACAAAGAGCGCTGTTAAATATGAATGAAAAATTCCAAATTCTTACGTAAGGAAATACTTAAAGGAAGCAAAAATGTGTCAGGTGTTGGGGAGAGTCCAATTCTATCATTCCTTGTAAACAACAAAAAAAATGTCTTTCATCGTCAAACAAATCAACAAAAATTAACACATTTATTGACCTGAATGATTTCTATGAAGTCAACAATAACAAGCTGACCATGGACATACCTTTGACACTCTTGACCAAATTATACAGAATTTCCTCTAGCACTCATTTTAAATAGATGCATGAACATTATAATTTCCGTAAAATTATATCCAGTAAAAATTTAAAATTCATTTGCAGCAAAGTGGCAAAATGAAAATTTAAGATGAGATAACTTATAATTGAATATAGCTGTCTAGTTGTAAATATTATATTCTACTTCAAAATGCTGAAAAACAAGTTCTTGCAAATTAGACATAAGATATGAAATAAACATAATCTGGAACCCTGGAGGTTTGATAACATCCTGAAATAAAGCAAAAAAGGTACAGCTGATAAATAAATAACATAATTAATATAACGTACCAGTGTATTTACCTTCTTGAGACTTAATTGAAATATTGTCAGTATTGTATAATTATGAATATATCAGACATTAATCCTTATGCACATAAAATTATATCAACTAATTAAAAATAACATATTCACTTATTATTATTATAAAATGATCTGAATGAGGGAAAATGTATTAATGGTCCTCATGATTATTTTTATACATTGAATGATTTCATGATTACAAATTAACATAAACATACATGAAGATATAAATAGATATTTTCTTATGCTGACAACAACTTATTGAAATCATAAATCGAAATCAATGTGTATTTTTTATATTTTATTTGAAGAAAAATATCAAAAAAGACGAGATGGCAATGATTATGAGAAGCAAAATTATGTATCATGCAATAAATCGAAACAAAATCTCATGCAATAGAAAAAAAACACTGAAATGAAATTTTAATTCATCATTAAAATATACACCAATATTTGAAAAAACTTTTGCCCAAAACAAACATGCTTACATTGCGTAGCAAAAATAATAATTGTAAAAAAAAAGAGAAAATTGTGAAGCAGTATATGCTTGATTTTGTTTATAATAAACAGTGACTTTTTATATGAGGTATTGTGCACACCGATATGACCCCAAACTTGATACACAATGGTGCTTACAGATACGCAAAAATATATAGAACAATAAATGTGTAAATCTCTAAAAAAAAAAGTGCATGAGATTCTGTTTCTTTGAATTAAAACTGTCAATCCTGTGTATAACTGCATGGTAAGAATATATAATGCTGTGTTTATCATTTCATGGTTTGTGCCTCTTCTTCATTAAAACCCTTGTGCAAGATATATTGTTTGAGAAAATCAAATGATGATATTAGATGTGACAAATCTTGGAAACATTAATTTTGGAAAAAGAAAGTACATTGTACAAACTTATCGAATGTGTTGGAAATGATAACTGAGATGATATGTATTCATTTTCAAATTCTGATTTCAGTAAAAATATATGTTAAAACACTTGTCATATTGATGGTTTGGTGAAAGCTATTGATTGTAACTGATTGTCAAGATCCATATTCAGATTCAGTTAATGAAATAATACAGCTTAAATAATTTGATAAATAACTTTGAAATATGATTCTATTTTTCTGTTCCCTATAGAACCAATGGAATATTACCATGAAATATCTCTTACAAGGATGTGAAAAAATCAAAGCCACATTTTGCAATATTGTACATCAAGAAACTTATTGTTTCTCTTGAAAAGTTCAAGATGTGAGGCAGCAATGTCTCCCATGTCTCTCATGAAGCCTACCAATATTTTAATAATCTTATTTGACTACCAAAAAACGAAGTTACACATGTAAAGGTGGAGGTGGAAAAAGATGTTAAAAGCTTCCCTCAAGAAAAAAGAAAAAAAAAGAATTCTCTTATAATTCAGAACTGTAGAATTAACTTTCTTCACAAGGGAAAATTTTGCAAAAAGCATTAAAAAAATATGTGCATTCATATTTTTTTTATTTAAGTTTAATAAAATTATATAAATGGAGATGAATCTATACTCAGCCAAAAGGGAAAGTACCCACTTTTTAATTCTTAGTATCTCTTTTAACAATGAACATGTAATTGTTGGAGTACCTGTTGACCTAAGTTTAATCAGTAGTAATCCATGCCCTTCAGTTAAATATCAAATTCAGTTGTTTTGCACATGCCTTATGCAGCACAGGTCAATATCCATTGGTAAAATCTGACTGCACAATGATTGCTGATCAGTATACGTTTTCAAAATCTAGTTGTTTTTTTCACTGACATTAAAGAAGTAAGTTTATATTATTATTGACTGAACAAAGGATGCCTGGAAAGCGTAATGGTAATGACCCTCGCTTCTCACCAATGCGTCCTGGATTTGATTCCTGGTCACGTACATGAGAGGGTAACAGTGGCCACCTGCCCAGACACTTGGGTTTTCTCCGGGCTCTCCGGTTTCCTCCCACAATAATGACCAAATACACTGCCACCAGAGCCATCAAGAGTGATTAATATAAGTTATGATAACTTGTTTCGTAATCCATGTAAAAGTTTAAACTAACAAAGGGCATACCCAGGAGTTGTAACCTTGACTTCTTCTAAGTCTTGTGTATCATATGGAAGTTTGACCACTGACTCCATCACACATTTATGATTTATGAGGTGAACTTCAAACACCGCCAAAGGTTGAAAATCTAAAGGAGGATACATAGTGTATTGCAAACAAGACCCTCTGGATGCAAGCTCTGATGGACAGACAGGAAAACAGATACACAGAAAAAACCCATGCCTTAAAGTCCCCAAACATGTCTACAAGCATATTGAATTGTATGCTTTATTAATAAAATTTGAATCCCAAAATCAAAGAGAAAAAAGTACAAAGATATAATAAAAGAATTTTTAAAATTAATTTCGGTGAAGTGAATTATATACTTTTCTTAATATGTTTCATGATGACAAATTTGCATCTGGTAAATTCCTTATGAAATTATATGATACAGAGGAAGCAATTGCTGATCCATGTTTATAGAAGTAATGGTAGTTGGACAAATCCCATGGATGACAACACTTTCTTGTATGTTGGATAATATTACAGTCTGCCAAACTGTAGGGGAGTCAGTGAGTTTGGAAACTAGAGGTATACATGATGGTGATCAATACCCCTGCTATGCTGCATCAACTCTAAAGTATGAACATGCACAAAGTGAAGGAAGGAGCAACAACTCTTGAAAAACTTGAGGGAGAGCTTTGCCAGACTACCTTCTGTCAATAGTTATGTGTGCAAAGTTTCATTCCTTTATATTACTCACAGACATTTTAACTTTACGAAACAATACCGGATCAGGACGGGATGGGTTGGACAAGACAATTTGTGTGATACCTTTATAGTCCAAACTTCACTTTGTGAAGCAAGGGCATAAACATTCACATGATCAGATACATGGTAAATCTATGATAAGTAATGAATTGTCTTGTATCTCTCAAATAAGGTACAAAAATGTGGTGGAAAGTGATGGAAAGAATATATATATATATATATTTAAATATGATGTGCTGGAAAAAGCAAATAACTGTAAAGGTTATATGCTTGTATGTATTAATTTGAAGATTTGATTAAAATGTGAAAAAGTCAATCCTTTATATACTGCATTGGTGCAATAAATCATATGAAATAGAAATGAAAATATACTCTAAAACTGATATGTAGTAACCTGCATAAAACACAATACAGGCAAGACAATGGGGGAGTCAGCAATCATAAACAAAGATGGTTGTTTATTTTTACAAAAGTTTACAGTATTGCAAATATTGTTGGTGATTACAATTCCTTACATGATGTTTGAGATTTTCTGGGGATAATTTTGCTAATGTATACATATAAAGTATGGAGATAAATATGAAATCTAAATGCAACTATAATGAACATCAGCAATAATGAAACTGACCAATATTATATGTTTGGTTTGTCCATCCTGACCCTGGTCAACATGCTCTGGCCGTATATTAGTGAACCACCTGGGGTCTGTGTTATAATAAGACCACAAACATACACAGAAAAAACATGGAAATAGACCAAAAAGCAAGGATTTGATCTCATTCTGCAAAACTGTCAACTTCAAGCTGATTAGATTGAACTGCACAATCTGACATTAGTAAACAAAGAAGGTTCATGGGAAATGAGATCTGATGACACCATTATATATAATATACACATAATTGGGGTTTTCACTGCTGAACTCCCATAGTTACAGAGTGCTGTGGACTTGTGTTTGAGCAGTCAGTCAAGTCAGTGACTTTGTGAGAGGATACAATACTATTCTGAACCTCCACAAACAGTCCAAGGATGCTTCTAGAAACTGACTGGACCTTTCCTGTGTTAGCTGTCAATGGTTGACCCAGTTTACACAAAAGAACAAATAGTTTTGTTTGATAGGGCATCATTTGTAAATGATTCAACTCCTGTTGGACACAGACTGTTTTATAGAGTATGTTGTTCCTGAGTACTTCTGCCATTTTAACTGGAAACACATCAAAACCTGTGCCGACTGAAAATGTCTGCAATCTGAACTTATGCTTTAAAATAGCACCAAAATGATGCAAAAATGACATAACTGATAGTCAGAATATAGGTATAAACCCCTGCTTCTAAGTTCTTCTAGATATATTGAATGATGATCTATCTTTCATTAATGTAACAAGATGATAATCTCATGATAATAGAGACATGGTTTAGTCTAACTCTCTCTAAAGATGATTAAATCCATGAAGCTTTAGATTACAAATTACCATTTCATATACAGTTACATAAATGCAAAAGTTCAGCATAAAGGGATCAGTTTTTGTAATTAGTGAGCAAGGGATATGGTGAATACTGGCTGAAAATATGATGATGCTTTTATCCAGAGTATATAATATGATCAAGCCATATCAAAAAGGGAGAAATCAGATGAATGGAATTAATCAAACTCTGTTTTGTCCAAAAAGCATCTGGAGGTAGGAGAGAGGATAAGGGGAGGCAATTAAAGCATTTTTTTTTATTTTTCACATGCTTATATTCTGCAGGGGAGGTAATTTTTCAGGTGGATTCAAAATAGCGTCATCCCATGAAGGACCTTGGGATTTGAAAACCAGATTGAAAACAAGGTCTCCAAACTCATTCCAGAGTTACTTACCCCTGGGATTGATGGAAATGGAAGTGCCTCCCATAGTTCAGCCTATACATCAATAATTGCCAGAAATCATTAGAATTATTTCCCTTGTTTTTTTTCTTCTTTTTTTAAAATAATAATATATTTTTCCAACAATATTATACAATTGCATTATAAAATAATCTCCTTGAATTTCCAGCACTTGAATTTTCAAACTAGATGTACATATTTCTCCCTCTACTTAAAATCAAATTTAACGGACGTCACTATTTTAATGTTTATATTTTGCTTGCATATCCTTGTCCCATTTGTCTTGTGTACAGTGCATTTTGTGAAGTCTATTTCCGCTTACCAATTTTTCTATTTCTTCTTTAACGGACCTATCCTGTAAGACAAGGCCTATTCATTATGTAACATGTATTATCATATATAACTAACAGTATTTACAGCAAACAGTTTAATTTGCTTGACCTGTCAATGTGTCTTTTAACCATTGTAAATAATTCTGCAAGATATAGTTAAAAAAAGTGTCAATTTATGTTTCAGCTTTAAACAACTTTATTGATTTGATAATGGTTTAAAATAGAAAACAAAATACCTCAAATATACAGTGAAGATCCATTAAGATGCTAAAAATGAAACTAGTCACCGTGTTATATGAACATAATGTTGTTAAAATCTTGGAAGCCTTGATATACACATGACTAAGCTGCATCAACATGATTATAAGACTATAAATCATCTGTGTTTTTGTGACTTTAAATAACCCTTTCCCTCATATAGACTCATTTTGACGCACTCAATAGGTACCACATAAAGCCTGATCTGCAGAAAACCACAATTAAACCTTACCAAATCTAATTACAAAATCCTCATTTCCAGACCACTGAGGAGCAGCGAACAGCATAAAACCTGATCAGCCTGTGAGTTACTCGCAGGCTGATCTGGTTTTATGCTGTTCGCATAGGTCTTTTCATGGAGTCCTCTATGAGGGAAAGGGATAAACAAACATAACATAAAATAAAAAAAAGATTGCTTGACACAATCTCTGTAACAATGATAAGCATTGCATAGTACAAAAGCTGATGCAACTTTTAACTGATACTGACTTAAAAACAAACAAAAAAGTCCCATGTTCTCAAAAATACTTAAGTTTAATCTCAGGCTCAGATGCTATGCTAAAATACCAGATTAAGCTGTTAATTTTCAAACACAACAGTTTTGTTGTTATTCCTCACTCTCAACCCTACCGAAAAAACTTTTTACCTTAAGCTCTCACAAATTTGAATTTATTTTCCCATACTTGTACACTATTGAAACTGAGCGTGAGGTTACACTTAAATACTAACAACTGATAACATCATGAATGCCTGACCTGTTTCAATTCAACTATACTTATACCTTTTTTCTTACTGAAAGCAGGCCTATAGAAATATTCTTTTTGCAGTGAGTTTCATTTACAGATGTTTGTTAATTAGTCCTGCAATTATTAATCTGAAAAATTCTTAATTAATGAATGTAATCATTTTAAGTTCAGATACGAATATAGGATTAGTACAAATATATGATTGATATACTTATTTCATGACATGACAATGGAATCCTTACTTTAGCATTCTTTAAATGCTAAAAAAACAGCTATGGAAGAAATTTGTTAATATTTCCTGAAAATGAAACACAAACACATAAATTCTCATTTCAATACAATATTTCAATTTACTTCATTATGATTTAACAATCTACATGATGAGAGAAAGATAGACAAAAAAAAAAATCCTTGAACTGCACATTAAAAGACAGAAGAAAAAGTGAGTAAGAATTAAAATTGAACATATACAGTAAAATAGTGGTAGATAATCCAGTTACAGTGCTTTATTGGGATTAGTGGTGAAATGCACTTTACTATTGTCCACAGAAATGAACATTCAATCAGCAGTCCAGGCCTGATGATTATCGGAGGACTATAACCCTTTCCCTCATAGAGGAAACCATGAAAAGACCTATGCGAACAGCATAAAACCAGATCAGCCTGCGAGTAACTCGCTGGCTGATCAGGTTTTATGCTGTTTGCTGCTCCTCTTTGGTCTGGAAATGAGGATTTTGTAATTAAATTTGGTAAGGTTTAACTGTGGTTTTCTGCAGATCAGGCTTTATGTGGTACCTATTGAATGCGTCAAAATGAGTCTATATAGGGAAAGGGTTAACACTTTACCTCATGTAGACTTGTTTGACACATTAGCAAACAAACCAAACCAAGACCAGACAGCTTCTTCCAAGACCTGTCTGATCAGAGTCTTCACTGTTTGCTCATACAACATTGTAGCTCAGATTTTAAACAGTCTGACAGCAGCAAAGAAAAATCAAAACTTAAAGTTCCAGTAAATTAATATTCATCAGGTCATTAAGATTTGTACATGAATATTCATGAGGTAAAGGGTTACAGTCCCCCTTCAGTCCTTCAATTTTACCACAATAAATCCATCCTTCTGCCTGTGCAGCAAATTGAGAGGAAAGGCCTTGCATCCTCAAAAATAAAAACTGTACTTAAGTAGGATTTTCAAACTTAAACACAAACTAGAGATACCAATGAAGGTGAGATTGCCATGACGCCATATAACTTCTCATGCAGGACACAACATGACTGGACGGGACAACTCATCTGGTTCTTATTTTGACATACTTTACTTAAATTAGTAAAGCAAGACTATAGATGTGGCCAAATGATTCAATAAACAAGAGGGCCATGATGGCCCTGGATCGCTCACCTGGTATCATTAGGCTATGTAAAATCAAGTGACCCCTGGGGCAGAGCCAATTTTGACCCCAGGGTCATGATTTGAACAAACTTGGTAGAGGTCTATTAGCCCATGTTACATACCAAATATCTAAACTCCAGACTTTGTGGTTTTTGAGAAGAAGATTTTTCTAGTTTTTTTCCAAAATAAGTCTATGTAAAATCAAGTGATCCCTGGGCGGGGCCAATTTTCACCAAATATCTAAACCCCAGGCCATGTGTTTTCTAGTTTTCTAAAAAGAAGAATTTTCAAGTTATTTCTATATTAGCCTATGTAAAATCAGGTGACCCCTATGGCGGGCCAAATATGACCCCAGGGCCATGATTTGAACAAACTAAGTATAGATCCACTAGACAATGCATGATTCATGATTTGAACAAACTTGGTAGAGGTCTATTAGCCCATGTTACATACCAAATATCTAAACTCCAGGCTTTGTGATTTCTGAGAAGAAGATTTTTTTCAGGTTTCTCCTATATTAGTCTATGTTAAATCAAGTGACCCCTGGGGTGGGGCCAATTTTGATCCAGGGTCATGATTTGAACAAACTTAGAAGAGATCCACTAGACAATGCTACACATCAGACCTTGTGGTTTCTGAGAAGATTTTCAAGTTTTTCCTTATATTAGTCTATGTAAAATCAGGGACCCCTTTGGTGGGGCCAAATTTGACCCAATGGTCATGATTTGTAAAAACGTGGTAGAGACCCAGTAGACAATGCTGCACACCAAATATCTAAACCCCAGGCATTGTGGTTTTTGAGAAGAAGATTTTTCAATTTTTTTCTATATTTGCCTATGTCTAATTAAGTGACCCCTGGGACGGGGCCTATGCCCAGGGTCATAATTTGAACAATCTTGGTAGAGAGTCATAAGATCATGCTACATACCAAATATCTAAACTCCAGGTCTTGTGGTTTCGGAGAAGAAGATTTTTCAAGTTTTTTTCCTATATTAGCCTATGTTAAATCAGGGACCCCTTGGCAGGGCCAAATTTGACCCCAGGGCCATGATTTGAACAAACTTGTTTGTGATCTACCAGACAATGCTTCACACTAAATATCTAAACCCCAGGCCTTTTAAAAGATTTTTCAAGTTTTTTTCCTGTTAAATAATGACCCCTGGGGGGGGCCAATTTTGACCCCAGGGTATGGTTACAATCTTGGTAGAGAGTCATAAGATCATGCTACATACCAAATATCTAAACTCCAGGTCTTGTGGTTTCTGAGAAGAAGATTTTTCAAGTTTTTTTCTATATTAGCCTATGTAAAATCAGGGACCCCTTGGCGGGGCCAAATTTGACCCCAGGGCCATGATTTGAAAAACTTGGTTGTGATTATAGACAATGCTCAACCAAATATCTAAACCCCAGGCCTTGTGGTTTCTGAGAAGAAGATTTTTCAAGTTTTTCCTATTTTAGCCTATGTTAAACCAAGTGACCCCTGGGGTGGGGCCAATTTTGACCCCAGGGTCATAATTTGAACAATTTTGGTAGAGAGTCATAAAAAAAAAAACCTTTTTAAAATTTTCATTTTTAAAATCTATTTTTAGCTCCTGTAACCTAGATTTTTGACCAATCAAAATAATTTTAACATCTTTGGTAAAGGGCCCCATAATGAACATTCCTGTGAAGTTTTATCAAAATCCAGTGAGTAGTTAAGAAGGAGACGTTGTTTAAAGAAATTGTTGACGACAGACGCACGGACGCACGCACAACAGACAACGGACAAAAGGCGATCACAAAAGCTCACCATGAGCACGTTGTGCTCAGGTGAGCTAAAAATTGAGTATGATGTATTGAGTTGAAGTTTGATATCATACTTGAGTATTGTTCAAGAACTTGAGACCAGAATTTTATTGTCTTCCACATTTCTCTTAAAAATAAAAACTTTAGATACCTTTCAAAAAAGTGCCAAAATACTAAGTATGCATCATAGTATATTAGAGTACATAAATACATACACCACATTCCATAAC